>SJYT01076854.1:367062-472439 GCA_006410635.1 Cephalophus harveyi | reverse complement strand
GCATTGCCTTTCTTTGGAATTGGAATGAAAACTGACCTTTTCCAGTCCTGTGGCCACTGCCGAGTTTTCCAAATTTGCTGGCAGATTGAGTGCAGCACTTTCACAGCATCATCTTTCAGGATTTGAAACAGCTCAACTGGAATTCCATCACCTCCACTAGCTTTGTTCGTAGTGATGCTTTCTAAGGCCCACTTGACTTCACATTCCAAGATGTCTGGCTCTAGATTAGTGATCACATCATCATGATTATCTGGGTCGTGAAGATCTTTTTTGTACAGTTCTTCCGTGTATTCTTGCCACCTCTTCTTAATATCTTCTGCTTCTGTTAGGTCCAGACCATTTCTGTCCTTTATTGAGCCCATCCTTGCATGAAATGTTCCCTTGGTATCTCTAATTTTCTTGAAGAGATCTCTAGTCTTTCCCATTCTGTTGTTTTCCTCTGTTTCTTTGCATTGATCGCTGAAGAAGGCTTTCTTATCTCTTCTTGCTATTCTTTGGAACTCTGCATTCAGGTGCTTATATCTTTCCTTTTCTCCTTTGCTTTTTGCCTCTCTTCTTTTCACAGCTATTTGTAAGGCTTCCCCAGACAGCCATTTTGCTTTTTTGCATTTCTTTTCCATGGGGATGGTCTTGATCCCTGTCTCCCGTACAATGTCACGAACCTCATTCCATCATTTAACTGACCTGATTTAGACATTTTGTGTCAGAAAAGGGGCTTCCCTGGTGGCTCAGAAACCTCTGTTTCAAGTTTGTCCACAATTAAAAGGAGCAGTTAGCTTTGGCAATGTTGAGAAGACACACACTGCAGCCAAACACTGCCATCTGGAGCTTTCTGAGAACTCATCCGTACGTGTCTAGCTGAGGAGGGCTTCAGGCTTTAGTGCCTGTGGATGAAGCCGACCGGTGAAAACATTTTGACGGGGGAGACTGGAAGGAGTCAAAGACTTCAAGATAGAGGGAATCTCTCTTTCTGTTTTTAGTTTAATTGCCTGTCTCCTGTCCCTTCCTTTGCTTGGCTCATCACAGTGAGGCCAGAGCCAAGAAGACAAGAAGCCGTGCTCATTCACTTTTGCTGCTGTTCTCCTTCCCTTACTGCATTCTTGACTCGGAATTCTATGCCACTGCTCTGTGTAATTTGCATATTTATATAAAGTACTGGGGCGCTTTGACTTCCCTTATGCTTTTATGCAGAATTTTTTTCTGGTTGAGATTGCATGGCTACGCAGGCAAGTCAGGCCTATGATCAAGCACTTACTCTGTGGGAACGAATGGACGGTCTCCTTAAGAAATGTTGTCGATCAAATTGGCAGTTCACCTCCAAACACACCTAGACGCCTTAGCTCACTCTGTAATCAAAAGTAACTTCCAGATGTATGAAAGACATAAATGTAAAAGGACGAAAATAACAGGGGAATGTATTTAGAACCTTGGGACTTCTAAAGTGAGACAGGTGGTGTAGAAGCCATAAAGTAAATGATTTGTATGAACATAAAATTTTTTCTGTAAGGCATTTGTAAACAAAATGGCAAGTGATAGACTGGGAGAAACAATTACTACCAGATAAAGATTTCATATTTCTGATATATCAGGGCATCTTCAAATTGAAAAGATAAACCACCCTGTAATAAAATGAACATTTTAAAGAGGAGCACTTGCAGATAGACAACGAATATATGCAGATATGTTCAGAGAAATTAAAACAAGATACCATTTTTTTTTCAGCCATTTGGTTGGCCAAAAATTTAAGAGTAATATCCACTGCTCACTGGTCTTGGAAAAGGGGCAGTTGTGTCCTAATTGAGGGAGTATGAGCTTCTATAATCCTTTTGTAAATCAACTAGCTGTTTTAAATAAAATTTAAGATGGTCATACCTTTTGAATCAGCAGTTCCATTTTTAGGAGGCTTCCTTACTCAAAAATGTCAATATATAGCATAAGGAAATATTTCTAGGATGCTTATTGCAGCAGTGTTTTTGATGTCAAAATATCAGTATCAGCTTATTCATTCTCTAGGGAATAGTTTGAATTATGGATAGTCACGAGATAAAGCTATAAGTACTGTCTTTACACTGTTGACTCACTAATTATTTCCAGCCTCAACTTTACTGAATTTCAAGCTTTATGTCCACTTAAAATCTTCACTTAGATGTATAATTGGCATCTTAAATTCTTAAATATCCAAACCAAACTGATTTTTTCCCCTTAAACCTCTTGCTTACCTTGTTTTTCTGTTTGTAAATGGCAGTTCCATTCTTCAGGCGAAAAACTTAAAGTCATCTTTAATTCTTTGCTCCTTCCTCCTTTCCTCTCACTACCCTGTGTATTTCCTACACCTCCCCGCGCCCCCCGCCCTCCCCCAGCACTTCTTATTTGTTATTCCCTGCTTTGTTTTGCTTCACGGTTTATCCCTATCTGATATACTATATTCAGAATTCGTTTATATCCCCCCCTCATATTTGTTTAGGGTTCATGAGGGTCATGACTTTGTTTTGTATCCCCATTATCTAGAATAATTGCACATAATAAATACATTTTATATTAAATATTATATTAAAATATATTATAAATATATAAAAATATATTTCACATAATAAATGCAATCTTTACTAATTAGTTTTTGAATAAATGACTATACTGTGACAAGAAAGAAGTTACTAATTGAGTATAGAATCTCTTTTTTGTATAAATAAAATCAAGGCCAAACTTTATTTTAATGAACTGTATACTCCTCGTTTTTCCTTCCTATGGCTGGTATGTGGGATTCATTTGTAGACAGCTGCAGCTATCTGACCTTTGCTTGGTGGCTGCAATGATTTGCATGTCTTCACATGTGAAGGACCTGAGACGGAAAGGTTTCCTCTAGAAATCCGGCCTGCTCTCCTGCATCAGGTTCATTGGGTTTGCTTTTGGGGTCTGCAGTGTTTGTGAGACAGTTGCAAATACATTGTTGGTGCTGTGCTAGGGACGTTAATGTATTGAGCATGGATATGCTGCAGCGTGTTAGCTTCTTTACCCAAGTATGTTTGAAGCTTCTTTCGTAACCCTAAAACTGTAAGTATTCCAGAATGAGAAGCCCATATGATTACATCAGTAGTAGATAATTGCTATGACAGCCTGCTGACTAAAGTTTGGAACCATTCCCCACCCTGAGGTATTTTTGTTCTTTAATAATAGCTTTATTGAAATATAATTCACATGTTAAACAGTTTACCTACTTAAAGCATACAGTTCAGTAGGTTTTTTTTTTAAATTATGTTCACAGTGTTGTACAATCAAGTTTGAACATTTTCATCACTCCATAAAGAAATCCCATACTCATTAGCAGTTACACAGCTCTTTTCCCCCAACCCTTAGCCCTAGGCAACCATTAATTTACTTTTCTGTCTCTCTAGATTTTCCTGTTTTGGACTTTTCATGTAAATATAGTGGAATCATTCAGTATATGGTCTTTTATCACTGGTTTCTTTTAGCATGTTGTTAACAAGGTTCGTCAATGCTTTAGCATGTATCTGTACTTTATTCCTTTTTATTGCCAAGTAATAGTCCATTGTATAAATATACCACATTTTGTTTCATCAGTTGGTTGACTCTATGGACATTTGTGCACAAATTTTTGTGTTAGTATATGTTTTCATTTCTCTTAGACACATACTTTAGAGTGAAATTGTTGAGTTATAAGGTAACTTGATGTTTAACCTTTTGAGGAGCTGCCAATTATCTATATTGTCCACAGTGGTGGTTGAACCACTCTACATTCTTGCCAGTAGTGTATGAGGGTTTGAGAGTTTTTTAAAATGCAAATCTGTTCCTAAGAGTGCCTGCCTAATAGGATTGTTGTGGAGATAAAACATATAAAGCACTTCAAACAGTTCCTGGCACATAGGAAGCAGTAAGTGCTGGCTATTTTACTGTTACTGAAACAGTGGGTACTCCATGTATATAAGTTCAGAATCAATGCAGTGATTCCTTTTTTTAAATTGTGGTAGAATGTACATAGCATGAATTTTACCATCTTAGCCATTTTTAAGTATACAGTTTGGTGGTATTAAATACATTCATAATGTTGTTCTATTATCACCACCATCTATCTCCAAAACTCTTTATTTGGTAAAACTCAAGCAGTAGCTTCTCATTTCCTTCCCAAGCCACCTACCCACAACCACCACTCTATTTTCTGTCTCTATGAATTTGAATACTGTAACTACATACTTCATATGGTCTATGTTGTAGCATGTGTCAGAAGTTTGTTAAAGCTGAAAAATAGTCAGTCTATCATACACTGCATTTTTTTATCCATACATCCATCAGTGGACATTTAAGTTGCTTTCTCGTTTTGGCTATTGTGATACCTCCGAGAGCATGGATATACCAATCTCTTGGAGACCTTGCTTTCTTTTCTCTTTGGTATATACCTGCATGTGGAATTGCTAGATATTTAATTTTGATGAGGGCTGCCATACTGTCTTCTGTAGGGGCTGTCCCATTTTACATTCTCACCAGTACTGCGCAAGGATTCCAGTTGCACCATATCCTTAACGACACTTGTTATTTTTTAATCTTTCTGACAGTAGCCGTCCTAATGAATGTGAGGTGGTATCTCATTGTCCTTTTGATTTATATTTCCCTAATGACTAGCAAGGGCTTCCCAGGTGGCTCAGTGGTAATGAGTCTGCCTGCCAGTGCGGGAGACGTGGATGTGGTCCCTGGGTCGGGCAGATCCCCTGGAGAAGGAAATGGCAACCTACTCCGGTATTCTTGCCTGAAAAATCCCTTGGACACAGGAGGCTGGTGGACTACAGTCCGCAGGTTTCAGAGTCAGACACGATTTAGCGGCTTAGCATACATGCAATGACTAGTGATATTGAGAATCTTTTCATATGTTCACTGGCCATTTGTATATGTTCTTTGGAGAAATGTCTAAGTCCTTTGCCAGTTTTTGTATTGAGCTGTTTTTTGTTGAATTTTAGAAGTTCTGTATATATTTTGGATATTATTCCCTCATTAAATATGTCAGTTGGAAAATTTTTCTCTCATTTTATGGTTTTCTTTTTGACTGTTGATAGTATCTTTTGATGCACAAAATATTTAAATTTGTCTCTTTTTTCTGTTTTGTTGTCAAACCTGGTGTTGTGAAGCTTTTCAGTGCGTTGTTTCTTAATATCAGAATCACATGGGCAATTTAAAAAGGAAAAAAACAACAACAGATGTCTGTTCTTCCCTAAATTTTCTGATTCTGGAAGCTGGGATTGATGCAGGTATATGTATTTAGAAACATATACTGAAACTTCCCGAGGGCTTCTGCTGCTCATTTTCTGTTGTGAATCACTGCTTTAGAGACTGGACTCTGGCTGCTTACTCCAAGAAGCTTTCCCTAGGCCCTCTCAGGCTGATTTTGTCACTCATCCTTTGTCCTCTCATCACGTGCTTTGCACATTTTTGTCTTTGGACTCACACACTACAATGTAATCTTTACATCTACTGTTACAGACTTGGGGTCACTTGGAATGGGTAGGTGAATGAATAAGGAACTAGCTCTTTATTACTCAGGGCACATCTTGGGTGTAACCTCTTCCAATGAGCCTTTCCTGACTCTCACCTGCACTGAGGCTGCATTAGATGCCTCACGTGGGCTGCTTTTAGCAGAGTGTGCGTGTCTTTCATCACATTGTGCTGTAACATCAGTTCATATCCCTTGCTTGCCTCTAGTCAGAGTGAACGTGAGTGCAGAACCAATCTTCTGTATTTTCTGATCCCTGATATCTAAAAAAACTTTGAAAAACTCTTACATTTTCTGTTGTGCTGTATTTTTAACAGCTCTACAGCTATAATTTACATATAGTAGGATTAACCCATTTTAAGGGTGCAATTTAATGAGTTTTGAAGTCATGAGAATCAAATAACCACTGCTGCAGTCATCATACGGAACATTTTTTCATCCACCAAAACTTCTCTTATGCCCTTTGTAGTCTATTCCATTTCCACACCAACTAGTTTCCCTGTACCTGCTTTTTGTCCCCATAGTTTTGACACTTTGAGAATTTTATGTAAATGAAATCATGCATAAAGTAGGCTTTGTGTCTGGCTTGTTAGAATAATGCTTTTGAGATTGTTTGTTGATTCAGTGGTTTGTTTTTGTTTGCTGGATATTCGTTGTTATGGACATATGACATTGTTTATTCTTTAACCAGTTGATGGACATTTGGATTTTTTTTTCAGGTTTGGGCTCTTTTGAGTAAAATTACTATGAACATTTGAGTGCAAGTCTTTGTATAGACATGTGTTTTCATTTTTCTTGAGCAATTACTAGAACTGGGATTGCTGGTTCATATAGTAGGTGTATGTTTGATTTTCTAAGAAACTCAGATTTCCAGCGACTGTGATTTTCATTTATCCTCACAGTTTATAAGAGTTTTAGTTGCTGCAATTTTTCCCCTTCACTTGGTGCCATCAGTCTTTTTAACTTCAGCCATTCAAATTGATATCTAATGAAATCTTGTGGTTTTAATATGCATTTTGTTAATGAGTAACAATCTTGAGCAACTTCTCATGAGCCTGTTTTTAGCCATTTGTATTGAGAGTCCCTTGGACTCCAAGGAGATCCAACCAGTCCATCCTAAAGGAGACTAGTCCTGGGTGTTCATTGGAAGGATTGATGCTGAGGCTGAAACTCCAATACTTTGGCCACCTCATGCGAAGAGTTGACTCAATGGAAAAGGCCCTGATACTGGGAGGGATTGGGGACAGGAGGAGAAGGGGACGACGGAGGATGAGATGGCTGGATGGCATCACTGACTTGATGCACATGAGTTTGGGTGAACTCTGGGAGTTGCTGATGGACAGGGTGGCCTGGTGTGCTGTGATTCATGGGGTCGCAAAGAGTCGGACACGACTGAGCGACTTATGTCTTATTTTTGGCAAAGTATGTGTTCAGATATTTTGCCTGTTTAAAAAAATATCAAATTGCCAGTGGGGGAGAGTAATAAAGACTCACATTGCATTTTCCACCTACCAGGCATTCTTTTAAGAGTTCTACTTGAATAAATTCATTTAATATTCACTACAGAAAAATCAAATTGCTTGTCTTACTTTTGAGCTGTAATCATTCTTTATTCAGTAAGCAAGTCTTCTATCAAAGAGATATTTTGCAATATTTTCTTTTAGTCAGTGGTTTTCCTTTTCATTTTCTCAATAGTGTCTTTTGAAGAGCAAAAATTTTATTTTGGTGAAATCCAGTTATTAGTTTTAGCTTTTAAGATTCATGCTTTCTGAGACCTAAGACTTTTGCCTAACTCAGGATTATAGTGATTTTTCTCGTAAGTTTTCTAATTCGGATTTTATTGTTTAGCTCTTCCATGTAGGCCTGTGATCCATTTGAATATGGTCAGTGTTCGGTTTTTGCTTGTGGATATCCAGTTTTCAGGACCACTATTGAAAAGACTGTATCCTACTCTGAATTAGTTTGGCACCTTTGAAAACCAATTGGCCATATGTGTGGTAGTCTATCTTGAGACATTTTATTCTTTCTATATATATGTCTATCCTTAGTTCTACACTGTGTTGACTACTGTATCTTTTTGGTAAATCTTCAGAGTATGTAGTACAATAATATAAATCTTCTAACTTTATTTTTTTTCTTCTGAACTGTTTTGGCCATGCTAGGTCCTTGGCTTTTGCATATAAACTTGAGAATCAGCTTTCCAATTTCTATCAAAAAGGCTGCTGGGATTTTCATTAGGATTACATTGAATCTGTAGCTCAGTTTAGGGGGAGAATTGACATCTTAATGATACTGACTGTTGTGATTTATGTACATGGTATATTTTCCATTTTTGGGGTCTTTAATTTTTCTTGGCAATGTTTTGTACTTCTCTATACAGCTCTTGCACATAGTTTGTTCCTAAATTTATAATATTTTGAAGTATTTTGAAATAACTTCTAATTTTTCTTTAGTTTATAGAAATATGGTTGTGTATTGGTCTTGAATCATCGTGCTAAATTCTCCTAATAGTCCTGATTATATTTTCTGTAAGCTTCTCAGAAATTTCTACATAAATGATAATGTCTATAAATCAAGTCAATTTTCTTTCTTTCTTCCCAGTCTGTATGTCTTTTACTTTCTTGCCTTATTTTACTGAATGGACTCTAGTCAGTGATAGAGGTTATAAAAAAGGACATCCTTACCTTGTTCCTTATTTTAGAGGGAAAGCATTAGTTTTTACCATTAAATATAATGATTTTCTATTTAAAAAAATATGTTGTATTCCACAAATTTTCATTGGATGTTTTTGATTTTATTCAGTTCAAAATATTTTGTAATAGTTTTTCTTATTTGACCTATGGGTTATTTTGAAGTGGGTAGTTTAACATCCAAATATATAGGGATTTTACTGATATTTTTCAGTTAGTTGAATATTCTGTGGTCAGAGTACATACTTTATATGATTTTGGGCCTCTTAAATTTATTCAGGTTTGTTTTATGGCCCAGAATATGGTCTATCTTGGTAAAATACTCTGTGTACATTTGAAAAAAAAATGTGTATTTTGCTGTTGATAGATAATGTTTTATAATGTCAATTAGATCAAGTTGGGTGATAGTGCTAAGATCTGTATATTTATTGATTTTGTGTTTACTTGTTATAATTTACTGAGAGAATAGTGGTGATATCTTTGACTATCATTACTGATTTGCTTATTTCTTCTGACTCTTTGAATTTTGCTATATGCATTTTAAAGCTTTGTTAGTAGGTGTGTACACAATTAAGATCGTCAGATCTTCTTGAGGAATTGTTCCTTTTAACATCATGAAATATCATACTTTATCCCTGATGATACCCATTGTTTTCAAATACACCTTGCCTGGTATGAATATAGCAGTTTAGCTTTCTTTTGATTGGTGTTAGCATAGCATATCTTTCTCCATCTGTTTGTTTATTTTTTATTTTTCTGTGTGTTTATATTTAGAGGATTTTTTTTTTCTTTTTTAAAGACTACATAGAGTTGGGTCTTGTTAATCAATCTATCTCTATATTCTGATTTGTGAGTTTATATACACGTATGTTTCTAAGAGAAAATGGAGAGAAGGCTATAATTCCATAGATTGATCTCAGTGCAGGGACGTTTTGCCTGCTGTGATAAAACTTTACTCAGTCTATAAAAGCAAGTGGGATTAAGTGTGTTTATGAGGTCTCTCCAGAAGCAGCTTGTCTTGTGTTGTGATTACACAGTGATACTGTTTATAAGGTGGCACATAGTCTAAAATAGTAAGCAACGGCAGTCTTGGAAATGGTCTCCTGTTGCTATATCATGTTGAATGAAAAAGATTTGAGTTGTTGAAAAAAGATGTGAATAAGAAAGGGAAGTGGTAAAAAGTCCTTTTATAAAAGCTTAAAATTTTTTCATATTACAAAAATAATACATGTATATTGTACACAGTTCAAATACCCATAAGCAGGGAGAAGCAAATAAGAGTGTTTTACGCTTTAATTCTATTACTCTGAATGACAAAACATTACTTTGAAATATACCTTTCCAATATTTTTTAAACATCAATGTAATTTTCAAATGAAGTCACTTTGTAATACTTCTTTGTAACTTCCTTTTCCAGTTAATATGAATGTTTTTCCATGTTGGATGTTCATACTGATCTATATCACTCTTTTTAATGGCTGCATATTTCAATTTATAGTGTATAATTCCAATTGATTTCTATATTTTTTGTTAGTAGCAATGCAGTATATAGTATTTCTTTAGAATGCATTTAGAAATTTGACTGTTGGATTAAGGAACATGCAAAATTCTAAAGTTTCTGGAGTATTGTCAAAATGCTTGCCTTAAAATTTATACTGATTGATAGTGTATTACTGTTAGTTGCTCAGTCATGTCCAGTTCTTTGCGACCCCATGGTCTGTAGCCCACCAGTCTCCTCTTTCCATGGGATTTTCCAGGCAAGAATATTGGAATGGGTTGCCATGCCCTCCTCCAGGGGATCTTCCCGACCCAGGGGTCCAAACGTGTGTCTCTTATGTCTCCTGCACTGGCACATGGGTTCTTTACCGCTAGTGCCACCTGGGAAGCTCATACTAACATAGGGGTCTACTGTTTTCTTTTTTGGGAGATGTAAATTGGATTTGTATCATAAATTCGATTTTCTGGTCCTTCATTTTTTTCCCTAAAAGCTGATCAACTTATTTCTATTATTTTGATTTAATCAAAGACAGTTTTTACATCTACCACAGTTTAAATGATGAGTAAAAAAGAGAGACTTTTTACATAGCGTCTTGGAAAAGAAAAGGAGTGGGAAATATTTTGTTGTGGTTGCACAGGTAAAACATGTCAGCTTCTCAGTGTATTTTGTGATTTCCTATAGAGGATTTTTAAATTCTCTTTTGGATCATCCATGGGTTTTGGCTGCCTTGCAGGGAGTTAAAATATTTGAGCTCTAAGGAGTAAAAATAGCTAGTGTTAAGTGCAATATGTGGTGAAAATTAGTGGGATGAGGATATATATGTGAGATAATAGGAAATATATATGTAAGAATGTTTTTTATATATATCCCTGTTCCTTGGCACAGGGCTCCTAAAACGCTTGTAAATTTCTAAGTGATAATAGAGTACTGTGATACTCGGAGCATCTTTTTTGGTGGAGGAGGGGACATGCTGGGGGGCTTGAAGGATCTCAGTTCCCTGGCAAGGGATTGAACCTGGGCTTCCTGGAATCCTAACCAACAGGATACCAGGGAACTCACATCTTTTGTTTTAATGTGGTGACTTTGGTTGGGCTTCTGGGCCGGGATGGGTCACCAGAATGACCCAGCGATGATTAGAGGCTTGGAATTTTTAGCCAACCCTGTATTCTCCAGAGGGGAGAGGGGCTGGAAATGGAGGTCATAATTGATCACACCTATGTGAGGAAGCCTCACGTAGTAAAGAAGACATACAGAAAAGGCTTGGGGAAGGGCGGTGGGCCCAGGGTGGGGATGGTGCTGGGTTTTCTTAACAATCTTCTATTTAGTGAATCTGGTGCAGGTTAATTTATTTTTTCTGAATGGATCTGTCACTTCTCTGAATCATGTATCTTTTGAAAATACTTTATTTTCTTCATTCCCCCATAAAGGGTGATGATGATGATATCCCTTACTTACCTTGTTATTCAGTTGCTCAGTTGTGTCCGACTCTTTGCAGCCCCATGGACTGCAGCACGCCAGGCTTCCCTGTTCATCACCATCTCCCGGAGCTTGCTCAAACTCATGTGCATTGAGTCGATGATGATGCCATCCAGCCATCTCATCCTCTGTCACCTGCTTCTCCTCCTGCTTTCAATCATTCCCAGCATCAGGGTCTTTTCCAATGAGTTGGCTCTTCCCCTCAGGTGGCCAAAGTATTGAACCTTCAGCACCAGTCCTTCTAGTGAATATTCAGGGTTGATCTCCTTTAGAATTGACTGGTTTGCTCTCCTTGCTGCCCAAGGGACTCTCAGGAGTTTTCTCCAGCACAAAAGTTTGAAAGCATCAATTCTTTGATGCTCAGCCTTCTTTATGGTTTGACTCTTGTATCCATACATGACTACTGGAAAAACCATAGCTTTGACTGTATGAACCTTGGTTGGGAAAGTGATGTTTCTGCTTTGTAATACATTGTCTAGTTTTGACATAACTTTTCTTCAAGGAGCAAGCTTGTTTGTTTTCCTCTCCTTTAATAGGAACTATAGCACCAGAATTTGTAAATTTTTTTTTTGGTCATTTGAGACATCTTAAAGCCTGACTTTGCATTTTGCTACCTGAGACTTTATATATTCAACAGGTGTTCCCTAGCATTTCTTTAATGAGAGACAGACTTCTTGGAGCTTACATTCTAATTCTTGTAGGTACCCAAACAGATGCTGTGGTGCCAAAATGCTTTGTGAGAGAGAAAGCAGCCATGGTAAGCTGTGAGCTGAACTTTGAGAGACCGTTAATATTTTGAACTGAGGATTAAGATTTCAGTCTTCTTGGAGTGATCTTAAATTATCACCTGGAGGACTTAGGCATTTAACTATACAATGTTATATGTATTGTCTCACCATTTCAGTGGTCCCTTCTGCTTTTAGGATTTCCTCTATCAGAGTTCTCAGGTAGTTTCCTAACTTATAATCTTTCTCTATTAAAATCATCTTACAGCATTAAATTATGCCATAGTTGGCAGTTCTGAGTTCTTGAAAATAACTGAGTCACAGACTGCAGCTGATATTATTCTGACTAGTGAAATGCTAATGACTCAGACTCACAAAGTCTTCTCCCCTCCCATGGCCTGTGACAGGCCTCCATATGTTTTATTTATTTTTCTCCATATGTTTTAATTGACTTAGTCAGTGATTCTGGCTTATTGCATCTAAAAACATACATGGTAAACTTAGATTTATGGCTTTAAAAAGAAACTATTCTCAAACATGTTTCATAGTGTATAGTGTTTTCAGGCTTTGTATGTGAGCGTTAAAGCCCAGGATTAAAGTCATCTGATCCTGAACTGAGACCTACTGCTCTAAAGTCAATAGACTTTAATTACAATAGACTCTAATTACAATAGTAATTAATCTTTTCTCTAATTCTTTAGTTGAAAATATTTGGTTGAATGATTGTTTAAACTTGGGCAAACATAAGATTATGCAAATAAGTGTTTGAAATGCTCAGATAATTTAAATGGAAGCGTCAACTGCTCAGAGATACTGCCTGCCACTGGGAATCAAGCTTTTAGGTTAAACACAATAGTAGTTGGAGTATTTGTGGGAGAGCTGTGCCTTTGATTTTTTTTTTTTTTTCCCTAGCCAAGGGAACAAATCAGTTTATGGACATACACACATAGTAGAGAAAAAAAATGTTATTTTAAACATCACACTCTGGGTTTCCAGTTCCAGTTCACAAACTAAGCACCTTCTTTCCTGTTGCTCCTACTGAATGCAACTGTAAAACCTGGATAGAAAGGCTGCGTGGAACAGCCTTTTGAGGACTCTGAAAAGCAAACAATGGCAGGTGGATTGGGAAAGAAGACCAGAATTTAAAGTGCCATTGAATTGGCAATGAGTTTACCATTTTCCCCCTCTGGTCCCCTTGCCATTTGGCCCGAGGTAAACCCAGCTGTGGAAGGACAGTATGTAAGCTGGAGAGCTAAAAAGAGAGCCTCAGGAAACCTGAAAGTATCTGAGAGATAGCAGAGGAGGAGGAGCGTGGGAAAGCAACTCCACATACTTATCTGTGAACTCTTGGGCTCATCCCTGAGGTACATGTGTGAATCTGATCCTGCTTAGCATATAAATGACTTTGAGAACTTACCTAACAAGTAGACAACCACTCAGATTTCAGGCTGGACACTATGTGGCACATGCAGGACATAAACCCAGTTAGCATGCAAAGACTTTGAAAATTAAAACAAAATTGTTAACATTCTCCAGAAGATTTAAATGAGACCCAGAATCTTATAATATTCAGAATGTTCATAATTTAATCATACGCAGCATCGGAAAACCCAGGAAAGTCTCCACAAACATGAGAGACAACAGATGCTGAAATGACATAGATATTGGGACTATCTGAAGAGTTTATTTAGAGTAGCTATGGTACAAATTTTCCAAGAAGTTGGCTCACACTGTTGGGAAACAAATGGACAAATGAAATTGTTTGCTAAGAAATAGATGATATAAAGAAGAACCAATACCGTTAAGAAAAATGAAAAACCAGATGGTTTCAGCAACAGAATGAAGATGACAGAGGAAAGAATCAGTGACGTTGAAGATCAGTAGAAATTATGCAAACTGAGTAACAACGATTAAAAAGGCAGAGAAAAACATTAACAGAGTTTCAGGGGCTTTTGGGGCATGAACAGAAGGTCTGACACTCATGTCATTGGAATCCTAGCAGGAGATGAGAGAAAGAAGGTAGTGCTAAAAATAATATGGCTGAAAATTTTCCAGATTTGGTGAAAGACATAAATATGCAGATTCCAGAAGTCAGTAAACCAGCAAGATAAATCCAAAGAAATCCATATGACAACAGACCATAATCAAACTTCTGGAAACTACAAAGAAAATACTTGAAAGAAGCCAAAGAAAAACAACGTATTACTTAGAGGGGAATGTGGATTTCACCCCAGAAACTATGGAGGCCATAAGTGGTTCAGTGTTTTAAGTGCTGAAACAAATGAAATCAACCCAGAATTCTATACTCAGCCAAAACACAAAAAAACAGGTAGGACAAAGTCATTTTCAGACAAAGGAAAAGGCAGAAAATTCACAGCCAGTAGACCTTTACTGAATAATAGTTAATGGAAGCTCTTTGACAGAAGCAAAATGATACTGGAGGGAATATTGTTACATCAGTAATGAAGGAAGATTCTACACATAGACATCACCAGATAGTCAATACCAAAATCCAAGTGATTGTATTCTTTGCAGACAAAGATGGAGAAGCTCTATACAGTCAGCAAAAACAAGACTGGGAGCTGACTGTGACTCAGATCATGAACTCCTTATTGAAAAATTCAGACTTAAAGAAAGTAGGGAAAACCAGTAGACCATTCAGGTATGACTTAAATCCCTTACGATTATACAGTGGAAGTGGCAAATAGATTCAAGGGATTAGATCTGATAGAGTGCCTGAAGAATTAATGGACAGAGGTTTGTGACATTGTTCAGGAGCCAGTGATCAAGACCATCTGCAGGAAAAAGAAATGCAAAAAGGCAAAAACGGTTGTCTGACGAGGCCGTACAAATAGCTGTGAAAAGAAGAGAAGCAAAAGGCAAAGGAGAAAAGGAAAGATATAAGCATCTGAATGCAGAGTTTCAAAAAATAGCAAGGAGAGATAAAGCCTTCTTCAGCGATCAGTGCAAAGAAAAGAGGAAAACACTAGAATGGGAAAGACTACAGATCTCTTCAAGAAAATTAGAGATACCAAGGGAACATTTCATGCAAAGATGGGCTCGATAAAGGACAGAAATGGTATGGACCTAACAGAAGCAGAAGATATTAAGAAGAGGTGGCAAGAATACACAGAAGAACTGTACAAAAATGATCTTAATGACCCAGGTAACCCCAATGGTGTGATCACTCACTTAGAGCCAGACATTCTGGAATGCAAAGTCAAGTGAGACTTAAAGAAGCATCACTACGAAAAAACTAGTGAAGGTGATGGAATTCCAGCTGAACTAGTTCAAATCCTAAAAGATGATGCTGTGAAAGTGCTGCACTCAATATGCCAGCAAGTTTGGAAAACTCAGCAGTGGCCACAGGACTGGAAAAGGTCAGTTTTCATTCCAGTCCCAAAGAAAGGCAGTGTCAAATAAGGTTCAAACTATTGCACAATTGAACTCATCTCACACGCTAGTAAAGTAATGTTCAAAATTCTCCAAGCCAGGCTCCAACAGTACGTGAACCGTGAACTTCAAGATGTTCAAGCTGAATTTGGAAAAGGCAGAGAAACCAGAGATCAAATTACCAACATTCATTGGATCATTGAAAAAGCAAGAGAATTTCAGAAAAACATCTGCTTGATTGACTACGCTAAAGCCTTTGTCTGTGTGGATCACAACAAAATGGAAAATTCTTAAAGAGACTGGAATATCAGACCACCTTACCTGCCTCCTAAGAAATCAGTATGCTGGTCAAGAAGCAACAGTTAGAACCAGACATGGAACAACAGACTGGTTCCAAATAGGGAAAGGAGTACATCAAGACTGTATATTGTCACCCTGCTTATTTAACTTACATGCAGAGTACATCATGTGAAATGCCAGACTGGATGAAGCACAAGCTGGAATCAAGATTGCCGGGAGAAATATCAATAGCCTCGAATATGCAGATGACACCACCCTTATGGCAGAAAGTGAAGAAGAACTAAAGAGCCTCTTGATGAAAGTGAAAGAGGAGAGTGAAAAAGTTGGCTTAAAGCTCAACATTCAGAAAACGAAGATCATGGCATGCGGTCCCATCACTTCATTTCAAATAGATGGGGAAACAATGGAAACAGTGACAGACTTTATTTTTTGGGGCTCCAAGATCACTGCAGATAATGACTGCAGCCATGAAATTAAAAGACGCTTGCTCCTTGGAAGAAAAGCTATGACTATATTAGACCATATTAGAAAAGCATATTAGAAAGCAAAGACATCGCCAACAAAGGTCCACATAGTCAAAGTTAACGGTTTTTCCAGTAGTCTAATATGGATGTGAGAGTTAGACTATAAAGAAAGCTGAGCACTGAAGAATTGATGCTTTTCAATTGTAGTGTTGGAGAAGACTCTTGAGAGTCCTTGGACAGCAAGGGCATCAAACCAGTCAATCCTAAAGGAAATCAGTCCTGAATATTTATTAGAAGGACTGATGCTGAAGCTCCAGTACTTTGGCCACCTGATGCGAAGAACTAACTCCTTGGAAAAGACCCTGATGCTGGGAAAGATTGAAGGCAGTAGAAGGGGTGACAGCGGATGAAACAGTTGGATGGTATCACTGACTGACTCGATGGACATGAGTTTGAGCAAACTTTGGGAGTTGGTGATGGACAGGGAGGCCTGGCGTGCTGCAGTACATGGGGTCACAAAGAATTGAACACGACTGAGCGACTGAACTGAGCTGAATGAAGGAAGAGAAACAGAAATAGTAGATATCTCAATAAATATAATAGACTATTCTTGAATTCTTTAAAAATGTCTTGATTAAAATAAAAAATTATAAAATTGTTACAGAGATTTCAGTATATACAGATGTAACATTTAAGATGACTGTAACTTAAAGGAAAGAGAGGTGAAGAGAGCTGTATTGTGATAAAGTTTCTCAATTCCACTTTAAATGGTAAATGATTGATTCTAATTACACTTTGGAAAGCTAAATACTTACATTGTAATCTCTAGAGCAATCACAAGGAACTAATCAAAGAGATATAATAAAAGCACAATAAATAAAAAAGGAACACTAGAAAATGTTTAATATAGAGGGAGAAATGAGGTAAAAGGGCAAAAAACAGGGAAGAATGGCAAATTAAAAAAGATCACAAAATCAAACATATCAATAATTATTTAAATCGAAATAGTCTAAGCAAAACAGTCAATGTAGAGATCATCATATTTGATTTTTAAAATAACCCAACACTGTACAGGAAAGTTAAAATACCCACTCCTGAGTATTTACTCCAGAGAAATGAAAACTTATTTTCATACAATAACCTGTGCACAAATGTTAACTTCATCTCTATAATTGCTTAAAATGGGAAAAAGTCTTTTGTGGTACATCCATAATACAATGGAATACTACTGACTAATATTAATAAAAAGGAACAAACTGTTGATCCATATGACAACTTGGATGGATCCCAGAGTTGTCATATTGAGTGAAAAAAATAATTTCAAAAGGTTAGATACTATATGATTCTATTATGTGAATTCTGTGATTCTGTTATATTGAAAATATAAAACTGTAATGATCGAAAGTAGATCAGTAGTCACCAGGAGTTAGGGATGAGGAGAGAATGACTAAGGGATAAAACTCTTTGTCCTTTAGAGATAACATTTTAAGGGACTTTCCTGGGTGATGGTACTGTTCTGTATCTTGATTGTGGCACTGATTACATGTGCTTAAATTCATAGAATTGTACACTAAAAATGGTTAATTTTACTGTATGACAATATAAAAAGGTTTTTAAAAAGTTGACTCTAGTTTGAGTGCTTTGGCTCAGGAACAAAGTAGAATTTCTTCTATGGTAATAACACTCTTATGGAAGGGAGTGGTCACTTGAAAGTGAGTTGTATTAGCATTGAGATCCCACTAAGCATAGCCCAGATCGTCCTAAAATGTTTAGATGACATTTAGAAAGTAGTTGGAATATGGCTTGGAAACAAGACCTTTCAGACACAGAAGCAAAGAAAATGAGGGTGAATCTTGCCAAGTTGTAGGGAGCCAGGGGCCCCTAGGAGGTCAGATGGGCACTAGGAAATTCTCTTTGTTAGGATCTGCGGGGAACTTGGTTATATTCTATTTTGAGTGGTTTGCTGAGTTCATTTCCATTATCCCAAACTTTCAGTAAAATCCTGCTGTACCCCTCAGACTAGGTTGATAGTACTTTGGAGAAAAACTGTCCAGGGAGAACAGAGTATAGCAGCAGAAGGCAAGATGTGAACTAGAGTGAGAGTTCAGTGGGAAATGAAAATCAGAGTTGGGGTGAATATGAGGACTTGGAATCCACAGAATGGCAGCTTGGAGCGTGGGTTTCCTACAGTGTGTTCTGTCTTTGTTGACCACTATTAAAAAGAAAGTGTAGATAGTTTGCGCCAACTCAGGAGACATCTAAGTGATAAAAGTTTAATCCCTTTTGTCATGCTAACTGCTGACATTTAACTTACTTGACTTTAAGTTTTATGAAAAAATTGAGTACCAAATATTGATTACTAATTTTATATATTCTGTATACCTTTCACCCAAACTGCCCATACTGTTAACTGTAAACTACTCGATACCATTTCTCATTGGAACAGACAGTAAGAGTAGTGACTGTTACTGATTAAAATCACCTAGTTCTTTTCCATGAGGGAAGATGATACAGACTTGTGGGTATAATGGGCTTGGAAGTCAGGAAGACCTGGGATCCAGTCCTAGCTCCACCACTCATTTAGTTGTGTACTCTGACCAGATAACACAGTTTTTCTCAGCAGGGGTTATTAGAGAGGTGGAACCTTACAGGATTTTTGCAAGGATTAAGTTCACTTGAGCAGCATCTATCTACCCTCCAGGCACATAACATCCTTCTTTATTACCACTCTATGATGGTTCACTGCCCAAGTTACTGTTAGTTTGAAAACACATTAAAAAATTATGATGGGCTCAAAAGCCAACTAGCAGTAATTCTAAAAAACTGAGTGCAGTGAATTGCTGCCTTGCCCTAAGCATCATTCCACATTTGCTGCTGTTCTGCCCTATTACCTTGGCTCATTCAGAGTCGCTAACCTTGCTGAAGACTTCTAAAGATTTTAAATTGCTTCTAGTGAAAGGATCAGAAATAAAATATACTTTTATTGTCAAGAAATGCCAAATATTTCCTTAGTGTGTTTAATTATCTAAATGTGTGGGTTGAGTTTCTGTCATGATCTGCAAAATATAGCATACAGTCTTGACAGAATGAATCAGAAGAGATTACGTGTGAACATGTGCACTGCAGCCTGAATGTTCCCAACTGGGGCAGGGGTGTATTCAGTGAGAGCTGTGAACGAAGCATTCCCAGTTGACCCATGGAGTAGATTCTAGAAGAGCAATTAAAATGTTACTGTAACAGATTCCTAGTATGAATCAGATGAGCTTGGTTTTCTGTCTAGGAGAAATGAAATAAATTGGACTTGATACAACTAGGATTTAATTCTCTACAAGTCTTAGCGTTACTGAATGGAACCTCTGCCTTTGGGGCTGCAGGTTGTGTTGTGGTGAAATAGGGGTTCCATGTTTGTTTTGGTGGCTGATATGTGATGAGACAGGACTTGGTTTGCCTAGGGCTTGCTCCTTGGAATAAAAGCTGTGACAAAACCTAGACAGCGTATTAAAAAGCAGAGACATCACTGCCAACAAAGGTCTGTGTAGTCAAAGCTATGGTTTTCCCAGTAATCATGTACGGGTGTGAGAGTTGGACCAGAAAGAAGGCTGACAAAATTGCTCCTTTCCAAGTTTAAAGATGAGTTTGTTGTCCCTTGACTTGACTTTGCTTACTTTATCAGTAAAGTTTCCAGTTTCATCAGAATTGGCAAGTAATTGAAGATTCAAGAGTCTCCTGGATAGCAAAGAGGTCAAGCCAGTCAATCCTAAAGGAATGTAATCCTGAATATTCATCTGAGGGACTGATACTGAAGCACCAATACTTTGGCCCCCTGATGCGAAGTCCAACTCTTTGGAAAAGACCCACCCGGATGCTGGGAAAGATTGAGGGCAGGAGGAGGAGGGAACAATAGAGGATGAGATGATTGGATGGCATCACCAATTCCATGGACATGAGTTTGAGCAAACTCTGGGAGATGGTGAAGGACAGGAAAGACTGGTGTGCTGTAGTCCATGGGGTTGCAAAGAGTCAGGCGTGACTTGGCGACTGAACAACAACTGTAACAACGCTGTACATTAACATCTAGGCAGGAAAGGCTAATGGTTGGCATAGGAGGTCAGGTATCAGGGGCGCAGGTCTTGGTTCTGGCTGAGGTATCAGGCCTGGCACTCAGGCACAAGAGAATGTGAAAGCTGCCAAAGTCCTAGAACTGCAGTACAGTGTGGAAATTTGGTGAAGGAAGAAAGAATCTGATTCATCTGAGCTAATTTGGTAGGAGTTTCATAGTTTTCCCAAAGTCAATACAGGACTGTTCTTAGTGTGGGGGACAAGGCTGAGTGGGAGTTAGGGCCTAATGGTGAGTAGAGGGTAAAGGAGATGGTCGTGGGAATGAAAGGAGTTGAGATAATTCAGGAGATTTCTCTGACATGAGCATGTTTTCAGCTGCTTAATTAAAAAGAAAAATTATATGTTATTTGACCTCTGTTTAGGTCAAATAACACTTCCTCTCCTGTCCCCATCCTTGAGTCTCACTTGCAGAGGCCATCGCTTTCAGTTCCTGACACTTTTTGGGGGGAGTTTGCCTTTATGTTTATAAATAACAGGCTTATAATGCTATTTCTTGAGTTTTTTCAATATGGACATCATCTAGAGGCTTCATACTGGGGAAGATTACTCTGCTTTTATATTCGCCCAACCTTTCCTCTTACTCCTAGACGCTCATCTTTTCCCATATAGTTGATTTTTTAAATTGATTGACAGATTTAACTATGTAAATTAATATATTTATTTGGTTATTATGACTTTGTGTACCATGATTGTTCTTATTTCTGGTAAAGTGTTTAGTGTTTCCTGGAGTTAATTATTTCATTTTTTTCATTTGCATGTAATCTTTATTCTCTGACAGAACTGTAAAACTCATGTAATATAAACTCATCAGATTGTATGTCATTTTTCACTTTGGAGACATTCCTTCCAATTTTCCTTCATTGACTGCTACATAGCTGTCATGGAAATAGTTTTTACCCTTTCCTGAATCCAGAATATTTTTGTTGTTGTTGTTCTGGAGGCATGATATTATGTAACTGAGATAGGCATGGGAGGTAAAATATTTTGAGAACTTTACATCCCTGAAAATTGTTCTTCTTTCCCCTCTCCTCTCAGATTTTTGGTTGGCTGTTGTTCTGTCGCTAAGTCATGTCCAGTTCTTTTGCAATCCCATTAACTGCAGCCCATCAGGCTCTTCCATCCATGGGGTTTCCTAGACAAGAATACTGGAGTGGGTTCCCATTTCTTTTTCTATGGGATCTTCCCAAGCCAGGGATCAAACCCATGTCTCCTGCATTGCCGGGCAGATTCTTTACCACTGAGCCACCAGGGAAGGCCTTTTGGTTGGCTAGATATGAAATTCTCTGTTAGAAGTCATTTTCCTTCAGAATTATAAAGGCATTGCTCTAGTGTCTTTCTAGCTTTCATTATTGCTTCTGAGAAATATGATGCCATTCTGATCTCTGTTCAATTGTATATAAACTGTTTTAGAATCTTTTTTGGTGGTGTGAAATTTCAAGCTGTAGTGTTCTGAAGTAGTTCTTCTTCTTTTTAAAATTCAGTCCTTATTCTCTTATTCTGAGGTTTTAAATCAATCTTTTCAATGTGAAACTCATGTCTTTCAGTTATGAGCAATCCTGTCTTTGAAAATTTCTACTTTGTTTTTTTTCCATTCTGTTTTGGGGATTCTTATTTTTCCATTGTTGAGATTCTTGAAATAGTCTCATTTCTTTCTTCTTTTTCCCCCTGTTTTGCTCTTTGACTTCTTGTTATATTTCTTAGAAAATTTCAGTTATTATTCCCCATCCTGCTTCTGAAGCTTTTTCCTTTAAATTTGTGCTGTTATGTTTTCATTTTCCAAGGTAATTGTTTGTTTTCTGAAGGTTGGAATCTTCTTGTTTTATATTGCTAATGATCTAAAGAATTTTTTTTCCTGTTACTTGCTTGATCATTTTCTTCAGAGTTTCCTTCTTTCTGTTTTCTTTGCTGTTTAACTTTTATGTTAAATTGTCTTCACATATGTGATTGTCCTTGTCCAGCCTTTTATTTTTAAAAGTGAGGTACTAAAATGTAAGCAGAACAGTGTACGGGCAAGTTTTGTTTACTAGTGGGAAGCTGGACATTTCCTAGGGGGACCCAGGTTGCCAGTAGCTGTGGGCCTTTTCTTTGGGGCCAGTTTTCTCAGAGAAAACCTCCTGGCTAGATACATAGACAGACTTGTGTTACAAAACTGAGGAAAGAAGAGTGTTTTTGTGGATGAGGAAGGGCTCATTGCCCCCAGGCAGACTCTCCCTCAGTCCCACTGCTTTTAGTAACAAGCCTCACTCCTATTTACACTGAGTCCTCTCTGGTCCCACACCTCCAAATACTGAACCTTTAAGGCGTCTGGCTCAGAGGTTAAAGCGTCTGCCTCCAATACAGGAGACCAGGGTTCGATCCCTGGGTTGGGAAGATCCCCTGGAGAAGGAAATGGCAATCCACTCCAGTGTTCTTGCCTGGAGAATCCCATGGATGGAGAAGCCTAGTAGGTTACAGTCCACGGGGTCGCAAAGAGTCGGACACGACTGAGCGACTTCACCTTCACCTTCACCTTCAAGGCGTCTCTCTAGGGAGAGGCACCAGACACCAACGTCTGGAGTGTGGGCGCTGCTCCAGGTCTGTGCACCGCCCAGCATAACTGGGGTCTGGATCGACAGCTTTCAGAAACGTAGGAAATTTATATTCTCTGTACAGAAATAGTGGTTCTCTTTGAAAAACACAACTGCCTAGGATGCTCATTCTGTGTAATTCCTGTTTCTGGGCTTTACATTTTCCTCCTTTGATTTTTTTTTTCTTTTTTTCAGAGCAAATTGGAGCTTTGGCAGATCAGCACATTGTCCATGTGGCATGTGGCGAGTCCCACAGTCTGGCCCTCAGTGACCAGGGCCAGCTGTTTTCCTGGGGTGCAGGTAGTGACGGTCAGCTGGGACTCATGACTACTGAGGATTCTGTGGCAGTACCCAGGTAAGAATGTCAGTTACTGTAAAGGTTATTTCCTGCTAGTTTCTTTGTTAGACTCCTTGGTTTGGGTTCTGCTTTCTTCTTTAATTAATAATTGTTTCCTTTGAGTCACTGTCATGCCTTATACCGTTGTAACACTTGTCCCCAGAACTGTAATTGTAGAAGTGTTTGAAAGTGAAAGTCACTTAGCTGTGTCCAACTCTGCGAGCCCATGGACTACACAGTCCATGGAATTCTCCAGGCCAGAATACTGGAGTGGGTAGCCTTTCCCTTCACCAGGGGATCTTCCCAACCCAGGGATCGAACCCAGGTCTCCCGAGTTGCAGGCAGATCCTTCCCAATCGAGGGATCGAACCTAGGTCTCCCAAGTTGCAGGCGGATTCTTTACCAGCTGAGCCACAAGGGAAGCCTGATAGAAGTGTTTATCTCCAGTTAAAAAAAAGTGAGTTGTTCAGGAACTATACTTCATTTATTCCAATAGCCTATTGCTGGTAGTGTTTGGAGCTCATTAAATGTTTGAATTAAAAAACCTCTTTTCACATGCTGCACTTATTAACCTTTAACTTAAAATTGCAAGCCTAAATCAATTATTCCTTTAGACACTTTAAAGTTCAGTCACAAAGCTGACCTGTTATTCTTTAATAATAGGCCAGATTACCTTGAGCGTTATCAACAGCTAATATACCAAATATGCATACGTTCTTTAGTATAGAAGTACTAATACAATGGTTTTTAGTCCCTTAAGTGTTTACTTAATTCTAAATCTCAGATGAAGGGCTTCACCAGTGGCTCAGTTGTAAAGAATCCATCTGCCAATGCAGGAGACTCAAGTTTGATCCCTGGGTCAGGAAGTTCCCCTGGAAAAGGAAATGGCAGCCCACTCCAGTATCCTTGCTTGGAGAATCCCATGGACTGAGGAGCCTGGCGGGCTACAGCCCATGAGGTCACAAAAGAGTCAGACACCACTTAGCGACTAAACAACAACAACAAAATCTTAGATGATTTGGCTAAGTATCTAACAGATGCTTCACCACTAAGAAAATGTCTGTAGTATTGAAGTTACTCTCAAGTGGACATTTTGGGGGTGGTATCTCTGTTTGTTGAGGGTTCTTAATGATCAAAGAGGCCACTGGTTTATTTCCTTCTTTTAATTGCTCTTCCTTTGTACTTCAAATGTACAACGTTCTCCTGTTGCAGTACTAGTCACATTCATTGCAATTTTAATTTAATAACTAATTTTAGTACAAAGCTGGGAGCTCTTGATGCCAGGAGAACTAGAATATTTATTTTAGCATCACCATTGCTGAGGGTGCTCTAGCACATGCATTGCTCAATATAGATCTGGTTAATGAATGGCCTCTCCTCCCCTGACCAAGTATTGCCCCTTTAAAGCACAATACATTCTTCCTCCTCCTCCATTTTGCCCTTCTTAGGTTTTTGTCTCTTTAATCAAAAGTTGTTTTAGGGAAAAGAGAAACATGGAGGTAAGAGTAATTTGATTCATTTCCTGTGTTAGAACAGGTAATGTCTTGGGTTCATTACATTCAAAAATTAATTTAATTTTTGGAGAAGAAGGTGAGTGGAAATTTTTAAAAAGGAATGGCTTATTTTAGTGAAATTGCATGTAATATTAAGGAAAAGATTTGTAACATTCATGACAAAAATATTTCATTTGTTGATGAACAAATACTCAAGTCATTAGTGGCATTTCATTTCAAAAAATGAAGTAGTCTGTGTTAGAGTAGCAGTTTGTTATTATTTCTATTAGTTATGCCTAAATTCTGGATGACTTCTGAGGCTTTAGTTTGTATATAATTTTATGTTAATTAAGATAAATTCATCAATTCCTATCTTAGTATTGTGGGAAGTAACATAGCTTTGATGTCAGACAGCCTCAGATTCCAGCATTGGCTCTATTTTGTATTAGGTGAGTTGCTTTGGGCAAATTGTTTTAACTTATCTGAGCCTCAGTTTCCTAACTTAAAAGTGAAATTATGTAGTATTGTGGACCTTTACCAAGTTGCTGGGAGGATGGAGTAAGATGAGTAGGTAAAACACAGTGTATGCTTGTGCATATATATCCCCTTTTCTCCATCTTATGGTACAATTTCTTACTGTCTTCTTTCTTTTGACCTGCTGTTTTTTTTTTTTTTTTTTTAACTGTGATTGTGAAGGTTGTGATAAGGGTAATGGTGACCCACAAAGGGAGAAGTGTGGGGAATTTGAGTGGAAACTGGCCAGTAAAAGGACGCTTGTTGCATAAAGTTCTGAGACATCGGTCCCTAAGACAGGATGACTTTTTTCACTTTTAAAAAATAGTGGGTTTCTGGGCGTCCCTGGTGGCTCAGTGGTAAAGAACCTTCCTGCTAGTACAGGAGACAAGGATTCAACCCTGGTCTGGGAAGATCCCACATCTGCAGAGCAAATAAGCCCCTGTGCTACTACTGTTGAGCCTGTGCTCTAGAGCCTGGGAGTCACACTCTTGAACCCATGCATGTCCTAGAGTCTGTGCTCTGCGACAGGAGAAGCCACCATACTAAGAAGCCTCCACGCTGCGACTGGAGAGTAGCCCCTGCCAGCCCCAACTAGAGAAGAGCCTGCATAGCAACGAGGACCCAGCACAGCCGTAAATAAAATAAATATTTTAAAAATAGTGAAATTCTACAAGCTATTGATAAATGCAGCGAAAAAATTGCTGTGTATATATCAAATGTCCAGAGAATTATTCTGAGTGAAAAAGAACCCAATCCTTAAAGGCTACCTACTGTATGATTCCATTTACATAACATTCTTGAAGTGACAACATTTTGGAAATGGCGGGTAGAATAATGATTGATTGCCAGGGTCTATGATGGAGGAGGGGAGGGGTGGTTGTAAACACAAGGAATCCTTGTGTTGGAAACATTGAATATGGTGGTGGATGCATGAGCCTACATAGGTGACAGAAATACTACAAACACAGAAATAAGTACAAATAAAACTGGGGACAAAGAAGTGAGATTGGTAATTTGTATTTTTGTCAGTATCCCTGTTATGATTTTTTTTTTCCTGTAGTTTTGCAAAATGTCATCACTGGGGGAGACTGGATAAAGCCTGCAAGGGATCTGTGTATTATTTCTTACAACTGCGTGTTAATTTACAATTATCTCCGTAAAAAATAGTTGGGTTCTGTTTGGTACTAAATGTATATGTGAACTCTATTTTATAAATTTTTTTTATATCCGAGAAAATAAACTGTTAAAGCAACATTACCTGTTACTCTAAATAACCCCCGACTTCCCTGGTGGACATCTATCTTGTAAAATGCCCCTCTGAGTCTTTTGTTCCCATGGCATATACTTAATGAAGAGGAACATGGCAACCTATGAATTATTAAAATAGGATGCAGGAGATATTTCTCAGGCTGTCAAACTCTGTTGGGCAGTGCCAAACATTTTTTTCACTTAATTCTCACCACAACCCTGTGAATAGGTATTGTTCTTAATGTCTTTCGCATAAGCAAGCAGAGGATTGAGTTTTAAAAAGTGATCATATGATCTTCCTCTTTACCATCCTCGGGAATCAAGAGTTTTAGAAGCATTGCCCTTAGTAATTTTTAAAAATTGTGGCCAAATACACATAATGTGAAATTTGCCATCTTGGGCTTCCTTGGTGGCTCAGTGGTAAGGAATCCACCTGCCCAGCGAAGAATCTGCATGCCGTGGAGCAGCTCGGGCCGTGGGCCACACCTGCTGAGCCTGTGCTTCAGAGCCCAGGAGCGGCAGCTGCTGGCCCGTGCCCTGTAAGTACTGAAGTCTACGCGTCTAGAGCCCATGCTCCGCGATAAGAGAAGCCACTATACTGAGAAGCCCATGCAAGGCTGTGCAGAGTAGCCCCGTTCACTGCAAGCAGAGAGGAGCTCTCGCAGCAACAAAGACCCAACAGCCAAAAACACGTAAATAAAAAATAAAAAGAATTTACCATCCTACCCATTTTAAGTGTACAGTTGAATAGTGTTATGTGTATTCACACTGTTGTGTGACCAATCTCCAGAACTGTTTTTCTTGTAGAAATAGAACTCTACACTCATTAAATGAAAACTCCTCATTTCTCCTCGTCTAGCCCCTGGCAGGCACCATTAGACTTTTGATTTGTATGAATTTGGCTAGTCTAGATATGTCACATAAATGAAACCATAGACTCTTTGTCTTTTTGTTACTGGCTTATTTCACTAGGCATAATTCCAGGTTTCATCCATGTTGTAGCATGTGTCAGAATTTCCATTCTTAAAGAGTGATGAATATTCCATTGTATACATATTCCAAATGTATATACCACATTTGCTTTTCTGGTCATCGGTTGATGGACAGTTGGGTTGCTTCCACCTTACAGCCTTTGTAAATATGAATGTGGGTGTACAAATATTTCTTTGGGACCCTGCTTTCAGTTCATTTGGTTATGTACCTGGAAGTGAGATTGCTAGATCATGCCATTGCTCTCATTTGAAAGCCATTTAGATATCAGCCATGTTCTTAGGGTATGTCTTTGGCAGCTTACTCCTTTTGTCTCTGAATTGGATATGACAAGGTAGAAATTAACACAGGGTTGTGGTAATGGGTTTAAGTGCAGAGCAGGGTTTCTTTCTTTTAAATGGTAACTACCAAAGATGCAGGAGGTTAGTGAAAGACTTAATAGAATTTTATCATGTAAGAGCATATATTTAATTTTAAAAAGTGTTTTGTGAAACATGTTATTTATTACAACTATTTTATTTAGTTGGGAATATTTCCAATCATTGTGAATACCCTTCTTAAAAGGAAAGTCTTTTCTGTTTTAGGTTAATACAAAAGCTGAACCAGCAGACAATATTACAAGTTTCCTGTGGCAACTGGCATTGCTTGGCTCTTGCAGCTGGTAATGTAACATTAAAATCTATGCTAGTGTTGTATTAATTTGGGAACCATTTCTCTTCGTATTTTTATATGATGTTATATAACCAGATACATTTAACTAACTAGTTAGGGTCTGTGCATTCCTGTTGGACAGTGACAGTTCTAAGATAGCCCTTGTGTAGCTCATACTTTTCTAGGGTGTGGATGATGAAAAAGATGGTTACACTGCTGTTCCACCTCTCTCAGGGAAAATCAGCAGGAGGCAAGACTGTTCATCAGTGTACTTGAACAAAGGATTTTTTTTTTTTGTTTGTTTAGCTACAACTCATATGGCTATTCCACCATAAAGCGCCCAAATAAATGAAGAAGTTGAAGTTAGGAAAACCTAAGCCAACATATGCTGCTATATTCTGTTAGGATAAATTTGTGGGGAAGTGAGCACTAATACATCCTGCTTGATTCAGTGTGGTGTTGTCCATAGCTGGACCCTTTGAAGTCCTGGGTCTCCTGTAGTCCTGGTATGGTCAGAACTAGTTCCCTTTGCTTAGTGGATCTAAGCCTGATTCAGTGGATCGGCCTATTCAATACTGAACTGATTTAAACATTTAGTTTTTTCTTTGCCTAAATATTAATAGCCTTTGAAGGGTGTTGATCTCTGTGTTGTCATGACAAGTGGGAGTTCTGATTGTGAGAGTCTCACACCATGAAGTGTGTCTGCTTCCTTGCTCTTGGGTGTGTGTTGCAGCGGGCGGGGGGTGTGAGGGTGGAGGGTAGGCAACTAACCAGTGAGCCCTGCAGGATCTCCATTGTTCTAATAAGTTTATATTTGTGAATTAAACTTGTATCTTTCTGGTAATGCCAGTTATCTTCTTCTGATTTCAGATGGCCAGTTCTTCACGTGGGGGAGAAACAGCCATGGGCAGTTGGGCCTGGGGAAGGAGTTCCCTTCCCAAGCCAGTCCACAGAGGGTGAGGTCCCTGGAGGGGATCCCGCTGGCGCAGGTGGTCGCAGGAGGGGCCCACAGCTTTGCCCTGTCACTCTCAGGAGCTGTATTTGGCTGGGGGATGAACAATGCAGGGCAGCTCGGGCTCAGTGATGAGAAAGGTGGGTGAAGTCTTCACATGGCCCTCTTAACTTCATTTGTTTAGTACATGCTTCCTGAGGAGCTTCTGTGTCCTCCCCTGTGTCAGGCACTAAGGACCAAAGCAGATAATACCCTTGACTTAGTGGAGACTGCATGCTAATGGGCAGACACAGACAACAAACCAGTATGTATACAGTGGAAACAGTGACAGATTTTGTTTTCTTGGGCTCCAAAATCACTGTGGATGGTGACTGCAGACATGAAATTAAAAGACGCTTGCTCCTTGGAAGAAAAGCTATGACCTACCTAGACAGCATATTAAAAAGCAGAGACATTACTTTGCCAACAAAGGTCCGTCTAGTCAAAGCTATGATTTTTCCAGTAGTCATGTATGAATGTGAGAGCTGGACCATAAAGAAGGCTGAGCACTGAAGAATTGATGCTTTTGAACTGCGTGTTGGCGAGGACTCTTGAGACTCCCTTTGACAGCAAAGAGATCAAACCAGTCAATTGTAAAGGAAATCAACCCTGAATATTCATTGGAAGGACTGATGCTGAAGCTGAAGCTCCAATACTTTGGCCACCTGATGCGAAGAACTGAGTCATTGGAAAAGACTCTGATGCTGGGAAAGATTGAAGGCAGGGGGAGAAGGGGGTGACAGAGGATGAGATGGTTGGATGGCATCACTGAATCAATGGACATGAGTTTGAGCAAGCTCCAGGAGCTGATGATGGACAGGGAAGCCTGGCGTGCTGCAGTCCTTGGGGTCTCAAGGAGTCAGACAGGACTGACGACTGAACAACAGCAACCAATGTATGCAGTATGTCAGAGGCTTTGAGAGGAAAGTTTCCTATATTATATAAGGTACCCAGGGAGGGCCTCTTGAATAAGATGTTCAGCAGAGCCCTGTAGGAAGTCCAGTAGAAGAGGAGGTGTTTAGAGGAGCTGGGTGAAAATTGTTCCTGTCAGGGAACAGGGTGTGCAGAAGCTCTGAAGTGGGAGGAATCATGGTAGGCTTGGGGATCAGCAGGGCGAGGAGTAGCGGAGCTGGAGCCCCGAGAGGAAGGGAGGCCCTGCAGTGTAGGGCCCTGAAGGATGGGGTAAGGATTTTGGCTTCTCTCAGTGAAAGAGGAAGGCACTGAGGGTGTTGAGGAGAAGAGTAATCTGACTTGACTTTGCCTAGAATCGGTACACGGGGAAGCTAGCAGACCACTTTTGAGGCAGTGGGAATAAAGATGGATTTTGAATATATTCTGAAGGTGGGGCCAGTTGGTTTTCCTCATTGTTGGATGTACTTTGAAATAGAGAGAGGGAAAAGTGGAAGGGTAAAGCTGCATTTGTGAAATGAGGAAAACTGTATGGGGAAGTAGGGAGGAAGGTGGGCAGAGTCGGGGATTATGGGGAATTCGGCTTTAAATATGTTAAAAATGAGATGTCTATCCAAGTGGAGGTTCAGGCAGCAAGCTAAAGAGGAGAATCAGGAATCAAGAGGGCCCAAAATTGAGTCTAAGAGAACTGTGCATAATTCATCTCAAAGACAGACGATACTGACTTTTTGATACTTCTCTTTTTCTAGATCGAGAGTCTCCTTGCCATGTGAAGCTCCTGCGAACACAGAAAGTTGTCTATATCAGTTGTGGAGAAGAACATACAGCAGTTCTTACAAAAGTAAGGAACTTCAGTATTCTGGTTTGTTCTGTGGTACTGTTATAGTAAGGATGATTATCACTGCTTGATTATTTTTGATAAGGTCTTTTATAGAGAGAAGGAATAGTGTATAAAAATAAAAATAGTTCAATATATATAACCTTGAAATACATATAGCGATATTCTGTTCCTAAGCTGGAATCAACATTGCAGGTAGAAATACCAATAACCTCAGATGTGCAGATGACACTACCCTTATGGAAGAAAGTGAAGAGGAATTAAAGAGCCTCTTGATGAAGGTGAAAGAGGAGAGTGAAAAAACTGTCTTAAAACTCAACATTTAAAAAATGAAGATCATGGCATCTGGTCCCATCACTTCATGGTAAATAGATGGGGATACAATGGAAACAGTGAGAGACTTTATTTTTTTGGGCTCCAAAATCACTGTGGATGGTGACTGCAGCCATGAAATTAAAAGATGCTTGCTCCTTGAAAGAAAAGCAATGACAAAGCTAGACAGCATATTAAAAAGCAGAGATATTACTTTGCCAACAAAGATCTGTCTAGTCAAAGCTATGGTTTTTCCAGTAGTCATGTATGCATGTGAAATTTCGACCATAAATAAAGCTGAGCACTGAAGAATTGATGCCTTCCAACTGTCACGCTGGAAAGGACTCTTGAGACTCCCTTTGACAGTAGAGAGATCAAAACAGTCAATTGTAAAGGAAATCTGCCCTGAATATTCACTTAAAGGACTGATGCTGATGCTGCAGTTCCAATACTTTGACCACCTGATGGGAAGAGCCAAATCATTGGAAAAGATCCTGATGCTGGGAATGATTGAAGGCAGGGTGAGATGGTTGGATGGTATCACTGACTCAATGAACATGAGTTTGAGCAAACCCTGGAAGATGGTGAAGGATAGGGAAGCTTGGAGGGCTGCAGTCCATGGGGTCACAAAAAATTGGACATGACTGAGCAACTGAATGACGAAAAAGAAAGAGCAATGTAATTAATGTTTTAAAATTATTCAAGCTATTTCTTTTGCTTCTAAGTCACATCTGGAGAGAATGAAAAAGGATTTTTGTGTTAAACAAACTGTTATAGATTCATTTTAATAAAATGCTTTAGTATTTGTTGCAAGTACAGCTGCTAAAAAAAAGAAATCTTACTAAGGAATCTGTGGAGCATTTAATTTCTTACATATGAATGGTCATGTAAAGTTCATCTCATTTCACCTACCTTTTTCTTCTTTTTTTTGTATTCCTGTTTATTAACATTGTTGTATTTTTAAGCTACTTTTAAAATTTATATATAGATGACACACATTCTCTTGAGCAATAGTGTCTTTGTTCCATAAAGATGTAGTCTTAAATTCTTTTTAAAAATTCTCTTTAATATTTAGAGAACATTCCAAAGAAGTGATTTGTCTGAGTCAAGTGGGCATAGTGTTCTTGTACAGACTGTTGTGATATGAATTTTGTATACAGAAGTTAGAGAAGTGTATCCAAACTCAGAGACACAGTGCACTTATGTGGTGTTTGCTCCTTGTTAGAGTGGAGGTGTGTTCACCTTTGGTGCTGGTTCCTGTGGGCAACTTGGACATGATTCCATGAATGATGAGGTCAATCCAAGAAGAGTTCTGGAGCTGATGGGCAGTGAAGTCACTCAAATTGCTTGTGGCAGGTGAGTGCTCCTAAAAACTTCCTCAGATCTGTTAAGACTCAGAAATGGATCTTGTCTTTATAGTGATGTGGCTACTCCTAACCAGTGTTGTTCTAAGAAATCAACTGCATGCATACCTATGGTGAAAATTTGGAGAGAGTTCAATCTGAGCAGGGTGTGGCAAGGAAGGGTTTTAGAGAAGCAGAGCTACATGGGGCCAATATAGTTCTTTGGGGATAAAAAATAGCATGACGTGAGGGAGACATGTAGAAAGGAAAGTGAGAGAGCCTCAAAAAAATCTTGGAAATTTTGCTAATTTTCCCTGCCTCTTCCTGTTCATCCCAAATGCAGCAGGCCCTTAAACTCTTTCCAGGTCTTATCACCATCCCAATGACCTAGGGTATCAGTGAAGGGCAGTATTATGAAGATCCAGCACTGCAAAAACAAGCACATGTAAACACGAGAGGGTAGGCTTCTGGGGTCACCTGTAGCAATTGCTGTGCTCACGTATGGTTGTTAAAAGGCAGTGTGTGTATTTATTCATTATCAGTAGAAACAATGCTGTTGGCTTAATTCACATTATTTTCCCCTAGACAACACACCCTAGCCTTTGTGCCTTCTTCTGGACTCATCTATGCATTTGGTTGTGGAGCCAGAGGTCAGTTAGGAACTGGACACACTTGTAACGTCAAGTGCCCTTCTCCTGTGAAAGGTTACTGGGCCTCCCACAGTGGCCAGCTTTCAGCCAGAGCTGGTAAGAGTGATGCTTATTGGAATTTAATGGTGTTTTAAGTGCTAAAAACACTTGTTACAGAACATGTATTTTTTTTTTTTACCTTGAGGTCTTTTGGAGGGAATAAATACAAGATATTCTAAAAGTCAACAAGTATATGAGCACTTACTGTCTACAGTTGAGATTCTAAAGAATAAAGCAGAAATTCTATTTTGGCCATAAGGATTTTGATTGTGGTGTGTTCATATTTATTGAAGGCTTAAGCAAATTCCATTACCATGCTAAGCACTGAAAACAACCTTAAGAACTAGTAGTTATTATCCCCGTGTTGGAGAGGAGGAAACTGAATCTTATGGAGGTTAAGTAGCTTGCCCAAAATGATGTAGATTCTGGGAGCAGAATTTAAACCCAGGCCCGCTTCTTTCTAAAACCTGTGTTCTTTTTAATTTAAAAGAATTTTACAGTTTAAAAAAGTTGCACTCCATTTATAGGTATCACAAAATATTGGCTATATTCCCTGTGTTGTACAAAGCATCCTTGTAGGCTATCTCACACTCAGTAGATTGTACCTACCACCCCCCCAACTCCGTATTGCCCCTGCCCCCACTGCCTGCCACTGGTAACCACTAAGTTGTTCTCTGTGAACTTTAAAGCCAGTGCTTTTAATGCTTGAGCTCTTGCTACCTTCCCTTTATGATTGCTATTTTGGTCACAATATGACATGTTTTTTTTCATGCCATTTCTATTTCTTCTCTTAAAGAATAGTTAAGTAACAGTGTTCATTTCACTGGAAATCAAAATAAGGCAGTCGTTCAGTAAGAATGACTTGAAGCAGTAAATCCAGAAGCTTAAATGGAGATGGAGAGTCATTACAAAGAAGTGTGATTGAATAACTGATTTCGATTTTGAAGACTATAAAGTGGCACAGTTATGGCTTAATCAGAATTTTAACAATAACAACCATAAGAACCCTTCTGGAGTATGAGAAACTTAAGTACAGGGAGGGCCTCCCTGATAACTCGGTAAAGAATCCACCTGCAATGCAGGAGACCCCAGTTCAGAGTCATTTCCTGTTTGTAAACCTGGCATATAGCACAGGGTCTGGCACAAACTTTTCACTCTGAATATTCATGGAATGAATATATGAGCATCTAAGAATGTTGTGGAACTTGAAATGTAAAATAAGCAAGATTTTGTTTTGATCATTTTCCCCAAAGTGGAAAAATGGCTAGGTGTCCTCTTATCTATCATTTATAAACTTCTTTTTCTCTAAGGCATTGTAGTCATGTTAGGGAAGCATATATTTAAGAAATCAATTTTTAAAAACTCCAGTATGTAGGTTAATTTTAAACCACAAAGTTTTCAAAGTTTAATTACAGGATAAAACTTATAATGTAAGAAGGCGAATTTCAATTTGCTATATAAATGCTGGTTTTAGGAACCTTCATGGTAATTTGGGAGCACAGTGTCCCCGAGAGAGGAAGTTTGAGCTGTGTCTTAAGGGATGGTTTGGCGTTAGCCAGGTAGAGGACAATGAAGGGGTAGGCTGTGGTGGGTACCAGGGAACTGCGCGATTCCAGGAGCACCTTTCCATCATGCTCTAGGGGGCGCCACTCCTGGAGAACACTGTGCTCTGGGCGCGGTTATGTAAGAAGGCAAATTTCAATTTGCTATATAAATGCTGGTTTTAGGAACCTTCATGGTAATTTGGGAGCACAGTGTCCCCGAGAGAGGAAGTTTGAGCTGTGTCTTAAGGGATGGTTTGGCGTTAGCCAGGTAGAGGACAATGAAGGGGTAGGCTGTGGTGGGTACCAGGGAACTGCGCGATTCCAGGAGCACCTTTCCATCATGCTCTAGGGGGCGCCACTCCTGGAGAACACTGTGCTCTGGGCGCGGTAGAAGGGAAAGGCCTGGAGCTAAGAGGTAGTGTGGCGTATTAGAGTTGAGTGAGACGGTGGTGTGAGAGTGTCGCCGCGGGCACAGTGTGATGGGAGGCAAAGCGGAGGCAGGACATGGAGGTCCCTCTGTCTGGCGAGCTTCATCCGGAAGTGGCTGCAGACCTCCGCACTCAGATGCTGTAAGTGGTGTCTTAGCTGACGTTACGGTTTATAGTAGTGACTGTTTTAAACTTCAGTGTCATGACGGAGTTAGAATGAAAAAATAGAAACGAGGTCAGGACTAGCTGGCAGCTGGCAGGAGGAAGAGGGGGTTAGCGTGGAAGGTACAGTTTTATAAGTTTAGTTTTAACTGCAGTAGAAACAGTCCTGGGAAGAGAGCCAGGAGAGGAGGTTTCTGACTTCTCTGACATAATTAAATGGATAGGAAACCACTCGGAAACATACCTGGAATGTTAGAAAAGGGGGTCAAGGAAAAAGTTTAATTGTTGAAAAACATGCTCTTGAAAATTTTTTGACAGATCGCTTTAAATATCATATTGTTAAGCAGATCTTCTCTGGAGGAGACCAGACTTTTGTACTCTGCTCCAAATATGAGGTAATATTTTCTTTTGACTGTTATCTTGGGGGTGGAATAATGGTGAACCAATATTTATTTTAATAAATAATAATTACATGAGAGCAGCATTATTCTTTGTTTCTCCCAATTTTATATTATTAAAATAAGCTGACTAAACTTTGAAGTAATCTCCATTTTGTTTCCTTGAAGTGCCAATAATTTTCTTGGTATTTAATCACAGAGTTCTACTTTATAATTGAAAATTATTTATATCTGGATTTGTCCCAAAAGAGATTTAAGGACGCCTCAGAGAATTCATACTAACTTTGGGATTGTTTGACTTTCTATTGTTTCCTTCCCTGTTAAGTAGCAACAAATGCTAGGTATTTGAGAACTCACTGTGCTTGTTTGATGTGATTGAGTGTATACTGAGTATGAGATGCCATTCAGTTATCCTTTATTATTTATCGTCTGCTTATAAAACCACACTGAAATTTCCCTCAGGCTGTCTCCTGCATCCCTGTGGTGGGCGAATGACATTCTCTTAGGGCTGGAGGTGGAAGAGAACGTGGGCTAAGTATCTGTTTTGTTGTTCAGTTGCTAAGTTATGTCCGACTCTGCGACCAAGTGGACCTCAGCACACCAGGCTCCCCTGTCCTTCAGCATCTCCCAAAGTTTGCTCAAACTCATATCTATTGAGTCAGTGATGCTATCTGTGACAGGGCTTTAATTCATTCCCCTCTTTCTGGATGAGAAAAACCATTCTGGAGCGAGCACCACAGGTTTGTTTTGTGCTCTTCACCCTGCTGCTCTTATGCTCCTCTCCTTTCTCCCTCCCTCCCTCCCCTTCCCCTGACCCTTCTTTTATTCAGTCAGCTCTTGGCGAGGATTAGCCTTATGTAGTGCATTGATCCTCATCCTGCCCTGGAGGAGCAGGGATGGGCTGGTGGTGACGACAAAGGAATTAGAGTAGGTTGGGAAGAAAAATGAAGTTCCGTGGACACAAGGTGCCCTGTTGGTGCTGGAAACTGTCCCCATTACCCTGATACTGTGCCATCTCTCAACACACGGTATTCTTGCCTTCTAGTCAGTATCATTCTCTGACTTTGATAGAAAAGGTTGTGGTGGAGTCTGAGGCTGCAGGTTGGGTAGCTGATACTGACGTTAGATATTATCCAGGTCAGGATGCTGCAGAAGGTTCTGCTGAGTGCAGCCATCTGGGCTGAGTTGGAGCTGTTGCTTCAGACCTATTTTAGGCCCAGCTTCAGTGCTTCAGAGAAACCTTGAGAAAAACTGAAACTATTCTTTGTTTCCTTAATGTACCAATAAAGCAAAATATGAAAATCCCTGAATCTCTAGGATAGTTACTTTGTGTGTACAAGTAGTACAGTCTGAAGTATTCCTTTCTCTAAGAAAGTGGTTTGATTAACCAAATTTAATTTTCCTGTGAAATTCAGCATAAAACTTAGTTTCATTCCTTTTGTAAATATGGTATCTGATATATGCAGTTGAATTTTAAATTTACTGTAATTAACATTGTTGGAACCGGAAAACAAAACATTGATGAGAAGGAAGTGAAAGTAGCATATTGTTGTAGAAACAGGGTAGGTTAAAGTTTAAACAACTGGAAGAGTGGTATGCATTAAAAATGTAAGGTAGAGAAAAAAGCAACTGAAAATAGAATATGACTTAGAAAGGTATTGCTCTTTCTTATAAAACACTGAAACCTGTACACTTTTATTTAAGCTATTAAGCCTAGGTATTTGTATAGATACAGAGATTGGTCAAAATATGTTTATTACCGTGACACATGAATCTCTTAATGACCCAAGAAAAAGCATCTGTGTAGTGACATACTCCATTTTTATAAGACACTCTTAAGATTTACTTCAGTTCTGTCCTCAGTTGTGTCCGACACTTTGTGACCCCATGGACTGCAGCATGCCAGGCTTCCCTGTTCATCACCAACTCTCAGAGCCTTACTCGAACTCATGACCATTGAGTCAGTGATGCCATCCAGCCATCTCATCCTCTGTCATCCCCTTCTCCTCCTGCCTTCAGTCTTTCCCAGCATCAGGGTCTTTTCCAATGAGTTGATTCTTTGCATCAGGTGGCCAAAATATTGGAGTTTCAGCTTCAACATCAGTCCTTCCAGTGAATAATCAGGACTGACTTCCTTTAGGATTGACTGTTTTGATCTCCTTGCAGTCCAAGGGACTCTCAAGAGTCTTCACCGGCACCACAGTTCAAAAGCATCAATTATTCGGCGCTCAGCTTTCTTTATAGTCCAACTCTCACATCCATACATGACTACTGGGAAAACCATAGCTTTGACTAGATGAACCTTAGTTGGTAAAGTAATGTCTCTGCTTTTTAGTAAGCTGTCTAGATTGGTCATAGCTTTTCTTCCAAGGAGCAAGCGTCTTTTAATTTCATGGTTGCAGTCACCATCTGCAGTGATTTTGGAGCCCCCCAAAATAAAGTCTGTCACTGTTTCCCCATCTATTTCCCATGAAGTGATGGGAACAGATGCCACGATCTTAGTTTTCTGAATGTTGAGCTTTAAGTCAACTTTTTCACTCTCCTCTTTCCCTGTCCTCAAGAGGCTTTTTAGTTCCTCTTTACTTTCTGCCATAAGGGTGGTGTCATCTGCATATCTGAGGTTATTGATATTTCTCCCAGCAGTCTTAATTCTAGCTTGTGCTTCATCCAGCTCGGCATTTAACATGATGTACTCTGTATATAAGTTAAATAAGCAGAGTGACAATATGCAGCCTTGATGTACTCCTTTCCCAATTTGGAACCAGTTTGTTGTTCCATGTCCAGTTCTAACTGTTGTTTCCTGACCTGCATACAGGTTTCTCAAGAGGCAGGTCAGGTGGTCTGGTATCATCTCTTTCAGAATTTTCCACAGTTTATTGTGATCCACACAGTCAAAGGCTTTGGCATAGTCAGTAAAACAGAAATAGATGTTTTTCTGGAACTCTCTTGCTTTTTCAATGATCCACTGGATGTTGGCAATTTGATCTCTGGTTCCTCTGTTTTTTCTAAAACCAGCTTGAACATCTGGAAGTTCACGGTTCATGTATTGTTGAAGCCTGGCTTGGAGAATTTTGAGCGTTACTTTACTAGCATGTGAGATGAGTGTAGTTGTGCGGTAGCTTGAGCATTCTTTGGCATTGGAATGAAAACTGACCTTTCCCAGTCTTGTGGCCACTGCTGAGTTTTCCAAATTTGCTGGCATATTGAGTGTAGCACTTTCACGGCATCATCTTTTAGGATCTGAAATAGCTTAACTGGAACTCCATCACCTCTACTAGCTTTGTTTGTACTGATGCTTCCTAAGGCCCACTTGACTTCGCATTCAGGGATGTCTGGCTCTCGGTGAGTGATCACATCATCGTGGCTATATGGGTCATGAAGATCTTTTTTGTATAGCTCTTCTGTGTATTCTTGCCACCTCTTCTTAATATCTTCTGCTTCTGTTAGGTCCCTACAATTTCTGTCCCTTATTGTGCCTATCCTTGCATGAAATGTTCCCTTGGTATCTCTAATATTCTTGAAGAGATCTCTAGTTTTTCCCATTCTATTGTTTTCCTCTATTTCTTTGCATTGATCACTGAGGAAGGCTTTCTTATCTCTCCTTGCTAGTCTTTGGAACTCTGCATTCAAGTGGGTATATTTTTCCTTTTCTCCTTTGCCTTTCACGTCTCTTTTCTTCACAGCTATTTGTAAGGCCTCATCAGACAACCATTTTGCCTNTATTTCTTTGCATTGATCACTGAGGAAGGCTTTCTTATCTCTCCTTGCTAGTCTTTGGAACTCTGCATTCAAGTGGGTATATTTTTCCTTTTCTCCTTTGCCTTTCACGTCTCTTTTCTTCACAGCTATTTGTAAGGCCTCATCAGACAACCATTTTGCCTTTTTACACTTCTTTTTCTTGGGGATGGTCTTGATCCCTGCCTCCTGTACAATGTCATAAACCTCAGTCAATAGTTCTTCAGGCACTCTGTTTATCAGATCTAATCTCTTGAATCTATTTGTCACTTCCACTGTGTAATCGTAATGGATTTGATTTAGGTCATACCTTTATGGTCTAGTGGTTTTCTCTGTCTTCAATTTAAGTCTGAATTTGGCAATAAGGAGTTCATGATCTGAGCCACAGTCAGCTCCCGGTCTTGTTTTTGTATCTTCTCCATCTTTGGCTGCAAAGAATATAATCAATATGATTTCGGTATTGACCATCTGATGACGTCCATGTGTAGAGTCTTCTCTTGTGTTGTTGGAAGAGGGTGTTTGCTATGACCAGTGTGTTCTCTTGGGAAAACTCTGTTAGCCTTTGCCCTGCTTCATTTTTTACTCCAAGGCCAAATTTGCCTGTCATTCCAGGTATTTCTTGACTTCCTACTTTTGCATTCCAGTCCCCTATAATGAAGAGAACATCTGTTTTGGATGTTAGTTCTGGAAGGTTGGTTTTATAGGTCTGATGGGTCTTCATGGAACCGTTCGACTTCAGTCTCTTCAGCATTACTGATTGGGGCATAGACTTGGATTACTGTGATGTTGAATGGTTTGCCTTGGAATTGAACAGAGATTATTTTGTCGTTTTTGAGATTGCACCCAAGTACTGCATTTTGGACTCTTTTGTTAATTATTGGGGTCGCAAAGAGTCGGACATGACTGAGCAACTAAATTGAGCGTTAATTATATTTATCATGTTTTATATTACACATCTAGTATTTATTTATCTTATAACTTGAAGTATGTGCTTCCTGACTGCCTATTGCCAATCCCCCATCCCCCCACCCCCTGCCTCTGGTAATCACAAATCCATCTCTTTTTCNCTGAGCAACTAAATTGAGCGTTAATTATATTTATCATGTTTTATATTACACATCTAGTATTTATTTATCTTATAACTTGAAGTATGTGCTTCCTGACTGCCTATTGCCAATCCCCCATCCCCCCACCCCCTGCCTCTGGTAATCACAAATCCATCTCTTTTTCTATGAGCTTTTTTTATTTTAAAGTATATTAACTTACAACACTATTTTAATTCCTGGTACACAACATAGTGATTTATATTTCTATAGTTTTGAAATGATCACCACAATGAGTCTAGCTACCATCTGTCACCACGCAAATATACTACCTAATTAATGACTAAGACCTAGGAGTCTTAAAAAGACACTGGTATTTCCAGAGATTCTGATTTAACTTGTTTAGAGTGTAACTTGGCCGTCAGGATTTTTGAAAGCTCTGGTGATCCAAAGTGCAGCCAAAGTTGGATACACTGATGTACACCAATTTTTTCTTCTGAGGCTGTACATTATTCTAAGGCATGGAAAATCAGTGCTTTTTCTTGGGTCTTTATGTTTGATTCTGTGATTGTAGTTTATCCAAGGCATCTGTGGTTTGTTGGACTTGGGGTGAAGAATGAGAAAATAGTAACATGTTTGTATTTTACGTCTGTGTTTGTGTTCAGCTGCTCCTTGGAATGGGGGAAGCAATTAAAATTTACATAATGACTGGTTTTAAGACCATGGTGCAGAGACAGTCTTGTTTGTGAGTTCTCAAGTGTCTGTTTTGTCTTCCAGTTTTTCTCTATGCAGTTCAAGATGGCTTTTGTTCTCTTAACAGATTTCTGTGGTCATTTTTGTTAAAATACTTACCAAAAACCAGATGATCATAAACTTTGGCAAATGTCTCTTGTCTGTTACATGCCCTCTTCCTTTCCCCTTATAATGCTGTCTTAACTCATCACTCTGAGAAAATAACCGAGAAAATTTACTTTGAAAGTTGTGTTTTTATGATCATCTGGTTAATGTTTTAATATTGCTTTTTCCCCCTCTCTTCTAGTGACAAGTACAGGAGTCATAAAGCACTTTAAATTTTTCTCTAGTTCTAGATCATGATTAGATTTGGGGAAAATAAGTTGAAAAATAGCAGTTTTACGAAAAGTGCTTATTATATAGCACTGTGCAGCATTTGGGGTTTTAAAGGCCATTATCGATATGTCTTTTATCTTTCTTATAAATTTAGAGCTGTATACTTTGAGCAAGACATTAAGAGGCATTACATTTTCATAGATTATTTACAATATAGATTGTATAGACCTTTTATAATGCATATTGTTGGAGTTTGGTGAACAGTTAAGGCAAATGATTAGTAATTTAAAAACCTTGATGTTATGGTGATTCAAAGCAGAGGGAGAAAGAAATCTGAAGCGGTCCTCTTGGTTTGGTTTCTCTGGGGAGGGTACTGAAGGGCCATCGCGGCTCCACAGCGCCCCGTGAGGTCGGCTGAGGCACTGAGCTGCAGTTCAGCTTCCCCTTCTGCCCGATCCTGCCTCCTTCATCCTGAGATGTTCTAGAACTCCTCCCAAAGCCAAACTTTAAACATACGTCTCAGGTTCAGAGTCTGATTCCCAGATGTAAATCCTTCTGGAGGCAGGGGGACTGGGGCCTGGCACCACATCCCCACCTGCCCAGGGCAGTTCCTGGAGGTCAGTGCAGCGGGGGGCAGTCCAGAGCTCACACTGAGGCAGCTGGCGGGGTGACTGGTCCGTTCTGAAGGGAGAGAAGATCTGGGCAGCGCACCCCGTCTCCTGTACATAAGTGAAACACAAAGTGGGAGATACATAGGGAAAGGGAGATGAGAAAAAGTCCCTGCTGTTCCGTAATTTTTTTTTTTTTTTTTTTGCTGTCATATTTAATCCTTCAGAATTCTTCTCCTGCTGTTGACTTCAGGACGATGAACCAAGCACATTACACCAGTTTAATAAATGATGAAACCATAGCAGTTTGGAGACAAAAGCTTTCCGAACACAACAATGCAAATACAATCAAGTATGTGGTTGCTTGTTTTCAGTTCTTTTCAAAGTGTATTGGAATTTCCAACTTAGTGATTTTCCCCTACTTCCATCTTGAGGTTGTGAATATAAATGGGGTTTTGCATTTGAGGGGTCATTTTTTGGGTACACATCTGGTGCCCTTAGCCTGAAATAGCATAGTAAGTTGTTCCCCCATTTTCTTACAAGGTGTATTCCTTAACCTGCTTCATTTGGACCTTAAAAATCCTAACTGATGAAGACCTGAGTTGGTCTTTCTGCCAAGAAAGCTTAGTGTTATTGCTGTTTAACTCCAAGAGTTTTCTTCATATGCTTATTCCAAAGCATTCCAATCTAAGCTTATTTTACCTAATCAGAATAATTTAGCATTTTCATATTCAAAATGATTAGTTGAGCTAGAGAAAAAAGTATAAAGGGTTGAGTCCTTTCAGCAAGTGTATTTCATTCTTAAAGAAGTTTTTTTTTTTTTTTTTTAAATTTTTATAGTTTTACATGTTGTATTGGCTTTCCTCAGTTTTTCCATTTTTCAACAGAAGCTGATTCTTGGGGATGAATGAATCAGATTGTGTACTAGGTGATAGTTGTTCCCAGATTTGTATATAAAGCATTTTACTTTATGAAATAGATTGTAGAGGGGCAAATTCTCTGAGCCCTTTGGACGCACCAGCTTTTTGAGTGGGGGATCATTGGGAATGCCCTAGAGCACCTCTGTGACAGTGCTCAGAAGCCCTCTAAGCTTGGGGACTGCTGGGGAGTTCAGTCTGGAAGGGGCAGGGAACAGGCTGGGGGGACTGGACCCCCTGGGAGGAGAGGGGTGTGAGGGCACGAGACTCCCTCGGCTGGGACTTTGACACTTTACTAGTTCTCAGTTTTCTTATTTACAAGCGATAGAATATAAGCAGTGATCTCCCCTTCCTGACCTGGATCCTGTGATTAACAGAAGTTACTGTGATCCCCTCCTCGACTGTATATTTGTTTTGTTCCTTCCCTTTCCCTTATACTCAATAAGAGGGTTCAAGCTTCCTGACATGTAGTATCACTGTGGGTCCTCAGAAACTAGCAGTTTCCCCCCAGAAAAATCTAGGTAATAGAAATAAAACCTTACTTCACTCATTTGTAGTTTCTTTCTAGGAAGAAAACAGAAGGAAGTATTTGTTCAGTTATTAATTTGCAGAGATACTTTCTGTGTTGGTAAATAACAGCTCAGTTTATCTTTTTTGGTTTTATTTTGGGTTCGTGTTTGGAGGTGAGGGGGAAAGTGTCTTAGACGGTTAGTGGGAGGAAAGTCCAAGGTCATTATTATTAGGCCTGTGAGTTTTCTTTTGGCAGCTTTAATACTCTTTATTTTAACATGATTTACGGATAATGTAAGTTCTTGTCCGTTTTGAGACAGGGCACATTGTTTTCCAAGGCTTCACTGGGGTAAGAAGCAGCAGCTATTAAGGAAACTCTGGAATAGAGGAGTAATCTATTGCTGATGCTTAAATAACCATTTATTTATACTTATTAAAGACTTCTTTCCCATTTTTCTTTCTGAACAGTGGTGTTGTTCAGATATTATCTTCTGCAGCCTGTTGGAATGGAAGTTTTCTTGAGAAAAAGTAAGTGACTTAGTCTTAAAATACCCACAGTGTGGTGCAGGTGCTCACTCAGCAAAGGCTGAGAAAGACTTGTGTTCTCTTTGATGGTGGATGGCCTTAACTCAGTGGGTAAGCTTATGATTTGCACAGAAATGGAAGTGCCTAATGATGATGAGTGAGAGGACACCAGGAAGGGCAGTGCTGATTCATGCCTAGTTGACAGAGAAGCAGATTACCAAAAGAGAGACAGTATCTCAGAAAGGGTTGGTGTAATCAAAAGTAAGATTTTTCAGGCTATTCCAAAATATTAATAATATTTGTTCTTAAATTCTTTTTTTAAAAAAAATATATATATATTGAAGTATAGTTGACTTTGCAATGTTTCAGGTACACAGCAAGGTGATTCAGTTATACAGATACAGGTATATTATTTTTGAAATTATTTTCCATCATAGGTTATTAAAAGATATTGACTGTAGTTCCCTATGGTATACAGTAGACCTTTGTTGCTTGTTGCGTATCCATTTTTTAATTAGAAATCTAACATTCTGTTCATACTAAGTCAGACAAGTCAAATCAAAATGTCAAAAATTTTTTAGTTAGGCAAGAATTCATAAGTTTTCTAAAATATATATTATACATATTTATGTGTATGTATACAAAAGCTCTTCTACTATACTTAATAAGGGCTTGAGAAAGAACATAAAAAAGAGAAGAGATGGAAAAGTTGGAGAACATAAGTGAAATGAGAGCACTGAATATGTAATTGAAAAAGTGAAACAAACTAGATAAAAGTAAAAAGATCATCATATAGTCCAGTTGTTTATAAACATGACTGCTCATTAGAAACATCTGGAGCTCTGGAGAAAAAAGCGATACCTGAGGATTTGTAGTTTTCCAAAAAGTTTCAAGCTAATTCTGATACACCTCTGGATTTTAAAAAGTGATTACAGGTTTTTCTATTAGATCCTAGTTTTGCTGATATAGAATTCTATTGTTTTTCTATTGACCAGTCATGATACAATGGTATTAAGTGAGTGATAGTTACATAGTCACAATAGCAAAAGATGTTAATCAGTTCTCACAATTAGTAGCCAAACAAAAATAAAAGATAATTACAATTGCAAGCCATAATGGGAGCATGATTAACTTAACAATATAAATAATTACAATCTGGGGGGAGAGCAGAATGATGTGGTAGGTGAAAGTGCATACATGCACTTGTTTTCATCCACCCAGCTAGTGTATGTCTTTTAGTTGGTGCTTTTAATCTATTTACATTTAAGGTAATTATTGATATGTATGATCCTATTACCATTTTCTTAATTATTTTGGATTTATTTTCTGTAGGTCTTTTCCTTCTCTTGTGTTTGCTGCCTAGAGAAATTCCTTTGGCATTTGTTGTAAAGCTGGTTTGCTGATGCTGAATTCTCTTAACTTTTGCTTGTCTGAAAGCTTTTGATTTCTCTATCAAATCTGAAGGAGAGTCGTGTGGAGTAGAGTATTCTTGGTTGAGGTTCTTCCCTTTTATCACTTTAAATATATCATGCCATTCCCTTCTGGCTTGTAGAGTTTCAAATCAGCAGATAGCCTGATGGGAGTTCCCTTGTATGTTATTTGTCATTTTTCCCTTGTTGCTTTTAATATTTTATCTCTGGTCTTTAATTTTTGTCAGTTTGATTACTATGTGTCTGGGTGTGCTCCTCCTTGGGTTTATCCTGCCTGGGACTCTCTGTGCTTCCTGGTCTTGGTGACTATTTCCTTTCCCATGTTTGGGAAGTTTTTAGCTATTATCTCTTGAAATATTTTCTCAGATCCTTTCTCTGCTCCTTCTGGGACCCCTATAATGCAAATGTTGGTGTGTTTAATGTTGTTCCAAATATCTCTTAGGCTGTCTTCATTTCTTTTCATTCATTTGTCTATGTTCTGTTCTGTGGCAATGATTTCTACCGTTCTGTCCTCCAGGTCATTTATTATTCTGCCTCATTATTCTGCAGTTGATTTCTGCTAGTGTATTATTCATCTCTCTTTCTTCTTTCTTTAGTTCTTGTAGGTCTTTGGTAAACATTTCTTGCATCTTCTCAATCTTTGCCTCCATTCTTTTCCTGAGATCGTGTATCATATTCACTATCGTTATTCTGAATTCTTTTTCTGGAAGATTGCCTATCTTCACTTTAGTTGTTTTTCTGAGATATTACTTTGTCCCTTCATCTGGGATATAACTTTTTGCTCTTTCATGGTGATTAACTTTCTGTAACATGGTTTTTGTTTTAGCTGATGTGAGACTGTGCTTCTTGCTTCTTCTGTCTGTCCTCTGATGGATGAGGCTAAGAGGCTTGTGTAAGCTTCTTGATGGTAGGGACTTGTGATGGGAAAAACTGGGTCTTGCTCTGGTGGGCAGGACCTTGCTCAGTAAAGCTTTAATCCGATTATCTGCTGATGGGTGGGGTTGCACTCCCATCCTTGTTTTTTGACCTGTGGCAACTTATCCCCGGGGTCTAAAGGCTGTATGGTAGGGTTAATGGTGGACTCCATGAAGGTTTACACCAAGGGGGACCTTCCAGTGCCCTTGTTCCTGTGGTGAGCCCCTGCTCACCCACGCCTCCACCGGAGGCCCTCCAACACTAGCAGGTAGTTTTGGTTCAGTCTCCGGTGGGGTCACTGCTCCTCTCCTCTGAGTCTTGGAGGGCACGCATTTTGTTTGTGCCCTCCAAGACCAGAGTCTGTTTCCCCCAGTCCTCTGGAAGGCCCATAATCAAATCCTACTGGCCCTGGAGGCCATATTCCATGGGGATTCCTAGTCCCTTAGTTGGATTTCCAGGCTGGGAAGCCTAATGTGGGGTTCAGAACCTTCACAATAGTGTGAGACTTTCTTTTTTATTGTTGTTCTCCAGTCTGTGGGTCACCACCTGGCAGATATGAGATTTGATTTTATCATGATTCCATCCCCACCTACCATCTTGGTGTGGCGGCTTCTTTGTCTTTGGACATGGGGTATCTTTTTTTGGTGGGTTCCAGCGTCCTCCTGCTGATGGTTATTCAACAGCTAGTTGAAATTTTGGTGATCTCACAGGAGGAGATGAGCACACGTCCTTCTACTCTGCCATCTTGAACTGGAAGCGGACAATTCTGTTCTTAAATTCTTATTTCTTTAAATAATCTCCCTGTTTCTTTGACTCCTTTCCCATGGTTTTTTATTTTCTCAAAAAGAATGAATTTAGGGAAAGTTCCAAGAAGACTCCAGGGATTCCTTGGTCTCAGGGCCAGCCAAGCCCACCAGAAAATTGCATTTGGCCTAAACTCCCAGGTTGTAAATAGTGTTTCCTTGCTAGGCCTTATCCCGTCTGCAGATATTGTGGCCACAGAAGGGTCTCGTCATGGGTTTTGATCTTTGGTGATCCAAGAAGTCCCAACCTTCTCACCATCCTTTTTCTGTCCGTGGCAAGGGTAATGAAATCCCACGAAGACTTAGACTTCAGTTTTGTGTGTCAGTTGCACCCCCTACCCCACCCCCAATTCTGTCCCTAACTGGGTCGTAAGAGGTTGCTTTAGGAACTCTGTTCAGTTACAATTCAAGATTGCAAAGTCATTTGTATCATTAGGGCAACTGAAATGAGCTCATCCAACTAATTTCAGAATCAATACTTAGCCTTTTCCTCCAGGGAAAAAATTTTGTGTTGATGTTGGTCTTTTAGAACAGTGATTCTCAACCAGGCTGATTGTTTCCCAGGGGACATTCAGCATTGTCTCTTGGCATGTTTTGTTGTTACTGTGGTGGTGAGTATACTGCTGGAATCTAGTGGGCAAAGGCCGCAGGTGCTGCTAAGCATCTCACAGCCCCACCCACCCAACAAAGAATTATCTGACAACCACAAAAGTCAGTGACCCCAGGGTTGAGAAACCTTATACTAGAAGGACAATTTTTATGAAAGTTGGGAATGGCTCTTGTTAGATTTGTTAGATTATCCAGCCTTAATTTGTTAGTTGCTCAGTGGTATCATGTCTGACTCTTTGCGACTGTATGGCCTGTGGCCTGCCAGGCTCCTCTGTCCATGAGATTTCCAGGCAAGAATACTGGAGTGGGTTGCCATTTCCTTCTCCAGGGGATCTTCCCCATCCAGGGATCGAACCCACATCTCCTGTGTCTCCTGAATTGGCGGGCAGATTCTTTACCACTGAGCCACCTGGGAATTCCCAAAGATCAGTTTAACAAAGCATAAATACATGTAGAGAAAGTCTTTTGATTTTTCTTAGTAGTATAGCAGAAGGTACTTCTAAGCATATGGAAGGCTGCATATGGGATAGCAGAAACAATTTCTGTGTTTTGGCAAATTTATTTTTAGAACAACAGTGCAAAAGATATAACAAACAGAGAACGCCCAAGTAGCTCCTATTGATTGACCATTTAGGTTCCAATGCATATAATTATATAATTAAACTTTTTTCATGTTCGGAACTCTGCTTATGTTTTTATAAATTGTAATATTGCCATCAGATGACTTTAAAACTATCTGAATATGTTTGTTACACATAAGCCAGAAGTCTGTTTTGCAAATAGTTCTTTTGTAATTAGTAGATGTGGTATGTTTAAGAGTGGAAATTTAAGAGACTTTCTTTAAGTCTCTAAAAGGCTGAAAGTTTATTTAAAACAGAAAAATGATTAGTTGTTAGGAAATTAAAAACAGTTGTTGTTCAGTTGTGTTTGACTTTTTGCGACCCCATGGCTTGCAGCAAGCCAGGTTGCCCTGTCCTTCACCATCTCCCAGAACTTGCTCAAACTCAAGTCCATTGAATTGGTGATGCCATCCAACCATCTTGTCCTCTGTCGTCCCCTTCTCCTCCCTCCGTCAATCTTTCCCAGTATCAGGATCTTTCCCAATGATCTGGCTGTTCTCATCAGGTGGCCAAAGTATTAGAGCTTCAGCATCAGTCCAAGGAACATTCAGGATAAAATTAGTCCTGGAGTGAATGTAATTGTATCCCTTATGTTAACTGAGTAATACACTAACTTTGCATTTATTATAGATCCGATATTAAAAAAAAAAAACTTGCTTTAAACTTGGTATTTGTTGATGAGTGGGCCACATTGCACAAGGGATATTTTTTGTACCTAGGCACAGCATCTGCCTTTGGTTCAAAGTACCACAATGACAGAAAGAGGCAAAAATACAAGAGTTAATCAGAAAAATAATATTTTGCCTATAAATTTCAAGAGAGTCTGACTTTAATGACTTAAATTGTAAGATCATCTTGAAAAAGGGATCCAGAGAGATTTATTCTGTTGGGTTCCCCCAAAGTTAATGTTTTTGTGCATCTTGTCTGCCAGGTGAAATTTAAGTTGGATCAGTATGTGCAAAGTATATGTTGACCTTTTCATAATTCATCCCTATCAGAGTGTTTGCTTTGTTTTTCTTTTATTACATATTTTTTTTCTTTTTGTTTAGAATTGATGAGCATTTTAAAACAAGTCCCAAAATCCCTGGTTTTTATGATCATCTGGTTAATGTTTTAATATTGCTTTTTTCCCCTCTCTTCTAGTGACAAGTACAGGAGTCATAAAGCACTTTAAATTTTTCTCTAGTTCTAGATCATGATTAGATTTGGGGAAAATAAGTTGAAAAATAGCAGTTTTACGAAAAGTGCTTATTATATAGCACTGTGCAGCATTTGGGGTTTTAAAGGCCATTATCGATATGTCTTTTATCTTTCTTATAAATTTAGAGCTGTATACTTTGAGCAAGACATTAAGAGGCATTACATTTTCATAGATTATTTACAATATAGATTGTATAGACCTTTTATAATGCATATTGTTGGAGTTTGGTGAACAGTTAAGGCAAATGATTAGTAATTTAAAAACCTTGATGTTATGGTGATTCAAAGCAGAGGGAGAAAGAAATCTGAAGCGGTCCTCTTGGTTTGGTTTCTCTGGGGAGGGTACTGAAGGGCCATCGCGGCTCCACAGCGCCCCGTGAGGTCGGCTGAGGCACTGAGCTGCAGTTCAGCTTCCCCTTCTGCCCGATCCTGCCTCCTTCATTCTGAGATGTTCTAGAACTCCTCCCAAAGCCAAACTTTAAACATACGTCTCAGGTTCAGAGTCTGATTCCCAGATGTAAATCCTTCTGGAGGCAGGGGGACTGGGGCCTGGCACCACATCCCCACCTGCCCAGGGCAGTTCCTGGAGGTCAGTGCAGCGGGGGGCAGTCCAGAGCTCACACTGAGGCAGCTGGCGGGGTGACTGGTCCGTTCTGAAGGGAGAGAAGATCTGGGCAGCGCACCCCGTCTCCTGTACATAAGTGAAACACAAAGTGGGAGATACATAGGGAAAGAGAGATGAGAAAAAGTCCCTGCTGTTCCGTAATTTTTTTTTTTTTGCTGTCATATTTAATCCTTCAGAATTCTTCTCCTGCTGTTGACTTCAGGACGATGAACCAAGCACATTACACCAGTTTAATAAATGATGAAACCATAGCAGTTTGGAGACAAAAGCTTTCCGAACACAACAATGCAAATACAATCAAGTATGTGGTTGCTTGTTTTCAGTTCTTTTCAAAGTGTATTGGAATTTCCAACTTAGTGATTTTCCCCTACTTCCATCTTGAGGTTGTGAATATAAATGGGGTTTTGCATTTGAGGGGTCATTTTTTGGGTACACATCTGGTGCCCTTAGCCTGAAATAGCATAGTAAGTTGTTCCCCCATTTTCTTACAAGGTGTATTCCTTAACCTGCTTCATTTGGACCTTAAAAATCCTAACTGATGAAGACCTGAGTTGGTCTTTCTGCCAAGAAAGCTTAGTGTTATTGCTGTTTAACTCCAAGAGTTTTCTTCATATGCTTATTCCAAAGCATTCCAATCTAAGCTTATTTTACCTAATCAGAATAATTTAGCATTTTCATATTCAAAATGATTAGTTGAGCTAGAGAAAAAAGTATAAAGGGTTGAGTCCTTTCAGCAAGTGTATTTCATTCTTAAAGAAGTTTTTTTTTTTTTTTTTTAAATTTTTATAGTTTTACATGTTGTATTGGCTTTCCTCAGTTTTTCCATTTTTCAACAGAAGCTGATTCTTGGGGATGAATGAATCAGATTGTGTACTAGGTGATAGTTGTTCCCAGATTTGTATATAAAGCATTTTACTTTATGAAATAGATTGTAGAGGGGCAAATTCTCTGAGCCCTTTGGACGCACCAGCTTTTTGAGTGGGGGATCATTGGGAATGCCCTAGAGCACCTCTGTGACAGTGCTCAGAAGCCCTCTAAGCTTGGGGACTGCTGGGGAGTTCAGTCTGGAAGGGGCAGGGAACAGGCTGGGGGGACTGGACCCCCTGGGAGGAGAGGGGTGTGGGGGCACGAGACTCCCTCGGCTGGGACTTTGACACTTTACTAGTTCTCAGTTTTCTTATTTACAAGCGATAGAATATAAGCAGTGATCTCCCCTTCCTGACCTGGATCCTGTGATTAACAGAAGTTACTGTGATCCCCTCCTCGACTGTATATTTGTTTTGTTCCTTCCCTTTCCCTTATACTCAATAAGAGGGTTCAAGCTTCCTGACATGTAGTATCACTGTGGGTCCTCAGAAACTAGCAGTTTCCCCCCAGAAAAATCTAGGTAATAGAAATAAAACCTTACTTCACTCATTTGTAGTTTCTTTCTAGGAAGAAAACAGAAGGAAGTATTTGTTCAGTTATTAATTTGCAGAGATACTTTCTGTGTTGGTAAATAACAGCTCAGTTTATCTTTTTTGGTTTTATTTTGGGTTCGTGTTTGGAGGTGAGGGGGAAAGTGTCTTAGACGGTTAGTGGGAGGAAAGTCCAAGGTCATTATTATTAGGCCTGTGAGTTTTCTTTTGGCAGCTTTAATACTCTTTATTTTAACATGATTTACGGATAATGTAAGTTCTTGTCCGTTTTGAGACAGGGCACATTGTTTTCCAAGGCTTCACTGGGGTAAGAAGCAGCAGCTATTAAGGAAACTCTGGAATAGAGGAGTAATCAATTGCTGATGCTTAAATAACCATTTATTTATACTTATTAAAGACTTCTTTCCCATTTTTCTTTCTGAACAGTGGTGTTGTTCAGATATTATCTTCTGCAGCCTGTTGGAATGGAAGTTTTCTTGAGAAAAAGTAAGTGACTTAGTCTTAAAATACCCACAGTGTGGTGCAGGTGCTCACTCAGCAAAGGCTGAGAAAGACTTGTGTTCTCTTTGATGGTGGATGGCCTTAACTCAGTGGGTAAGCTTATGATTTGCACAGAAATGGAAGTGCCTAATGATGATGAGTGAGAGGACACCAGGAAGGGCAGTGCTGATTCATGCCTAGTTGACAGAGAAGCAGATTACCAAAAGAGAGACAGTATCTCAGAAAGGGTTGGTGTAATCAAAAGTAAGATTTTTCAGGCTATTCCAAAATATTAATAATATTTGTTCTTAAATTCTTTTTTTAAAAAAAATATATATATATTGAAGTATAGTTGACTTTGCAATGTTTCAGGTACACAGCAAGGTGATTCAGTTATACAGATACAGGTATATTATTTTTGAAATTATTTTCCATCATAGGTTATTAAAAGATATTGACTGTAGTTCCCTATGGTATACAGTAGACCTTTGTTGCTTGTTGCGTATCCATTTTTTAATTAGAAATCTAACATTCTGTTCATACTAAGTCAGACAAGTCAAATCAAAATGTCAAAAATTTTTTAGTTAGGCAAGAATTCATAAGTTTTCTAAAATATATATTATACATATTTATGTGTATGTATACAAAAGCTCTTCTACTATACTTAATAAGGGCTTGAGAAAGAACATAAAAAAGAGAAGAGATGGAAAAGTTGGAGAACATAAGTGAAATGAGAGCACTGAATATGTAATTGAAAAAGTGAAACAAACTAGATAAAAGTAAAAAGATCATCATATAGTCCAGTTGTTTATAAACATGACTGCTCATTAGAAACATCTGGAGCTCTGGAGAAAAAAGCGATACCTGAGGATTTGTAGTTTTCCCAAAAGTTTCAAGCTAATTCTGATACGCCTCTGGATTTTAAAAAGTGATTACAGGTTTTTCTATTAGATCCTAGTTTTGCTGATATAGAATTCTATTGTTTTTCTATTGACCAGTCATGATACAATGGTATTAAGTGAGTGATAGTTACATAGTCACAATAGCAAAAGATGTTAATCAGTTCTCACAATTAGTAGCCAAACAAAAATAAAAGATAATTACAATTGCAAGCCATAATGGGAGCATGATTAACTTAACAATATAAATAATTACAATCTGGGGGGAGAGCAGAATGATGTGGTAGGTGAAAGTGCATACATGCACTTGTTTTCATCCACCCAGCTAGTGTATGTCTTTTAGTTGGTGCTTTTAATCTATTTACATTTAAGGTAATTATTGATATGTATGATCCTATTACCATTTTCTTAATTATTTTGGATTTATTTTCTGTAGGTCTTTTCCTTCTCTTGTGTTTGCTGCCTAGAGAAATTCCTTTGGCATTTGTTGTAAAGCTGGTTTGCTGATGCTGAATTCTCTTAACTTTTGCTTGTCTGAAAGCTTTTGATTTCTCTATCAAATCTGAAGGAGAGTCGTGTGGAGTAGAGTATTCTTGGTTGAGGTTCTTCCCTTTTATCACTTTAAATATATCATGCCATTCCCTTCTGGCTTGTAGAGTTTCAAATCAGCAGATAGCCTGATGGGAGTTCCCTTGTATGTTATTTGTCATTTTTCCCTTGTTGCTTTTAATATTTTATCTCTGGTCTTTAATTTTTGTCAGTTTGATTACTGTATGTCTGGGTGTGCTCCTCCTTGGGTTTATCCTGCCTGGGACTCTCTGTGCTTCCTGGTCTTGGTGACTATTTCCTTTCCCATGTTTGGGAAGTTTTTAGCTATTATCTCTTGAAATATTTTCTCAGATCCTTTCTCTGCTCCTTCTGGGACCCCTATAATGCAAATGTTGGTGTGTTTAATGTTGTTCCAAATATCTCTTAGGCTGTCTTCATTTCTTTTCATTCATTTGTCTATGTTCTGTTCTGTGGCAATGATTTCTACCGTTCTGTCCTCCAGGTCATTTATTATTCTGCCTCTTTATTCTGCAGTTGATTTCTGCTAGTGTATTATTCATCTCTCTTTCTTTTTTCTTTAGTTCTTGTAGGTCTTTGGTAAACATTTCTTGCATCTTCTCAATCTTTGCCTCCATTCTTTTCCTGAGATCCTGGATCATATTCACTATCGTTATTCTGAATTCTTTTTCTGGAAGATTGCTTATCTTCACTTTAGTTGTTTTTCTGAGATATTACTTTGTCCCTTCATCTGGGATATAACTTTTTGCTCTTTCATGGTGATTAACTTTCTGTAACATGGTTTTTGTTTTAGCTGATGTGAGACTGTGCTTCTTGCTTCTTCTGTCTGTCCTCTGATGGATGAGGCTAAGAGGCTTGTGTAAGCTTCTTGATGGTAGGGACTTGTGATGGGAAAAACTGGGTCTTGCTCTGGTGGGCAGGACCTTGCTCAGTAAAGCTTTAATCCGATTATCTGCTGACGGGTGGGGTTGCACTCCCATCCTTGTAGTTTTTTGACCTGTGGCAACTTATCCCCGGGGTCTAAAGGCTGTATGGTAGGGTTAATGGTGGACTCCATGAAGGTTTACACCAAGGGGGACCTTCCAGTGCCCTTGTCCCTCTGGTGAGCCCCTGCTCACCCACGCCTCCATCGGAGGCCCTCCAACACTAGCAGGTAGTTTTGGTTCAGTCTCCGGTGGGGTTACTGCTCCTCTCCTCTGAGTCTTGGAGGGCATGCATTTTGTTTGTGCCCTCCAAGACCAGAGTCTGTTTCCCCCAATCCTCTGGAAGGCCCATAATCAAATCCTACTGGCCCTGGAGGCCATATTCCATGGGGATTCCTAGTCCCTTAGTTGGATTTCCAGGCTGGGAAGCCTAACGTGAGGTTCAGAACCTTCACAATAGTGTGAGACTTTCTTTTTTATTGTTGTTCTCCAGTCTGTAGGTCACCACCTGGCAGGTATGAGATTTGATTTTATCATGATTCCATCCCCACCTACCATCTTGCTGTGGCGGCTTCTTTGTCTTTGGACATGGGGTATCTTTTTTTGGTGGGCTCCAGCGTCCTCCTGCTGATGGTTGTTCAACAGCTAGTTGAAATTTTGGTGATCTCGCAGGAGGAGATGAGCACACGTCCTTCTACTCTGCCATCTTGAACTGGAAGCAGACAATTCTGTTCTTAAATTCTTATTTCTTTAAATAATCTCCCTGTTTCTTTGACTCCTTTCCCGTGATTTTTTATTTTCTCAAAAAGAATGAATTTAGGGAAAGTTCCGAGAAGACTCCAGGGATTCCTTGGCCTCAGGGCCAGCCAAGCCCACCAGAAAATTGCATTTGGCCTAAACTCCCAGGTTGTAAATAGTGTTTCCTTGCTAGGCCTTATCCCGTCTGCAGATATTGTGGCCACAGAAGGGTCTTGTCATGGGTTTTGATCTTTGGTGATCCAAGAAGTCCCAACCTTCTCACCATCCTTTTTCTGTCCATGGCAAGGGTAATGAAATCCCACGAAGACTTAGACTTCGGTTCTGTGTGTCAGTTGCACCCCCTACCCTACCCCCAATTCTGTCCCTAACTGGATTGTAAGAGGTTGCTTTAGGAACTCTGTTCAGTTACAATTCAAGATTGCAAAGTCATTTGTATCATTAGGGCAACTGAAATGAGCTCATCCAACTAATTTCAGAATCAATACTTAGCCTTTTCCTCCAGGGAAAAAGTTTGTGTTGATGTTGGTCTTTTAGAACAGTGATTCTCAACCAGGCTGATTGTTTCCCAGGGGACATTCAGCATTGTCTCTTGGCATGTTTTGTTGTTACTGTGGTGGTGTGTATACTGCTGGAATCTAGTGGGCAGAGGCCGCGGGTGCTGCTAAGCATCTCACAGTCCCACCCACCCAGCAAAGAGTTATCTGACAACTATAAAAGTCAGTGACCCCAAGGTTGAGAAACCTTATTCTAGAGGACAATTTTTATGAAAGTTGGGAATGGCTCTTGTTAGATTAGTTAGATTATCCAGCCTTAATTTATTAGTTGCTCAGTGGTATCATGTCTGACTCTTTGCGACTGTATGGCCTGTGGCCCACCAGGCTCCTCTGTCCATGAGATTTTCCAGGCAAGAATACTGGAGTGGGTTGCCATTTCCTTCTCAAGGGGATCTTCCCCATCCAGGGATCGAACCCACATCTCCTGTGTGTCCTGAATTGGCGGGCAGATTCTTTACCACTGAGCCACTTGGGAATTCCCAAAGACCAGTTTAACAAAGCATAAATACATGTAGAGAAAATCTTTTGATTTTTCTTAGCAGTATAGCAGAAGGTACTTCTAAGCATATGGAAGGCTGCATATGGGATAGCAGAAACAATTTCTATGTTTTGGCAAATTTATTTTTAGAACAACAGTGCAAAAGATTCAACAAACAGAGAAAGCCCAAGTAACTCCTATTGATTGACCATTTAGGTTCCAATGCATATAATTGTATAATTAAACTTTTTTCACGTTAGGAACTCTGCTTATGTTTTTATAAATTGTAATATTGCCATCAGATGACTTTAAAACTATCTGAATATGTTTGTTACACATAAGCCAGAAGTCTGTTTTGCAAATAGTTCTTTTGTAATTAGTGGATGTGGTATGTTTAAGAGTGGAAATTTAAGAGACATTCTTTAAGTCTCTAAAAGGCTGAAAGTTTATTTAAAACAGAAAAATGATTAGTTATTAGGAAGTTAAAAGCAGTTGTTGTTCAGTTGTGTTTGACTTTTTGCGACCCCATGGCTTGCAGCAAGCCAGGCTGCCCTGTCCTTCACCATCTCCCAGAACTTGCTCAAACTCAAGTCCATTGAATTGGTGATGCCATCCAACCATCTTGTCCTCTGTCGTCCCCTTCTCCTCCCTCCGTTAATCTTTCCCAGTATCAGGGTCTTTCCCAATGAGTTGGCTGTTCTCATCAGGTGGCCAAAGTATTGGAGCTTCAGCATCAGTCCAAGGAACATTCAGGATAAAATTAGTCCTGGAGTGAATGTAATTGTATCCCTTATGTTAACTAAGTAATACACTAACTTTGCATTTATTATAGATCCGATATTAAAAAAAAACAAACTTGCTTTAAACTTGGTGTTTGTTGATAAGTGGGCCACATTGCACAAGGGATATTTTTGGTACCTAGGCACAGCATCTGCCTTTGGTTCAAAGTACCACAATGACAGAAAGAGGCAAAAATACAAGAGTTAATCAGAAAAATAATATTTGCCTATAAATTTCAAGAGAGTCTCACTTTAATGACTTAAATTGTAAGATCATCTTGAAAAAGGGATTCAGAGAGATTTATTCTGTTGGGTTTCCCCAAAGTTAATGTTTTTCGTGCATCTTGTCTGCCAGGTGAAATTTAAGTTGGATCAGTGTGTGCAAAGTATATGTTGACCTTTTCATAATTCATCCCTATCAGAGCGTTTGCTTTGTTTTTCTTTTATTACATATTTTTTTTCTTTTTGTTTAGAATTGANGTGCATCTTGTCTGCCAGGTGAAATTTAAGTTGGATCAGTGTGTGCAAAGTATATGTTGACCTTTTCATAATTCATCCCTATCAGAGCGTTTGCTTTGTTTTTCTTTTATTACATATTTTTTTTCTTTTTGTTTAGAATTGATGAGCATTTTAAAACAAGTCCCAAAATCCCTGGAATTGATCTGAACTCAACGAGAGTGTTATTTGAAAAGTTGATGAACTCTCAGCACTCCATGATTCTAGAACAGGTATTTTTTTACTTATATAAAGTACATGCTTAAAATGCATTTTTGCATTGAAATAAGTCAACTTTCAAGAGGAAAAAAAAGAGTAAGATGAAAAGGCAAAAGTCTTGTATAAATGTTAACTCTGTAAAATACATTAGGAATTTGTCTTAACTTTAACTTTTCTATTTAGCTTAAATTTTTCTAAGGAAATCCCCACCCCCTAGAGTATAAAGTTGGCAAGGGCAGGGACCTTTGGCTTTTCTTTTCACTGATGTATCCTGATTGGCCAGACTGGTGTCTGGCTCGTAGATGGTCCTGAGTGCATACTGAATGAATAAGAGTTGAGAGTCTCTGAAATAATTTATGAGTTTAGAGATCAGGTAACTAGATTGAATTTCTCATTACTCTTTTCTCTCATACAGATCTTAAATAGCTTTGAAAGTTGCCTGATTCCTCAGTTATCGAGTTCACCACCAGATGTTGAAGCAATGAGAATCTACTTAATACTCCCAGAGTTTCCCCTGCTCCAGGATTCCAAGTATTACATAACATTGACTATCCCCCTGGCTATGGCCATTCTGCGGCTGGATACAAACCCCAGCAAAGTCTTAGGTGAATTTGCTGCACAGTACTGGAAGTTTCTGCTTTATATTTTATTGGTGTGACCATTGGCTCCTGTTGGATTGAGATCCAAGATTTGTTATCATTTAATATGCTTAACACTTAAACTTTTCTTTCTTTGCTGTTAATTTCTAATTTCAAGCCATATTTTCAGTTTAAACAAATTGAACCATTATTTAGGTTATTTGAAACAGTTTACGCCAGACTTATCTTGATTTTTAAATATTCACAAAGTTAGATTATTTGACTTAACTTTTTTTCCTCCTGTGCTTGCTGGTGGTTAATAGTGTCTCAAGTATTAGTGTCCATCTGTTGTTCTTTCTCTGATAATTAATTTAGGGGGTGGGAGTGAAATGAACATTGTGGTGTGATACACAGGTCTCCAGAAAAGGAGAGGAAGAAAATGACCTAGTGGAGACTTACCAAATGTTTGTTTTGTTTTTCTTTTTTAGGACAGTTGAGTCCACACTGATTTTTGCAGGCTACGGACACTTTGCTGAGATAAGAACCTTCCGTTCCTCAGTGCATTGGAGAGTGTCTCTCATGGGAGTAGCGCCTGAGATGTTTTTATTAATCAAATGCAGAAAATCTGTCACCTGGCTTTTTCTTTTCATTTATTTTTTTTTCCTGGTAATTTTTTTTAGGTGTTCACTACAGCTCAGTAACTTCTGTGTTCCATATGGACTAGGCTGTTACTTGAGTGTGGTCTCCCCACGAGTAGAGACCTGTATTGCTCAGGATGGAATACTGTATTTTCCATATTGCTCCCATCTTTGTAGAAGATATAAACACAGAAATAATCATGAATATGTTAGTCCTTAATTTTTTTTTAAGCTCACAGGCTCTTTGGGGTATATTTTCTCAGGTATTCTAGTAGACTGTGAGATAGAGATGGCAATCTCTGAAGGAATATTACCTCACTTTTAAGTTTTTTTTTAAAAAAATTATTTATTATTATTGTTTTAATTTTCTCAGAGAGAATAGCACAAAAAGATCAGAATAGTTCAGGTTTACACTTAATTTGTTTTTAAATTCAAATCATAGAAATTGAAAAGAATACTTCAAAGTTGAAGAGAGAACACTGCAAGTAACCATCACACAAATTCACAATGATCAATATTTTGCCCTTTTAGTTTTCTCCATTCTCCCTACCACTACCTTGTAATCTTTTCTCGAATACACTTGAAAAATCTTGGACATTATATTACTTCATCCTATAAGTATGTCAGTGTGATTGAGTTTGTTTCTGACAAAGTAGAACCAGTGGTATAGTCTTCTTGTCTGGTCATGAGAAAGTATTGTTTGTTAAGAAACAGAAATATGTAGTTTTTCAACTNAATCTTGGACATTATATTACTTCATCCTATAAGTATGTCAGTGTGATTGAGTTTGTTTCTGACAAAGTAGAACCAGTGGTATAGTCTTCTTGTCTGGTCATGAGAAAGTATTGTTTGTTAAGAAACAGAAATATGTAGTTTTTCAACTAATGATGCCTCTTGAAAGGAAGGACTGGTTGCCATATCGGTGCTGCATCTGGGGTGTGTGGTCCTCGGCATCCCTGGTACAGGACTTAGGTGGTGGCTGAGAAGGGGGCTGAAAAGACTAGGATATATGGATGCTCCTGCCCAAAGTATATGCCCGAGCATCTTGACCACAAATGTCCTTGAGACTGAAATTTTAGATTAGCCTTCTGATTGAGTCTTTGAGGGAAACGATCACATGAAGCTTTATAAAAAAAGCTCCAAGGTTCTCCTGCAGCCACTGCTCTCTCCAGAAATGCTTTAATGGATTCTTTTTAAAGTCAGTTTTGGGAAACTATGTTTTAGACTAATGCTTATCTTCTAGCTGGAGCAGTTTTTAGTTAGTAGACAGAAGACATAAAGACTTGATCAAGATCACATGTTGAAATATATCTTTTTTTTCTTTTCTAAAGATAACTGGTGGTCTCAGGTATGCCCGAAATACTTCACAAAACTGGTAAACCTCTATAAAGGCGCAGTTGTTTATCTGTTGAGAGGAAGAAAGACATTCTTAATCCCTGTACTGTTTAACAATTATATTACAGCAGCTCTCAAGCTCTTGGAGAAGTTATACAAGGTAAGCATAGAGTAGACCCAGAGGGGAGAGGGGTGGAGAGAGAGTAGGATAAAATGATCAACCCGCGTGTTCAGTGGAAAGCCATTTTCCAGGCATCTGGGTCTTAACTGTCCTCGTTTCCTTCTTCATCAGGTAAATCTTAAAGTGAAACATGTGGAATATGATACATTTTACATTCCTGAGATTTCCAGTCTCGTGGACATTCAGGAAGACTACCTCATGTGGTTCTTGCATCAAGCAGGAATGGTAAGAATTCATGTGAAGCATATCTTAAAGCTTTACTCTTTTCTCAGAGCACAAGGACAAGAAAAAAACATCTAAGTTCTATGATTTGTCCTTGACTTTGATATTAATGTCACACCTGTGCTTTATTGACTGGCTTTGGCATTCTTAAAACACTGAAGTACTTTGAGCAATCATAAGTACTCATAAACAGTCACAAATGGGTAGTCACCCGAATGGCATAATTTTAATTAGTTGCCAACATTTAAAAAATCAAGGTATCTGAAGTAGTCAAACTCATAGAAACATAAAGTAGAAAATCTGGAGCAGTTTTTAGTTAGTAGACAGAAGACATAAAGACTTGATCAAGATCACATGTTGAAATATATCTTTTTTTTCTTTTCTAAAGATAACTGGTGGTCTCAGGTATGCCCGAAATACTTCACAAAACTGGTAAACCTCTATAAAGGCGCAGTTGTTTATCTGTTGAGAGGAAGAAAGACATTCTTAATCCCTGTACTGTTTAACAATTATATTACAGCAGCTCTCAAGCTCTTGGAGAAGTTATACAAGGTAAGCATAGAGTAGACCCAGAGGGGAGAGGGGTGGAGAGAGAGTAGGATAAAATGATCAACCCGCGTGTTCAGTGGAAAGCCATTTTCCAGGCATCTGGGTCTTAACTGTCCTCGTTTCGTTCTTCATCAGGTAAATCTTAAAGTGAAACATGTGGAATATGATACATTTTACATTCCTGAGATTTCCAGTCTCGTGGACATTCAGGAAGACTACCTCATGTGGTTCTTGCATCAAGCAGGAATGGTAAGAATTCATGTGAAGCATATCTTAAAGCTTTACTCTTTTCTCAGAGCACAAGGACAAGAAAAAAACATCTAAGTTCTATAATTTGTCCTTGACTTTGATATTAATGTCACACCTGTGCTTTATTGACTGGCTTTGGCATTCTTAAAACACTGAAGTACTTTGAGCAATCATAAGTACTCATAAGCAGTCACAAATGAGTAGTCACCCGAATGGCATAATTTTAATTAGTTGCCAACATTTAAAAAATCAAGGTATCTGAAGTAGTCAAACTCATAGAAACATAAAGTAGAAAAGTGGTTGCCAGGGTCTAGTGAGGAGAAATTGGAGAGTTTTTTTAATGGGTTTAGACTTTTTTTAAAAAAATGAAGTATAATTGATTTACAATATTATGTTAGTTTCAGGTACACAGCAAAGTGATTCATCTTTCTATATCTATAACTTTATGTTCCTTTTCAGATTCTTTTCCCTTATAGAGTATTATAAAATATTGAGTATAGTTCTGTGTGCTATTACAGTAGGTATTTGTTGTCTGTTTTGTATATAGTGCTGTGTACATGTTAATCTCAAACTCCTAATTTATCCTTCCCCTACCATGGCCCTTTGGTAGCCATGAATTTGTTTTCTAAGTCTGTGAGTGTGTGTTATAAATATGTTCATTTGTATCAGTTTTTAGATTCCACATGTAAGTGAAATCACATGATATTTGTCTTTTTCTGTGTGGCTTGCTTAGTATAATAATCTCTAGGACTTTCAGTTTTGCAGGATGAAAAAATTCTGGAGATTCATTGCACAATAATGGAAATGTATTTGAGACTAATGAATCTAACACGGTAAAGATGGTAAACTTTGTGTCTTTTACCACAATTTAAAAAGTCAAAGAACATAAAATGAATTTCTGGCCTTTCTTGAGACCTGGAAGACCTGGCAACATGACCTGTCTCCCAGATGATGCCAGCTGGCTGGAGTTCAATAGGGGCTCTTTAGATGTGGCTTATACATGCCAGAGTCCCCACTGCAGTTTGATTTTGACATTGAGGAAAGGATCATTTGCTATTACCTTCATCTAACAGCTAGTCAGCTTGAGCCATCTTATGTCAGCTGCCTGAACCCTACAGGACGCCTGGTTTGGGATTATGTGTGTGAAAATGTCACATATCCCTGACCTAGTTCTCGCTTACATTACAACTGTGGGTTTGCCTGCCACCCTTGAATTGGCTCTACAGTTTGTTTGTAGACTGGCTTGGGATATATGCAAGGCTTTTTAGGATCACCCATCTGTGGATTATGTATAAATTTGAGTGATGTCAGAAAACAGAGTGATAATATGGTTATTTAGTGAGTCCATGCAGAGCACACACATTTGAGATGAGTCCTTGCCAATTTAACAGTTTCATCACTAATGTTTAGGCAATATTTTCCTATACCCTGCAGGGATTTTGGAGGTCAGTTGTTGTTGTTTAGTCACTAGGTTGTGTCCAGCTCTTTTTTTGAGCCCGTGGACTGTAGCCTACCAGGCTCTTCTGTTCATGGGATTTCCCAGGCAAAAATACTGGAGTGGATTGCATTTCCCTTCTCAGGGGCATCTTCCCTAACCCAGGGATTGAACCCAAGTCTCCTACATTGGCAGGTGGATTCTTAACCACCGAACTACCAGGGTAGTCCTTTAGAGGTCAGTAGTGGTTTCCAAAAGCAAGTCATTTAAATAGGTTTCTTTAAGGAAGATTTTTTTCTTTGTCAAATACCAGATGATCAATGCTGGAGACTATTGAGTGTTTTAATAAGGGTTTTGATTAGCTTAAAAAGCCAAAATACTTTTCAAAAAAGTGGATAAATCTTCTGAATGGGTTTACATAGGCATGGAAGCTAGCAATGAACTCTATTTTCATCTGCTAATTTAGAAGTTGTAAGAAGACAAACTTCTCTGTTTTATGAATTCATGAATAAATATTCATTGACTCATAAAACGTTAAGAGCTGCAGTAAGTCTTATGAATTATTTAGCCAGCTGCTTTGTTTCTAGGTGAGAAATTGGAGTCTCAGAGAAGCTAAACAATTTTTCCATCAACTCAGTTAGCTTAAAAGCCAATTGTTCTGACTTCTAATCTACTCTTTCTGTGACTTGCTACTGAATTCTAATAGACTCTAATTTACTTTGACCCTAAAACAGAAGTTGTTGGTGTTAAAAATATAGGTTATCATGACTGTGGTCTCTGAATGGAGTACTTAAGTGAGCAACTTCTATAACTTTTTTTATTGTTACTTTCTCTTAATATTTGATAAACAAATATAAGCCTTAAATACCAGCTGCTCATCTCCTCTTCAATAATTAAGGTTATTACAGATACAAAATTGGGTAAAATAACTTGACCTTTTGTGATTTCTGTGGAATTTTTTCTGTTATATAATGCTATTAAAAATTAAATTTCTTGATATCTTGGATTTTAACCTAAAATGCTAAAGCTTTTTCATGTATTTGTTTTTTAAATTTTTTTGAGGTATAATTGACATGTCACATTATACTATTTCAAGTGTATACCATAATGATTTGATATTTATACACACTGAAATGATCACTGTAGGTCTAGTTACTGTCTGTCACCACTCATAGTTGCAAATTTTTTTCTTAGATAACTTTTAAGAATTACTCTCTTAGCAACTTTAGCAACTAGAATATGCAGTACTGTTTTACTATCTGTAGTCACCATGCTGTACATTATATTACTGTGACTTGTTTTATGACTGAAAGTCTGTACCTGTCACCCTCTTCACCCATTTTGCCCACCCTCCATCCCTTCTTCCCTCTGGCAGTCACCTAACCTGTCTCTTATCTATGAGTTTGTTGTGGTTTTGCTTGTTTAGATTCCAAGAAATCTTGGAATATATTCACTTCCAAATATGAGTGAAATTGTATTGCGCTTGTCTTCATCTGACTCACTTCAAGGTCCATCCAAGTTGTTGGAAATGGCAAGATTCTATTCTTTTTGTCTGAGTGTTAATTCATGCACTCAGTAAAGCCAGTTTCTGACACCAGGTTGTGGGAAGGAAAATACAGCATTTATTGCAGAGTGCCAAGCAAGGAGCCCCGGGCAGCTAGTGTTCAGAACACCTGAACTCCCCAGTGGGCTTCAGAAAAGCATTTTAATGGCCATAGGAGGAAAGGGGGTTGCAGGGTGTGTGATCAGCCCGTGCACAAATCTGGTTGATGGTGAGGTAAGAGGGCAGTGTCGTTGTCAATCCTCGGACACCAGTACGTCTGGGGCTGTGTGCTGATGGTTGTCAGGTAGTGATTTCTTGCATTTGGTGGGGATTTTAGTATCTGCTGCACAGCTCAGGAAATGTGCTCCAGGTACCGTTATCTAGGTCCTTCAGAAAGGAGCTAAAACAGAGGATGGTGGGAGGGGTCTGTTCTAGAAAAGCCCCATAACGTCATGCTTGGTTACATGAGTAATATTCCACTGTGTGTGCCTTATCTTCTTTTTCCATCCACATATCTATGGACGCCTAGGTTGTTTCCATATCTTGGCTAATGTAATAAGGCTGCTCTGCATGTGGGGGTACATATATCTTTTTGAATTAGTGTTTTTTGTGCTCTTTGGATAAATATCCAGAAGTAGAACAGCTGGATCATATGGTAATTCTATTTTTAATTTTTTGAGGATCCTTCATACAATTTTCCACAGTGGCTATACCAGTTTAAATTCCAGCCAGCAATGCATGAGGAGTCTCATTTCTCTATATCCTTGCCCAAAATAGTATTTTTTGTTAATAGCAATTTGGACAGATGTGAGGTGATATCTCAGTATGGTTTTTCTTGGCATTTTCCTGATGATTAATGAGGTTGAGCATCTTTGCATGTGCCTGTTGGCCATCTGTGTTGACTTTGGAAAAATGTTAAGGTTCTCTGCCCATTGTTTAATTTTTTTTTATATTGAGTTGTGTGAATTCTTTGTGTATTTTGTTAACACCTTATCAGACATATCGTTTGCCAATACCTCTCCCATTCTGTAGGCTGCCTTTTCATATTGTTGATGGTTTCCTTTGTTGTACAGAAGCTTTTTAGTTTGATCTAATTCCCTTATTTATTTTTGCTTTTTTTGTCTTTGATTTTTGAAGTCAAATCCAAAACATCACTGCCAAGACTGATACCAAGTTGCTTACTACCGATGTTTTCATCTATGAGTTTATGATTTCAGATCTTACATTCTAGACTTTGATCCATTTTCAGCTAATTTGATCATTTTGTTCATTTGTGCATGCCTGTCCAGTTTTTTCAACACCATTTATTGAAGAGATTGTCCTTTTCCCATTGTGTGTGTGATCTTGCCTCCTTTTGATTGACCATATATTCATAGGCTTATTTATGAGCTTAAACACTTTTAAATGATAGTAATGAACAATAAGTGGATTTTCCCCAGCCTTATTGAGGTATAATTAAAAAACAAAATTATAAATATTTGAAGTGTACAATGTGATGATTTGATGCACATATACATTGTGAAATGATTACAAAGATCAAGTTGATTATCACATCCATTACCTCACAGAGTTAACTTGTTTCCTGTGTGTCTTAAGAATGCTTAAGATGTATTCTCATCAGGTTTCGAGTATATAATACTGTGTAACTGTAGTCACTCTGCTGTACTTTAGTTCCTTAGAACGAACTTGTAACTGAAACGATTGTACCCTTTGACCTACATTTCCCCATCTCCTCCCCCACCCACCTCTCTCCCCCCATCCTCTAGCACCCATCATTCTTCTTCTATTTCTATGAGATTGGGGTGTTTTTTTTTTAAGATACCACATATAAATGACACCATACAGTATTTATCTTTCTCTGTCTGGCTTATTTCAGTTAGCATAATGTCCTTTAGTTTCACCCATATTTTTGTAAATGGCAGGATTGCCTTCTTTCTCTATGACTGAATAACATTTTACCGTGTGTGTGTACATGCTTGTGTGTCTGTGTGTGCATCTCACACTACATGAGTTTTGTGTGTTAAATTTTTTAGCTTGGTGGAGTAGCCAAGGCAGTATCGTTTACAGTTCAGCGCACGTGCTTTACTGTAGTCAAAAGAACTGGTTTCAGTCTCGGCTCAGGCCTACTACCTACGTGACCTTACGCAAGTTCCTTAATTTCTGTAAGCCTAGCGTCCTCATTTAGAAATGTGAATTCTAAGAGTATTATGAGAATTAAATGGGAAAAAGCATGGAAAGGCCTTACTTTGCCAAGTACTTTGTAAGTCCTGAAGTGAAGTGTTAGTCGCTCAGTTGTGTCAGCCCTGTGCAACCCCATAGACTGTAGCCCGCCAGGCTCCTCTGTCCATGGGGATTCTCCAGGCAAGAATACTGGAGTGGGTTGCCATGCCCCCCTCCAGGGGATCTTCCCAACCCAGGGATTGAACCTAGGTCCCCTGAATTGCAGGGAGATTCTTTACCAGCTGAACTACCAGGGAAGCCTGGTCATAAGCCTTAGTAGCTATTTTTCAGTAAGCAGTCTTGGGCACCTAATGTGTATCACATGCCTGCTAGTCACTGGGAATGGCGACACCTATGGGATATGGTGGCTGCCTCTGTGACATGCTTGCTGCTGCTAAGTCGCGTCAGTCGTGTCTGACTCTGTGCGACCCCTTAGACAGCACCCAACAGGCTCCTCCGTCCCTGGGATTCTCCTATCCTAGTGAAAAAGGAATTACAAAGGGACACAACACGTGTGTGCAAAGAACTGTGATGCAAAGAAACCACAATGTGCAAAGAAACATTCTAAAGTGACTGACTTGTTTATTTTAAAGAAGAGAGGGTAGTGGCTTATTTATTTCAATTAATAAACTGCCGTCATCTCCACTTGGAAACCAGATAAACAGCACAGAATGAGTGATGCCGTGGGCTCCCGTGGGCTCCCGCGGGGCAGCACAAGTGAGAAAGTCAGTGACACAAAGGAAATGCTTCACAAATAAAGACGAGAGTCTGCGTGACATTGGCTGCGTGTGTTGTACGGGGCTGTGTTTTGGTCCCAGGTGCCAGGATTGCGCACAGCTGTATTTGCCTGCACGCCAGTGGCAGTGGGGGCCAGGCGTGCCCACTGAGGGTACAGGAGCGCCTGGTGGCAGGCGGGCCCTGAGGCAGAGGCTCCCGTGCTCCCTCCCTGCACTACAGGCGCTCATGCGGGCACTCTTGTCCCCAGTCATGGCCACAGTTGGGAAAGACTGGCTTGGAATATAAAAAGATATTCCCAGTTCCCCAGCTCTCCAGTTCTGTATCGTGTATTTATTCATTGCTCCTGTTTCATCCCTGGTGGCTCAGAGGTTAAAGCATCTGCCTCCAATGTGGGAGACCCGGGTTCGATCCCTGGGTCGGGAAGATCCCCTGGAGAAGGAAATGGCAACCCACTCCAGTATCCTTGCCTGGAGAATCCCATGGATGGATCGCAAAGAGTCGGACACGACTGAGCGACTTCACCTGTTTCATATCCTTAGGAAAAATGATTTAAGGTGACAGTGCCACCCCGTTTCAAGCAGGAACACTTGAAATGTGATCCACCAGTAGTACTTTGCTAGTTTTAGGTTTGGGAGACTCACTTTTGGGGAATGAATGGCCCAGGCCAAGTAGCCTCTCAGGAGAGGGTCACATATCTTACCAGTTCATATACATCTTTCCAGGTTAGGGAGAGCAGTCAGGAAGCAGAATCATAATATTGCCGTTTCAGTATTTAGTTCATGTAATCTGGAAATGCCAGTACTAATACCACTTCTAAAATATTCAGCATCTATAAAATAAAGATCAGTGAAATTAAACCATTATATTTTAAATACAAAATCTCAGACTTGTAAAAAAATAAAATTTGTAGACACATAAACAGACTTTCTTATGGGCCTGCTGCTTCTTTTGACTGAACATCCTTCCCTTGTTCACCTTCCACAGAGCCAGCACCTCAGTCCTCCCCTGAGGTGGGGGTCTTCTGGACCACCAGCTCTCTTGCTTTGGCTCTGGTTCCCAACAGTAATTTTTTTCCAGCCATCGTACCCTGCTGAAAGCATGATAACCCTGCCCTCCAGAAGGGAGATCAGCCTAACCTCCAAAACTGGGCTTTTTCAGGGTTTGTGGTGGGGGTTGCAGGGAGAGGATGGTAGGAAAGAATTAGAGAACTAGAGTGGGAGAGAGCTCAGAAATACAGAGCTGCTGATTGATATCTGAAATAACTACATTGTACCAACAAAAATACTAGTATTTACTAGGTATAGTTGTCCCTCCATATCCATGGAGGATTGGTTCCAGGAGTCCCCACCCCCATATCAAAACTCTCCATGCCCAGTTCAGTTCAGTTCAGTCACTCAGTCGTGTCTGACTCTCTGCAACCCTATGAATCACAGCACGCCAGGCCTCCCTGTCCATCACCAACTCCCGGAGTTCACTCAGACTCATGTCCATCGAGTCGGTGATGCCATCCAGCCGTCTCATCCTCTGTCGTCAGTCCCTCATATAAAATGATATATTAGTTGCATATAACCTAAGAACATCCTCCCAAGTACTTTAAATCGTCTCTCGATTAAATACCTGATACAGTGTGAATGCTCTGTAAATAGTTGCCAGTGTGTGACAAATTCAAGTTGTGCTTGCTGGAACCTTCTGGAATTGTCATTTTTCTCCAAGCATTTTCCATCTGAGCTAGGTATAATCTGCAGACGTGGAACACATGGATAAGGAGGGCTCACTGTATACTGGGAGGCTGTAAAGCCAACAACTGTTTTTATGGTCACTGTTAAATCTATTTGAAGTGTTCAAAACTTTATTTTGCTTTTAGAACAACACACGTGATAAAGATCTATCTTTTGTCTTGAGAACAGACAAATAATGCCTAGAATAAAATCTCTTCTGAGAAGGAGGATAGAAGATTTTAAATATTGGATATTTGTACCTTTTGTAGGTATCTAGAGTACAAGATAATTTTGTAGAGTACTGTTTTTTGTTAGAGTACTGTTTTATGGTGTGTGTGTTTTAGTTGTTTCAATTCCAAAAGTCAGAGTAATTGGAGAAGCCGGCATGAGAATGAATCAAGTCAGCCTGGGTTCTATATGTAAGACTCTACACCTTGTCTCCCTGGACTGGACTCTCTTCTCTAATTAGTGTTTCTCAGTCTAGAGAAGGAACCTGTTCTAAAGGATAAACAGGGTGATTTTTTTAAGAGTTTCTTTTCAGTGCTTTCATCGAAATATACACAAATACAAAAGGAAGTATATATACACTATTATTCATATAGCATTTAAACATTAGAAAACCAAAGCAGATTTACAAATTAAATATTAGCAAAACTCTAAAATAAACACAAATGCCTTTCTGAAGCGAGACCCCTCTTGCATTGTGATTAGGACTGCAGGCTGCCAGGCCTGGGGACTTGAGTTCTATGGCTTGTCCTGTGCACCCAGGGATGACTCAATTCTCTTTTGTCCTTTCAGCTGCTATTAAACCTTCATTCATGAGGCTAGTCAGGACTGCTGTGGCCTTTTCTTGGGCACAAATGGATCACTTACAAAGGAAGACTGCTTTTTTCCCTTTCCTTGGACAATTCAGTATACTGTGGCACCAGTGCAATCATCAAAATAAATGCAAATTATATGGTAACACATAGGAGTTCATTTAGAATGTGTTTTTATTTTGTTTAGGATATCATTTTTTTCTTTTTTTTTTTAGAAAAAACAAAATTTTAAAAATTGCATAGAACACTCTCAGATTTCTGGGAAAAAATCCATGGTTTTCTGTTTGTGAAATACTGCTCCAGGTCAGCGTGATCCGTACTGTTGATTTTTTGTTTGATTACTTCTGTTGGGTTATGTAGCAAACAGTATTCATTAGCTTAATATTTCAGGAGAGATTTCCTTTTTTCTCCTTATAAACTAATGTACCTCTTAGATATGTTTGTAACCTACCTATTAGATATGTTTGTGGTTGTTTTTATTTGCAGGCATACTTTGGGGATATTGTGGGTTTGGTTCCAGACCACCACAATAAAGCAAATATTGCAATAAAACAAGTCACACAATTTTTTTTGTTAACCAGTGCATATAAAAGTTATGTTTATAATTTATTCTATTAAATGTGCAATAGAATTATGTTTAGGAAAAAAATGTACAAACTTCAACTAAAAAATACTGTATTGCTAAACAAGAATGCTAACCATCATCTGGGCCTTCAGCAAATTGTAATCTTTTGCAGTAGTAGTATCAAAGGTCACTGTGATCAGGTCACCATAACAAATGATATAAGAAAGTATGAAATATTGCAAGGATTACCAAAATGTGACACAGAGATATAAGGGGAGGAAATGCTGCTGGGAAAATGGTGCTGATAGTGGTATAAAACTAAGCGTTGCCACAGAACTTCAGTTTATTAAAAAAGTATCTGTGGAATGCAATAAAGTGAAGAGCAATAAAATGCAGTATGCTTATCTGTTATTCCCCTCTTTAAAAGTTTATTCAGCTTTCATTTACATACCGATGGAATATCTTCTGTAGGCCAAGCCAGGGACGACTTTCTAAATACCTAGTTATGGACAACTTTCTAAATATTTGATTTCTCCCAAGAGTAACTGTGTTTACGTGTATGTTTGTAAGAGGTAGACTTAACATGCTGACAAATGAATTGCATTAGCCACTTTACCCAACAAGATGAACCTCTGAAGTCATGGTTGTAAAGCTCCTGTTTTGGTATTAGATTTCTTATAAACGAAAATTCTATTTAATGCTGTAAATTATGGAGTTAGTGAAATGCTGTTTTTGTAAAGGTCCTTTAAATTTTTCTGAAGTTGTTTTCAGTGTTTTTCTCAGTCTATATTTATCAAAACAACTGGTCTATTCCATCATAACTCCAGTCAACTGTTTAAATGGTGTTAGTTCCATGGCCAAATAGTCAGATAGGTTATCTATTTTGTTATTTGTTTTGTTATTTGTAGGGGATAAAAAGTTCAAGTTTTGTAATACAACTAAGAGACTTTATTTTTCTTTACACAGAAGGCTCGACCATCTATAATGCAGGTAAATGATACTTTAAAATTTATTAATGTGTTTTTCCAGCAGTATTCTCTGTGGAATACTGTAATATTGCCAATAATGTGTTTCATTCTAGGATGCTGTAACGCTTTGTTCCTACCCTTTTATCTTTGATGCCCAAGCCAAGACCAAAATGTTACAAACTGATGCTGAACTACAGATGCAGGTAACATATTTTAAAAATTATTTTTTCCTATTATGGGTTTCTTTCATCTTACACATTCAGTTGTAATTTTTTCCTAATAGGAGAAGGTTCATTTGGGTAAAGTTGTAGTATAACTTTTAGAACCTATAGAAAACTTTTCAGCAATTCTCCATTGAATAAAGCAAATACAAGTGAAGGGACATTTAGATAAACTGAGAGTTGACAGGTGTCTTCATAAAGTATCATATAGTAAATATTTGCCTTTGTGGGCCATATGGTCTCAAGTATAAAACTCTGTTGTAGCACAAAATTTTAATTTTACATAATTTTCACATGTGTGAAATATTCTTTTTTTATTTTTGTTTAACCATTTAAAAATGTTAAAACTATTAGTAGCTCAAGAGCTACTGCCTGTATAAAAACAGGCAGCAGACTGGATTCAGTCAATGGGCCATTGTTTGCTGACCCTTGATACATTATTAAATGGAGCTTGGCCGTTCTTTATTGAGCCAAAACGTAAATTAGAGAGGTTTGTTTAAATTTGTTTTTATTGTAAAATATAATTGGTTTTGGCAAGCCTGCAAAAATGTTTGTGAACTAGCAATCCAAGCCTATCAATTCCTACTGCTGGTAGATATGTAACTTCATTCATCTCTCTCCCTCTCTTCCCATCTTTCTGACTTTGTCTCTAGCTCTTATTTATATTTATCTCTATATATCTGTTTTCACAGTGATATAGCCATCGTATTGACAATTTAAAGCTTTTCCAGAGAAAATGGACATTTTTCAAAGAAGTAAAGCTGTTGAGCAAGTGGTTATTGGGTTTCTTTTCCTGCTAATTCGAAAGTCACCATTTTTACCCACTGTCTATTGTCACTTTCTTCTACTAAGATATTATTTCAGTCTTAATCCACTTAGTCCAAATCATTTTCCTGGAATGAATTATGGATCATATGGTTCATAAAGTGTTTCAGTTAATCTCTTTGGGTTCCTATTAGAAAGATTTGTGTGTTTTGTAAACATGACTGAGAAAATCTACTGGAAGAGTTAGGAGGAAAATAAAGAACAAGGTGGAGATGCAGCGTGTCTGCCCTGCCCTGTACCCAACTGTGGTCCAAAGGCACGGCTGACAGCCATCTGCACTCACAGATGCACTCTTGGGTGATAACTGTGTTCTTGGGTGTGCTGTTCCAGGTGGCGGTCAATGGGGCCAACCTGCAGAACGTCTTCATGCTGCTCACCTTGGAGCCTCTGCTGGCCAGAAGCCCCTTCCTGGTCCTTCATGTTCGCAGGAGCAACCTTGTTGGAGATGCCCTAAGAGAGCTCAGCATTCATTCTGATATTGATTTGAAAAAGCCTCTCAAAGTGAGCCCTTCAATATATTTATCTAAATAACCTTCCCGGGTTTCTTTAAACAGCGTCAGATGAAGCAGCAAAGATCTTATTAAAATCTTGGAGTACAGTCATTCATTATTTCTTTCATTCATTTTACAAGAATTTACTCACCTTCTTCTGTCCAGTCACCAAACAGACCATCTCAACATGACATCATATAAAAATGCCAGTGGATTGTTATTGGACAAGGAAATGGCAACCCACTCGTGTTCTTGCCTGGAGAATCCCAGGGATGGGGGAGCCTGGTGGGCTGCCGTCTATGGGGTTGCACAGAGTCAGACACGACTGAAGCGACTTAGCAGCAGCAGCAGCATAGGGCCTTCTTTGTCTGCTCTTTTCTGTGTATCTGTTCCCACTCTACCAAAACCATGCCAACAGTGGCACTGCTAAAGCTTCAGTTAGGTAAAACTACCAAGCCAGCATCTAGGAAGTCTTTGGATGTCAAAAATTTAAGAGAAAGAAGGTAAAAAAGAAAACAGAAAAGTGGTGAAATTTTCTGGGCATCTGGTCGTCTGTCCTGATAGGCCCTTTTTAGTACTCTGAAATGATTAAGAAATTGTCTTTCCTCATAAACTATGCGTGTTTGTATTACCCCATAATGTATTCTTGGGGCTTAGCACAATGCTTGGAACACAGCAGCTGGTCAGTCAATATTTAGTGAATTATTGAAGTTTTAGATCATTTACCTTTCCCTTCAGAAGACTTTTCCTGTTTCCAATCCTGTTGTAAAGTCCTGAAATGTAATAGACAAGAAACTGATGGTATCCATGATACTGTCTTCCTTTTCAGAATGTCAGTGGGTAGCATCAGTCCCGTCAGTCTGCCTGGGAGTTCTCCCTAGAACTTCTGGGAATAGATTTTTGATATTGCAAACAGAAGGTGCTCTCTTGGCTGCCTGTTTTCAGTCACTAATTCAGATGAGACTCTTTCTGCTTGGTAGCATGTCTGAGTTAAGTCTTCTACTGGCATCCATGTCATCGGAGTCCTCTCCTCCTGCTCTAGGCAACCTTGAGCACAGTGTTCAGGATAATTTTTCTTTCTTTTTTTTTAGCCACACTATGCGGCATGTGGGATCTTAGTTCCCTGATCATAGATCACACCTATGCCCCCTGCAGGGGAAGTGCAGAGTGTTAACCACTGGACTGCCAGAGAATTTCCCAGGATAAGCTTTTTTAAGTGCTTTTTATTTTTAGCTCTCTGCCTGAGCCCTTCCAGTAAAGTGGGGATGATAATAATAATTTCTGTGTGTAAGACTATTCTGAGGATTAGGTTAATAGAATTTAAGTGGCTGGCATGTAGAAAACTCTTAATAAATCTCGTCCTTTGGTTTGCTGTAGTTATTACTGTGGTTGGGTCCAGCATGCTCCATATAGATCTGTAATGGGTCTCTTTATAGCCCCTCACAGATGTGTCTGCTTGAACTACTCTCTTCCCTTTCATATTCATCAGTTAGTTTAAGACCCCTACTGAGAGAGATTTCTGTCTTTACTCAGGTTAGTCATTGCTTTTCTCTATGTGCCAGAACATTTACCTCTCAGTGTATCTGACTCTTTGAAAATGTATTCTTGAATTGTTTTTTTTTTTTTTTTTTAATGTTTGCCTCTCTGCCCCAAATTGATGGTCACCTTTCTGTGGACATCTGGTAAAATTCTCAGTTTGTCTATATCCCTTGAAGTGCCCAATAAACTTCTGTGTGATTGTTAAGTGTCCTGTTAATAATCAACATATACACCTTGCAGTTTCATTGTGGCAGTGTATTCTGTTACATTTTCCTTTCTTTGTCCTGGCTTTGGAAGGTGAAGGAAGGTGAAGTCGCTCAGTCGTGTCCGACTCTTTGCGATCCATCCATGGGATTCTCCAGGCAAGAATACTGGAGTGGATTGCCATTTCCTTCTCCAGGGGATCTTCCCGACCCAGGGATCGAACCCGGGTCTCCCGCATTGGAGGCAGATGCTTTAACCTCTGAGCCACCAGAACTTGCAAAAAAACCCAAAAACCAGAAAATGACAATGACAATGATTTCCCTGAAGTACTAATTCTACTTTCATTATTTTAAGGTCATTTTTGATGGTGAAGAAGCAGTGGATGCAGGTGGTGTCACAAAGGAGTTCTTTCTTTTACTGTTAAAAGAATTGTTGAATCCCATCTATGGAATGTTTACCTACTACCAGGATTCAAATCTCTTATGGTTTTCAGATACGGTAAGTTAGTAATGTCATCGTTCAACAGATGGATTGAACTAAACTTCCTTTTTGTTGTCAGACCAGTCTCTAGCTTTCTGACATTTGCAAAGGGGAGCTCTAACAAAGATAATCATTTAATGTGTATAAAGAGTGGATGTAGTCTTAATGTTTCACCTGTTACCAAGACCTCATGGTTGCATTTTGTTGCCCATCAGCCCCATTTCCATTTCTAGTAGGTAAGCTCCAAGCTTTGTAAATCCTCGAAGGGTAAAAAGAGTATGATAAAGAAATTGGTTTTATGACATATAAAAAATAACTGTCAAATATATCTTATTTTAATAACAACGATAGTAATGTGCATGGATACTCCCACAGATGTACATAGTTTATTTTTGAAAATGCAGTAGGAGAGCTAAGTTTTAAAAGGCATTCTCATTTTAAGCAGGCTATAGTTTATTTCTTTTTCTACCAGACTTCTCTCCCTATATCTGCACTGTCCTGAAAAGTAGCCATTAGCCTCTTGTGGCTATTTAAATTTCAATTTTATTTAGTTAAAATTAAATAATACTTACGCTTCCGTGGTGTCTCAGATGGTAAAGAATCCAGCTGCAATGCAGGAGACTTTGATTTGATTCCTGGGTTGGGAAGATCCCCAGGAGAAGGGAATGGCAACCCACTCCAGTATTCTTGCCTAGAGCATTTCACATTCCCTCAGTTGTACTAACCACCATTCAGGGGCTCAGTAGACACACATAGTGGCTGACATCTGGGACAGAACAGAATAGAATGTTTCCACCACTGCAGGAAGTTCTATTGGACACCAGTGCTCTAAATGAAGATAAGCTTTTTTCTGTATCATAGGTGAGCTGTAAATGCTTAACTTTGTCTACATTGCATCTTTGGGGGACAGTTGAACTTTTGTTTTTTAATATTTTATTCTAACTATTGCAGTTCTCATCCACCTCCAATAAAAATCACTATTATAAAACAGATCATTACTCTGTATTTGTGCTCATGTTTATGTTAAACAATGGGCATATATTAATTTTGTAACAGTATTCTAGTCATTTCTAGAGACATCTTTTTTTTTTTTTTTTTACTTCTTTTATATCATTCACAAACATACACAGTTAAACTTTTGTTAGGGATATTTTTCTGTTTCAGAAGGTAACAATATTATAGATCTTTATTCTTTCATTCTGAAAATATTTTAAGGTAAATCACAGATGGATTTGAGGGTGCAAGCCCTGCTTTTCTTTTTAACACATTTGTGCATGTGCTGAAAGTGTTTCGTAGAGCACAACTGGTTTCACTTGATTGGCATAACCTGCGGACTCGCCATTTACAACTCCACTGTGGTGGACCTGCATTTCCCGCTGGCTCTTTATAAGAAGCTACTGAACGTGAAGCCTGGCCTGGAAGACTTGAAGGAATTGTCACCCACGGAAGGAAGGTACAGAGCTGAAAGATGGGAGCCTAACGTGGAAAACTGCTCTTGGCACTGAGATTAAAGGTTGAAAACATCACGTGTAGAAGTTCGAGTTTCTCATTCTATTGTGCTGTGTATGCTTTGTCTTAAGATGGGGGTCCACAGCTGCTGGCTTGAAACAATTCCTGGGTCACTCTAGGGACAGAAGGAGAAAAAGGAAAAGGGAAGTCATAGCTGCCCAGGAATCCAAACAGTCTCTGCTTTTCTTATCCTGAACAGAATATAAGAACTTTGAGATTTGTCCTGGTCCGTAAATAGCAGGGGAGAGAGTATTGAAAAGAGAGCCTGTATTTTTTAAAAAAGTTACAGATTTCCCCAGCCTTTTGTATTTCTGTTTTCTCTGTCTCCTTGACTTTCACACTATGACCACATGTGCTGTACTTCTGGTCACCAAATGTGTGTGGGGTTCTCACCCACATGTCCAAGTAATTCTGCATGATGCCAGCCGGGTGTCCTGCAACTTATCTCAGTTCTGACGCCATCTACCTAGAGATAGAGTTGGATCCCACAGGTGCCCTCATCCCAGAGGAATTTACAAGGATTTGGGGAGCTCTGTGCTAAGGAACTGGGGACAGAGACCAGTATATGTATTTTTTCTGTGATCTCATGGAGCCTTTTTTTAGAAAGTAGTTTAATTGGGATATAATTTGCATTCTGCACAATTCACCCAGTTAGAGTATATAATTCAGTGACTTTTAGCGTATCCACAGAGTTGTGCAGCCTTTACTCCATCAATTTTAGGATGTTTTCATCACCTGAAATAGAAACCTGGTATTCTTTAGTCGACATTCCCAACTTCTTCATCCCCCGAGCTCTAGGCAACCATTAATCTACTTTCTGTCTCTGTAGACTTGCCTCTTCTGAATATTTCGCATAAATGGAATCATACAATATGTGGTTTCTGGTGTCTGGCTTCCTTCACACAGCATGTTTTCAAGGTTCATCTGAGCTGTGTATCAGTGTTTCATTTCTTTTTATTGTCAAATTATATTTCGTTGTATGGATGTACCAAACTTTGTCTATCCATTCATCAGCTGATGGACATTTGGCTTGTTTCTACATTTTGACTGTTACCCATAGTGCTGTTATGGATATTTTTACATACTTTTGTGTAGACATAAGTCTTCGTTTCTCTTGGGTACATACCTGGGAGTAAAATTGCTAGGTTAAATGGTAACTCTATGTTTAGCCTTTTGAGGAACTTCCATACTATTTTCCAGGACAGTAGAGACATGTTTTTAGTCATTTTCTTTCTGTCTCTAAAAAACTCCTTTTATTTTGAGTTTCTGTGTATTGATTTTAGGTAGCATAAGGTGAAATTTAATTTAGAAAAAGATACCATATCCTTGGCTTTGTGGAAACACGACAGTTCTTTTGACTTCAGCAGGAGGTAACATCCCTTTTTTTTATATAGAGAAGGAATACTGATTTTAAGATGGAGATAGAGAAAGGGTATTCTCTAAGGTGTTCTCTGGAGATGAGATGGTCACACCACCAGTATAGGACATCAGTACAGAGAAATCACAAAGGACGTGGGGCAGGGGAGCGAGGCACAGAGAGAGGTAAAGAAAATTTAGAAGGAATATTAAAAAGTGGCAGAGGAGACCAGGCAGGGTTATTTTTTTGGTAACTGAGAGTGACAGAAATGTGTGCTGTTTTCTTTGCCAACCTGGCTGAGAATGATATATTTGAAGTAATGATTTTGGCTGGTTAAGTGAAAAAAGATTTAAATTCTGCACGAAAAATTTTCTTTCTGGGCAACCCGTTATGGAACTTCCAGACTCTGAGCTAACTGAAGAAGTGTGAATGAAGTCTAGTTATAAGAATGTATTCTCGTGACAGCTGCGATACGACCATTGCTGGCATAAACGGGTTTCAGTGTTCTTTAATGTGGCAGCTAATAGAGTTCTTTGCACACAGAGCCCCTTGCATTAACAAGTAAGACTAGATTCCTAAGTGGACACAGTGACTTTGAAGCTTGTTTTTTATGATGGGAGGATTATCCTTCTAATGCATACAGATAAAGCCAATCTGTAGGACCACTGCAGGATCATCTCCTCACTTATCTACTTCCAAAGTACACTAGGGTTGACATAAGTGTGTCAGATACAAAGCTATCTGATTTTCTTCATAAATTCAGTAAGGTTTGTCAGTAGGAACAGAGAACAATTAATGAGCATCTTACAAGTCAACTGCTTTAAGACATTTTTTTCAAAATTCGTTTAACGTGACTTTCAGTCTAGATTTATGTTCATTCAAGAATGTTCTTTTATAGCATTTCTTTGCAAATAATCTGGACATGTGACTGGGATAGAAACACTTGCTGTGTGTGATGTACCTCTTTTCTTTTCTCTGTCACACTGTGATTAGGAGTCTTCAAGAACTGTTAGATTACCCTGGGGAAGATATTGAGGAGACTTTCTGTCTCAACTTCACGGTAAGGATTTTCTTTACTTATGACCGTAGCTGTCTCTTTTATCATGCTTACAAGTCATAATTAGCATAATTTTTCTAAAAATCAAAGAACAAATTCAGAGACTTCTCTGAACCAAACTATTTTAGTCATAGTATCTTTTTTTATCAATGTATAGTTGTTGTAGAATATTAGTTATAAGTGTACAGTACAGTGATAATGTTTGCTGTATTTCCTGTGTTGTACAATATATCTTTATAGCTTATTTTATACCTAATAGTTTGTGTCTTAGTCCCCTACTCCTATATTGTCCCTTCCCTCTTCCCTTTCCCCAGTGGTAACCACTAGTTTATTCTCTAAATCTGTGAGTCTGCTTCTTTTTTGTTGTATTCACTAGTGTGTTGTATCTTTTAGATTTTACCTATAAGTGACATCGTACAGTACTTGTCTTTCTTGGTGTGACTTATTTCACTTAGCATAATACCCTTCAAGTCCATCCATGTTGCTGCAAATGGCACAGTTTCCTTCTTTTTTATGACTGAGTAGTATTCCATTGTGTACATAAGCCATTCATCTTTATCCATTCATCTGTTGACAGACACTTAGATTGTGTCCATACCTTGGCTATTGTAAATAGTGTTGCTTTGAACATTGGGGTGCATGTATCTTTTTGAATTAGTATTTTTGTTCTTTTTAGATATATACTCAGAAATGGAATCGGTGGATCATATGATAGTCAAAGTGTCCTGAATATTACTGGAGTTCAGTGAATGTGTTGAATAAATGAATGAATGAGTGATTAATCGATACACTTAAGAAAATTACTGAAGCTTTATTCCTCTTTACTCCTATGTTGTTGTTTGCTGCTGTTGTTTAGTCACTAAGTTGTGTCCAACTCTTTACGATCCCGTGGAACTGTAGCCCTCTAGGCTCCTCTGTCCATGGGATTTCCAGGCAAGAATGCTGGAGTGGGTTGCCATTTCCTTCTCCAGGAGATCTTCCCGGCCCAGGGATTGAACCCATGTCTCCTGCATTGGCAAGTGGATTCTTAACCACTGAGCCACCAGGGAAGCCCCTTTACTCCTATACATATAATTTATTTTCTAGAGTTCATATTTTCTCTTTGATTGCATTTATTGGCAACTCCCTATCTTAAAACTATCCTATGAAGTGCAGATGTTCTCTGATTCTTTCTCCTCCCAAGAATCTTCTGTGGTAATGTAAGGAGTAATTAGGCTACATTCGTTCCTAAGGCTTCTCAGTCATTTGGGGTCTAGAAAGATAATTAGTCAACAAAATCGAAACGTTTCTTTATTCCCCCTTAAATATAGATTTGTCGAGAAAGCTATGGTGTGATTGAGCAGAAGAAGCTGATACCAGAAGGAGACAAAGTGGCAGTGTGCAAGGAGAACAGGTTAGTCTTGACCCTTGGCTGTGCACATGTACCTTCATTTCTTGACACTTTTACTAAGACCGAGACTAAAGTTAACTTTTCGTCCCTTCTTCAGAGGGAATAAGAGTGCTAGGGCAAGTTTACAGATTTAATAGTGGACCTCGGATCGGAAGGTAACTGTGTTTGTTCTGCACCTCTGTCCTACTGGCTTTGACCCTAGTCAACCACATAAACTACCTGATCTCGGTTTCCTGTCCTGTCAATAGGGGGTTAAAATAACTGTTCTGCCTTCCTCATGGGAGACTAAGTGAGATAATTTACAGGAGAATATTTTGACATTTTGGAATGAAGGAGCTCCCAGCATCTATAGAAGGTTTCCAGTATCCATCAGAGTGACTGGCATTAAAAATGCCCCCAAAAATATGTGTTGAATAACCGAATGTTATAAAAATGCTTAGTATTATTGGTGGTGGTTTTATTGATGAAGAATTTGTAATGTAGATTTTAAATTAAATTCTTTGTGCCTCATGAAAATTAATTCAAGTACATCTGATTTTTTAGTACGATTTTCTGTGTTATCTCTTTGAAGGAGAAAAAAATTCAATTTTGTTTGCTTTTGAATTAGAGTGAGCTTGTTGGCCATCTGCATGTTAATTAATTCAGTTTGCAAACACTGAGTGCCTGCTGTGGGCCAAATCTGTTGCTGGATTTAGGAAATAAGTAACTTTTATCCTCAGTACTAACTGGGAAGGGACAGCGTAATGAATAATTGCAGTAGATTATGGTGCGTGTGGTAGGTAAGTGATAGAACAAGGGCCATGGAACCAGAGGGAGAAGCCACAACGCTTTCACTATCATCGAAGAGTGTGAGTGGGAAAAACATTTCAGGCACAGGGCATAATGTGAGTCAGACTCTCAGCTTTAACACATGATAGAGAATGGTGAGTACTTGTTGGGTGGGGGCTAGTGTGTGGATTAAGGGTGGGTGCAATAGTATTGGGGTGAAACTTGTCAGACCTTAAGTGGTTTTGAAGTGGGACATGGTTGATCTGTTTTAGAATGATAACTGGTGGCCATATGGAAACGGACCACGTGTGGGGAGACCCATAGGAGACTACTGAGGTAACTCAGGTGTTAGGTGGTGAGGGCCAAAAGGAAGGCAGCAGGGATGCAGAGTCAGCTATGTGTTGATTATGTAATGGACAGGCGCTAGTGCCTGATTATATGTGGGTCCTACTAGAGAGGCATGTATTGATAACATGCATGTATTGAGGCTTTCAATTTGGACAACAGGAAATAGAATCTGTAGAGCAGGGTGGAAAGTAAAAAGAGTTCCTTTTTTTTTTTAAGAGTTCCATTTTATAAATGTTGATTTTGACATGTCTGTGTGATACCTAGGTGATTTTGTTTAGAGCTGAAGATTTATGTATGTCTTGAAGTCTTTTCTTTTAAATCAAGTCATAGTTTCTAAGTAGGATATTTCCTTTTTCTTTTTTGCATTTCAAATTTTAATACAATTTTTAAAGGTTACTTTGCATTATTACAAAATATTGGCTACATTAACTGCATTATTACAAAATATTGGCTACATTCCCCATATTGTACAACACATCCTTGAGCCTGCCTTACACCCAGTGGTTTGTACCTCCCACTCCCCAACTCCTGTGTTGTTTCCCCTCGCTACCCTCACTGGTGACCACTGATTTGTTCTTTGTATCTGTGAGTGTGCTGCTTTTTTTGTTATATTCACTGATATGTTGTATTAGAAGTCTTATTGTGAGTAGTTTGTTTAGTTACTTATGCCAACCTTAACCACCAGTGAATTTGAGGTTGCCTACACAAAGAAAGGCACCGGTTTAGGCTCAGAGGGTAAGGCATCTGCCTGCCGTGCGGGAGACCCGGGTTTGGCTTCCCTGATGGCTCAGAGGCTAAAGCATCTGCCTGGAATGTGGGAGACCTGGGTTTGATCCCTGGCTTGGGAAGATCCCCTGGAGAAGGAAATGACAACCCACTCCAGTACTCTTGCCTGGAGAATTCCATGGAGGGGGGAGCCTGGTAGGCTACAGTCCATGGGGTCTTAAAGAGTCGGACATGACTGAGCGACTTCACTTTCACTTTTCACACAAAGAAAAACGTGGTGAAATAAAAAAGCAAAGATGGGGGGAAAATGTATGTTCTTAGAAGAGTTATATACATTAGAACATAAGGGAGACTCTTGTGATAAGGGACTTAAAGATCATTAACACATTGGGTAGAGACAAAACTTCTTGACTTGAAGAAGTGGTGGGTGTGCAGAAAGATGAGGTAGGTGTCTCTCATCTTCCTGCAGAAAGGTGAGGGAATGGTGGTCTCCACTTGGGAGGGTTGTGAGTGAGGGAAGCCTGGAAGCAAGGGTTGATGATGTGGAAAAAGGTTACAGAGGTGGAGAAGTTGGATGCTGTTTTGGGTATGCTGGGAAATGAAAGCTTTGGGTTTTAGTTGGCTTCTTACTGTACCTAGTTGCAAAGATGCAGACAGAAATCCTATATAAGTGATGTATATTGGGTTCCTCTCATAAATCTTCCCTTTTGAAAGTAGGAGTGACAGAAAAACTGACAGGCCTCCTCTTCCATCCTTTTACATTTTAAAAGATAGCGAGAAGCCAGGGTGATCTAATGTAGCATTCAGTAATCTTTTTTGTCATGTAAACCTTCCAGACTACCCAGGAAGCATCAGCTTTGGGGAAAGTGTGAGCTATAATACCAGAGTTATCTGAAATAATGCAGAAGTTGCCAAGGACCCAACAAAAACGGCTTCAGGTGATTTTGACTCTGGGAACCTAGTATAGAGTCTAATCTTGTCTCAAGTAGGTGTGTTACCAAGTTCAAGCTTGCTCTGTTCACTGCATGCAAGGCCAAAGAATCTTAGAAACAAGATGCTGAGGCAAGGAATATGACTTTATTTGGAAAGCTGGCTGACGGAGAAGATTGCAGACTGATGTCTCAAAATAACCATCTTGTCAGGGCCTAGACGTCAGGTTCTTTTATAGAACCGAAGGGAGAAGCAATGAGGAACTAAAGTCAAAAGGCAGAATAGAGAGGGAGAAGAAGTGAGGAAGTAAAGTAAAAAAGGGTCTTTGGTTTTGTGAAACATCTCCGGGAAGGGCCAGCCTTTGGAAGGGCTGTGTTCGGTTCAGTTGCTCATTGCTCATCCTGTCCGACTCTCTGTGACCCCATGGACTGCGGCACACGATGCTTCCCTGTCCTTCACCATCTCCTGGAGTTTGCTCAAACTCATGTTCATTCAGTTGGTGATGCCATCCAACCATCTCATCCTCTGTCGTTTCCTTCTCCTCCTACCTTCAGTCTTTCCTAGCATCAGGGTCTTTTCTAATGAGTCAGCCCTTGGCATCAGGTGGCCAAAGTATTGGAGCTACAGCTTCATAATCACTCCTTCCAGTGAATATTCAGAACTGATTTTCTTTAGGATTGATTGGTTTGATCTTGCTGTCCAAGGGACTCTCAAGAGTCTTCTCCAGAACCACGGTTCAAAAGGATCAGTGGAATGTGTTAGTCTCTTCTTTTTTGTAGTCATTCATAGATGGGCCGGGTCAGATTATCTCTTTATGAGCTGAGCAGATACACTTAAATTTAACAGAGTAGCAGGGTTCTTTGAGACAGGCCATTGAATATGATTATAATAACTGCAAGAAAAAGCAACTCAAAGAAACATTTCCAACATGGAGTCCGAATTATTTCTTCTCTGCAGCAGGTGTGTCATTTGAAACTCTTACTTGATAAGAATGTTTCAAAGCTAAAAGCACTGTCCCTTCTTTATCGTATAACATTGGTACTTTTATCAACTGCTAATGATTTGTTTAATAAAAACAGTATTATTCCATAGCATCTGATAATATTTTTTAAATTGGGAAATTTATGGCAGATCATAAAGTGGCTAAAGGGCAGGAAAAAAGGCAGAATCACAGTGACAATCTTTATTTTCTTGGGCTCCAAAAATCACTGCATATGGTGACTGCAGCCATGAAATTAAAAGAAGCTTGCTCCTTGGAAGAAAAGCTATGACAAACCTAGACAGCATATTAAAAATCATAGACATTACTTTGCCAACAAAGCTATGGTTTTTTCCAGTAGTCATGTATAGATATTAGAGTTGAACCATAAAAAAAGCTGAATGCCAAAGAATTGATGCTTTTGAACTGTGGTGTTGGAGAAGACTCTTGAGAGTTCCTTGGACAGCAAGGAGATCAAACCAGTCAATCCTAAAGGAAATCAGTCCTGAATATTCATTGAAAGGGCTGATGCTGAAGCTCCAAACTTTGGCCACCTAATGCGAAGAACTGACTCATTGGAGAAGATGTTGATGCTGGAAAAGATTGAAGGCAGGAGGAGAAGGGGATAACAGAGGACAAGATGGCTGGATGGCATCACCGACTCAATGGAGATGAGTTTGAACAAGCTTCGGGATTTGGTGAAGGACAGGGAATCCAGGCGTGCTGCATTCCATGGGGTCACAAAAGGTCAGACATGACTGAGCGACTGAACTGAACTGATAAAGTGGCTTTTGGATCCAAGTGATCTTGTTACTGAGTCCAAGTACTCTGCCCACTGAACAACAAACCCGTGAATCCGAGAGATGAGGTGTTGAGAAAAGGAATACAACTTTTATTTGGAAAGCTGGCTGACAAGATGGCAGACTATGTCTCAAAATAACTGTCTTGTTGGGGTCTGGATCTCAGGTTCTTTTATAGAACCAGAGAGAAGCAATGAGGAACTAAAGTCAAAAGGCAGAATATAGAGTGGGAGAGGCAATGAGGAAGTAAAGTAAAAAAGGTCTTCAGTCTTGCAAAACATTTCTGGGAAGGGCCAGTCTTTGGAAGGGGCAGCCTTTAATCTTTTCTTTCTCTCTCTCTTGCTGCTGCTAAGTCGCTTCAGTCGTGTCTGACTCTGTGCGACCCCAGAGACGGCAGTGCACCAGGCTCCGCTGTCCCTGGGATTCTCCAGGCAAGTGTACTGGAGTGGGTTGCCAGTGCCTTCTCTCTCTTACTCCCTGTTTTTTTTTTTTTTTTGGCAGTCATTCGCAAGTGGGCAAGGTCAGATTATCTTTCTTTGAACTGATTAAAGAGTTTAACAGCGTGGCAGGGTCCTTTGAGGCAGGCCACTATATATGATGATAACAGCAACAGCAACAAAAAACAAGTCAAAGAAACAGTTTCAACATGGAGTCAGACTTGGTTCTTTTCTGTAACAATTTTTCTTCCTTCCTGGTTTTAGTGATCAGTTTATAACGTATATATATGTACATATGTAGATACATCTATAGCTTTTAGACTTTTCAAAGGATGTCTGAGCTTTTGCATCAGGTTTCAGACGATATAGTGTGCACATAATTTGTTATGAGCTAACAGTAGGCTAGGCAAGCAATCTGAGGAAGGGCACATTCAGAATTTCTTCACTTTCTAGTAAGTCTTCCGAATGCACTGTGTGTTGGGTACACCTGGTGGGGAAAGAGTGTTCTTGTGCAGGCATAGGCAATTTGTGATATAGTCTGCAGAGGAGGCAGGTATTGGGACTTAACCCTCTTTTTTCGTATCTTTATAAAATTGTTTCTCCTAGAGACTTTTTGTCTCTGCCTGTTTTATTCTCTTTCTCTTTGTGGGTCTGAGTTTTTCTCTTTCTGTCTCTTTGATTTCTCTCACTCACACTGTCTCCTTATTCAGTAGGTATTTCTTTGAATCAGCAATTGAATTGATCTAATAGTTGAGACACAATCTGTGCAGAAATACTGAAATACAACCCAGTTTGTTTAGGGTATTAAGCTGTTCTCATTTGCAACCATAAATGAAATATGAAGACAAAATTAATTAATTGAATTGAAAGGGGTTCAGAGAAATCCACATGGACAGAGGCATCTGGGGGGGATGGATATGGGTAGAGCTCTTGGGAGGACTGCTAAGATCTGGATACTAGAAAACAGAGACGAGAATATAATAAAAAGGGAAAGATGCTCGGTAAAGTTTGCAAGCAAAGAAGTCTCATGATAGAAGTGAGTCTGTGCCACACTTTCTTTCTTCATCTTTTTTTCCTTTTCCACCATTTTTATCTTTTGCTGACAGTTGGGCAAAAGGCCCTGCAGACCCAATCTTGAGACTGAAGAAAAAATCCAGAGTCAGCAACAGAGACGTCAGTGGTTTAATGGATGCAGGTTCTTGCATGTGTGAAGCAAGGTCCTGGAGTGATACACCACCTTGTGTGGTAGATAGCAGGCAGGACGTGGCAACCATCTCTGCTACTGGGGAAAATGGGGAGGTGGGTACCAGTAATCAGGGGAATTGATGTGAGGTTGGCTCTTGGTTATCAGGGAAACCAGCAAGGGGGAGAGATGCCCCTCAACACCCCTTTGATAAGCTATCTTAGTGGAGATGTTCTGACGTAGTCATGAGCTGGGGCCTGGGACAAGTATGTGGAAGGTCAGTTCTATGAGTAGGCTGTGGGTGAAGCAGGCACAGGTTGAGGAGGGATTCTTGAGTGTCCCGACCACACACTGACATATACTCACTCCTGGACGTTGCTCATCCCACGAGTGGTCCTCAGAATCAGTGCAGAGAGCGTGCTTTTGTTTAAAGTTAGTGGGTTCCTTTTCTCTTTCTCTGCGGTTGTTTGCCCCTAATTGACTTCAGGGCTGCTTCTACAAAACATTTTCCATAAGGATGTTCTGATGACATACAGGTTCCTTAAAAGAAAGAGAGTACATAACTTCAAGGGAGTAATAAGGGGACCTACATTATTCTTTTACTTACATTACAAAACTCCATTCTTCTGTTACCATGACTTTCTTAAAAAAAATAGCTTCTCTCTTTCTAAAAAAAGTTTTAAAATCTTTGTGTTGTAAAATGTGCTGTTGTTTTAGATAATGAGAGGCAGAGGGGGATTCCTATTTTTATTGCCAAGACACTGTGTTTGAAATTAGAATAGGGAATAGCTTCTGTGTCAGGTGGAAGTTTGGCTTTTCGCTTTTCTGGGTTGCTAACCTCCCTGAGCACACGGTGAGGTCAGCCACACTGCTTTAGGCAATACCGTCCATGACTCTGTACTTGGTGTCAGGAGGCTGACCCCATTGCTGTCACAGTTACCCGTTGGACAGACTTCTGAAAACCTAGTGTGGTTATTGCCACATTATTAATATTGCTGTCATAGTCAGGGACAGACAGAAAAAGACGTGAATTAGTGTTTGATTGTTTTTCCCCTCTATCTTTAATGTTGTGAGGGGTTTCCCTCATAGCTCAGTTGGTAAAGAATCTGCCTGCAATGCAGGAGACCCCAGTTCGATTCCTGGATAGGGAAGATCCCCTGGAGAAGGGAAAGGCTACCCACTCCAGTATTCTGGCCTGGAGAATTCCATGGACTATACAGTCCATGGGGTTGCAAAGAGTCAGACACAACTGAGCAACTTTCACTTAATGTTGTGAAAAGTAAAAGTGTTGTCATCAAAGCATGTTGAGATCCTGGAAAGAAAGGTTGTATATGATGGTGAAAGATTAATCATTTCCTTTTGACTGTTACATGCCATAATCTTGTCACAGGGTATTTTCATAAATTAGTCTAAGAAAATGAAGTGAAAGAACCAAAAGGATAACACCTGCTGTATTTTTAACTTGAGCAGTTGTATATAGAGATGCTACTGGCATTGATGCTGTTTTTATTGAGCTACCAGTAAGATATTTGCTGTCACCACTGCCCTGGAGGAAAATGACCGAAGGATACCAATTCTGTATCCATAATTTATTACATTCCATTTGGTCTTAAAATTGCTTTCTTTACTTGGACAAGAGCTGCAGACAGACAAATGAATTATAAGCATCCAGGTAAAAGAACACCCTTGGGTGATTGCTGGTGACCGCTGGCATCTTAGCTAAATCTTGCCACAACTGGTAGTCACATCTGGATAAGACTGTACCACATGACTTAAGTATTTCTCACACTCTGTAACATGGTGTTATTACCATCAATTTTTAAAAAACCCACATGTCATTCTGTATTTTTCCATTTTAACTCAAGTTAATCAAATCAAATGCAATCAATATCTTCCCCAGTTTCTTCCATATTAAAAAGAGGGTTGTATGACATGTGTGTGTACTCAGTCATGTCCAACTCTTTGCAACCCCATGGACTGTAGCCTGCCAGGTTCTTCTGTCAATGGAATTTTCCAGGCAAGAATACTGGAGTGGATTGCCATTTCCTACTCCAGGGGATCTTCCCAACCCAGGGATCGAACCCAAGTGTAGTGCGTCTCCTGCATTGGTATGCACATTCTTTACTGTGCTACCTGGAAAGCCCTAAAAAGATGATGAGGAGAAGAAATAGTAAAAAAGAGATGCCAGTCTTTCCTGGTGGTGCTAATGATAAAGAACGTGTCTGCCAGTGCAGGAGACATAAGAGATGCTAGTTTGATCCTTGGATCGGGAAGATCCCCTGGAGAAAGGCATGGCAACCCACTCCAGTATTCTTGCCTGGAGAATCCCATGGATGGAGTACCCTGGCGGGCTACAGTTCATAGGATTGCAAAGAGTCAGACATGACTATAGCGACTTAGCACATAGCACAACTTAAGGTAAGTGCTCCAGTCAGTCAGTCAGTTCAGTCGCTCAGTCGTATCCGACTCTTTGTGACCCCATGAACCGCAGCATGCCAGGCCTCCCTGTCCATCACCAACTTCTGGAGTTTACCCAAACTCATGTCCATCAAGTCGGTGATGCCATCCAACCGTCTCATCCTCTGTCGTCCCCTTCTCCTCCTCCCCTCAGTCTTTCCCAGCATCAGGGTCTTTTCCAGTGAGTCAGCTCTTCGCATCAGGTGGCCAAAGTACTGGAGTTTCAGCTTCAACATCAGTCCTTCCAATGAACACCCAGGACTGATCTCCTTTAGGATGGACTGGTTGGATCTCCTTGTAGTCCAAGGGACTCTCAAAAGTCTTCTCCAACACCACAGTTCAAAAGGCACCTAGATTCCATAAAGGAATGTGAGAATAAAACCCACACATGACAAACACTTCTAGATCCTTAAGATCAAATGAAGTTAGGAATGCTGAGACTTCACTTGATCTCTTGAGATAGTGTGTGGGAGGTGTGATCTTTAAGATCTGCATGGTACTTGTGCTGGGCTGTTATAGGAATATGCTAGTAACATTTCTCGAGTGCTTCCCATAGTTGAAGAAACTGAGGCATGGAGAGGTATAAGTTACTTGCTCAGGTTTACATGGTTAGAAGTCCAGAGTTCAAAAACCAGAGCCAAGATTCAAAGCCATTTTGTTTGAGTGAGAGCTTAGGCTCTCAGCACATTGCCACTAAGAGGCCAAGACCAGAGTTTCAGGGTCCCTGTGTCCCTTCATCCCTTGAAGATAAATAACTTGAAGAGTTTGCTGTTTTCAGTTCAGACAGACTATGCAATTTTTTAAACACAAAGTTGGCATAGTTGAAAACATACTATATATGTATAAAATTGTATGTCTGAATTTTTAAACTTAGGTTGAGATAGTGCTTATATCTATAAATTTATTATAAAGCCCTCATGGACAGTCTTAATAATGACTGTACAGCCTGCTGTGTGAATGTTTTCCCTACTTTCCCTTTTGAGTGTCTGGCTTGTTTCTATGTTCTTTTTTTCCTTCCCTTTATTTCTTTCTCTTTCCCTTCCTTCATTTTTAATAAGACTGTATCAGACATCTTAAGTATAAAACTTTGTTTTTAAAATTGCTCTTTAATGATAAGGTCCCAAGGGTGAAATGGAATTAGTGTATGTCGTTTTGAATCTGTGGCTATTTTTGCTAAATTGATTTTGCTTATGAATTATACCAACTTATACATCATCATCAATGTATGAGAGTACTAGGATTTCATCTAATCCTTAAAAACAGTGAGTGTTCTTTTTTTTAAAATCTAGTCTAATAAGAAACTTGACTTCACTTGTAAAATTTTGTATTTCTCCCATATATAAGCTACTTTACGTATTCTATGTAGCATTGACCATTTTTCTGATGTTTACCTTTAAAATATTTTTTCTTAAAAAAAGTGAATTAGGTAGAAGTGATCATTGCACAACATTTTAATGAATTAAATGCCACTGAATTTTTCATTTTAAATGGCTAATTATGTTTTGTGACTTTCATGTCAATAAAAAAATGTTTGTGTCCATGTGTATGCACGTGCAAATGTGTCTGTGTGTGCTTGATGGTAAACTCTGAGTCCGGGAGAGCTGCTCTAGTGTGCGTGGGCTGTGAGCGTCAGCCTGCCGCAGTCTTCTGCATAATGCTCGTAGAGACTGAGTTGAATGCGTAATGCACGCTGCCTTTCTTTTTGCCAGTTATGTTGTGTGTCGCTTACTAATTTGGGTCTATAATGGATTAAAAGTGGTTTATGAGTGAGAGCGTTTGACCTGCCTTAAAGAGAGAGTATTCTGCTACATATTCACATGCAAGTTTTATGGCTGCCTGAGGAACTATCAAATAAGCAATTCAGGAAACAGAGGGGAAAGATCAAGCCAGTTAGGAAATGGTGGAAATTGCTTGACATTATGAAGGGCGTCACATATGTGCCTATATCCTGAGAAAAGTGGCCAGCAGTGGTATGAATGGTAGCTAGAAAACCCCATAGCTGAAGTTGTATGTATAAGTGAAAGAAAGATCCAGACCTTGCTGGAGGCCTGGATCCCTTAGTACTGTCCTTTCAGGATGTGTCTTGCTGCCCTGAACAGGATTGCAGTATTTCCCTTTTTTAAAGTAGTCTGCTGACATCCTTTATATATTTCTCTATTAAGACAAAATGATTTTCATATGATTTATATGAACTTTTTTTTTGTATTTGTACTTTATTGCACATTTTATTCCATTTGCTGCTTGCTTTTAAAAATGTGAAGTCTTAAAAAATTTTTATAACCTCTTAATTTTTGTGTTGTCATGTCTGTTATTTCTTTTGGTCTTAAATCACTCTAGACTTAACCTTTCCCTGCCCAGTAATTGATAAATGCGTAATAATATATTTTCTTCCATTAAAAATTTTGAGTCCATAGTTTAAGATAAAAATGTTAATTGTTTCCATATTAGTAAACAGGTGAAGATTAGGGTAGTTATATGGTTCTAGATCCAGTTTGGGTTTTGATTTGAAGTGTAGTAAATAAAATGTTAATATGGGAAGAATTGACACTTTTGTGATATTCAGTCTTATCTTCCAAAGGCCTGTTTTACATTTCTTTGTGATATTCTATTTTTTTTTATTTTCATAGGTTGCATACATTTTTAATTGAGGTTTTTATAAATATATTTTATATACCATGAGAGCCGTTTGCATGTATTTTTACCATTATTAAAGTGCCTAGAAATAATTAGTGGTTTTTATATATTTATCTGGTAACTGGTCAGTTCCTCAAACTTACTGAATGTGATAGCTTTCAACTGATTCTCTTGGGCTTTCTATATAAAATCATATCCCTTTCAAAATTTTTTATTTTCCCCACTAATTACACACCTTATTTGTTTCACTTATTTTTGTTTTTGTAGGACCTAGAAAAACAAGTCTTTTATTCCTAGGGATAAGAAATGAATATTGAATTTTTAGTTTTTTTTTTTTTTGCTTCTGTTCCAGATAGGCATGATTATCATTTACTTCTTCTATAATAAATTATTTTGATTTTCTCTTTTTGTTGTCTTGACCCTAAGGAAGATTGTTACATTAAGGTTTTACTCAACTATTGCAATTAGCAACAGGTCAGAGCTTCCTTCTATTCCCTAAGGTAAATCTGTCTAATGTTACTTCTGAGTAATTTTAACCCTTAAGGGAAATGAAAAAAAACACATCTGTGTGTTTAAAATTTGGGAGGAGTCACTTTCAATTTTATATTTAATTTAGAATGTCCAGATATAAAGCTGAAATAGCCTTTATATGCATAATGTCTTTTATTCTTGTTGGGAGGAAATCAAAATCTGATTTTTATATTGAGGAAGAAGACCTTTTATTGAATTTACTTGTTTACGAATGAAAGGCCACATTCTTAAACAATAAAATCATAAGAATATAATGAAAAAAATCATAAGAATATAATGTATTTTCTCCCTTTTTGTAACTTATGAGAGGACTGAATTTCAAATCTTCCTCTTTTATCTTTTATATAATAATAATGTTAATAACAGCTGAAGTACTTTGAGCATTTAGTGTCAGTTGCTGGTCTATGAGCTTTATGTAAATTAACTAGCTTGTTCTCCATAATAACCTGTGAGGAAGGAACTGTTACTATCCCCTTTTATCGATAGGGAGAAACTAAACACAGATTAACTGAATTGCTCGAGATTCATTGTTAATAAGAGGCAGATCTGGGATTTCATTCCAGGCAGTCAGAAAATGAGTCCTTTTGTTTTTTGAAAATACTGTTTTATTAACACCACAGTGGTAAACAACTTTATGCTTAAATTTCCTTATAGATTACACAATTCAAAACCCACAAAGAAGCTAAGAGTCTTTACATTAAATGTGTCCTCCTAAAAATCCTTTGCTGTATGCCACTCTGTTCCCAAGCAGTAAAATTTGATTATGCACCATTTTATATTAATATGTCACATTTACATAGCAAAATAACGAAGGCACAGCTAACACAAGCAAACTTAAACCCTTTCTACTTCTGAGCTGCAGATGGGGACACACAGTTGGATTGGTTCTTCAAGTATATATTTTTTCCCAAACATTAGCTTCAGTGAAGAGTTCTGATAATTTTCACAGCTACATTCTAAAAGCTACAAGACAAAAAGACATCACATAATTCAAAGTACATAACATTGGATACACATGCTTTACAGACTTTACTAGAATTCTACATATTTTCAAGTAAATTAATACTTCTAAAATACTTGATAAAGGGATTTAATACTTAAACAATTGGGATTTGTTTTACACCTTTGTAAATAGACATTACCAAGAAAATACATAAACACGAGACTGTAAATAATGAACACATACGTTGACAATATTGTACAGATCATACACCCTCCTTCTCAGAACCAAATACTCAGAACAGTCTTTAGAATCTGAAGTGGCAGTTTTCTGAGCCTCATTAACAGTATTGTCATGATCTCCAGCACCGGCTTCCTTCGTCCCATCTCTCTTCTCTTAAGTGTAAAGCTGATGTTACAAAAACAAAGTCTTAAAGATGAGATCTGTCTTGAGTTCTGCTGCTGCTGCGCTGGAAAAATGCAAAACTAACAAAATTGAAGAATTTGGCACTGAGAACACGTTCGATCTCGGCTTGGGTATTCCGTGCCAAGTGCGATGATACTGTGATGAAAGGATTTTCAAAGTGACGTTCTTTAATTCACATCTACTTGACACCCTTAGTAAGTCTCAACTCCAGTCCTCACAGAAGAGATCATGAAAAAATCATTTTAACTCATTTTCAACACCTGTTGGTATATTTGTGTTCAAATTGGAAATCAAATTTGAGACGTGCTGGGGCATAATCTGATTGCGTCAATTTCATAGTATTTTAGGAATGTCAGAATTGATTCCTACTGTACTTTGGTCCAAAACCTGAGCCGTTCAAGTCCACCAATGTGTACAAAATAATAGTAATCAGGGTTTTAAATCTGCGTCGTCATTCTCCTCTGCACTCTCTGCCCCCGCTTACTTCTTGGCGTCATCAGGCACTGCAGAGTGGGGACCCTCATCTTTGGCGGCAGCGGTCGCCGCAGCCTCTGCTGCAGGCTCTTCTTCCTCCTCGTCCTCCTCCTCTCCCTCCTCCTCATCCTCGTACTCGTCATCATCATCATCGTCCTCATCACCCTCTAAGGTCCATGCACACCCCTCCATCTCACCGGTGAGCTCTTGGATCTTAGCAAGTAAGGGCTTATAGATATCGTTATACTTTTTCTCCAGAGCCTGGAATTCCTTGTCAAATTTGGCTTCTATCTTATCGCATCGCTTCTGCAGCTTTTTGAGAGCCAGGACTCGGCATTTCACCGAGTTAGGCAGGCTCTCGATAAAGTCATTTCTAGGCTTTGGTGCATTCTCTGCAGGGGTCTGGGGCTCCTCAGCCATCTGACCGGCCGCACCGTCGGAGTCGCCGGACGCGCTGTCAGAATCTCCCCCCTGCGCACCGCCTTCCGCCATTACCTCCTCCGCTGCCGCGGCCGCGTCCGCTGCTGCCGCCGCCGCCGCCGCCTGGCTCGGCTCCGCAGAGCCCTGGTTCTGCGAGTCAGCCATGTTCGAGGAGCAGCGCAGAGGTCTAGGTGGCTCCCACAGAGACCTGCACCCGAGCTGCACCACAGCGATGCTGCGGCTGCGGCAAGCGGCAAGAGGCGCTGACGTCGGCCGCGACGGTGACGTCGCGCGGCCCCGCCCTTTCCCCCTGCGGGCCCGCGACTGGCTCCCCATAATCAGCTGATGGTGGGGCCCTGGAACCGCACCAGCAGCCTCCTGTTGCTACCCTGCTCTCCCCCGCACTGCGGGCAACGTCAGGACCCGTTTCCTAGCTACCCTGCTTCCCCCCACATCTGCCTGTGCAAATCCCTCCCCCAGTAGAGAGGAGCTGGGGGTGGCGGCAGGTGTCCGCGGCAATTTTCACGAACTGTGGACGGGCTTAGCCTTTGCCACTTGGCTCCTCTAGCTCACGCAGGTGCTTATATACATCTGCCAATATAGCTGTCTTGGCATTTGTCTCCATCTCTCTGTAGCTGGCGTTGGCATCTCGAGCTTACTCTTGGGGACTCGGCTTTGATCACCTCAGATTTCACTGAAGTCCTAGCCAGAGAGTAGAGGCTTGGGGGGATCTGTCTCCATTCCACCCGCTTAGGGACCTGTGGGGGAACTGTACAGTTTTCAGCCCTCCCTCCCCTCGTCCCACCCTCAGCAGCCCCTCTTGCCCCTCTCTCAACCTAGTGGCACATACACCAGTTAGGTGGACCCTGGAAGCAGTTTTGGAGCCATTTGATCAGGAAATGTATGAAACTCGGTACCCTGGAATATTCCAGAAGGCTTCTCAATAGCTTTGTCCTGTGGGGAGGAATAAAGCTGGAGGAGGGCCAAAGAAAGCAAAGCCTTCTAACGCTGGCGGCCCGGGGTAAGGGGCCCCCTGCCTTATCGGGGCTGAGGCGCGTGTTTAACAGTGCCGTTTGCTAGGGATGTACCGTCACACACGTACACACAGGCGTTGTCCCCAAGACATGGTTCTGCATCTGCTCCGAGGGTCTAACTGGTGATTTGTATGAGAACGGTAAAAAAAAAAAAAAAAAACTATCGAATACTAATCTCTTGTTTTCTAACAGTCAAATGAGTAGACAGTTTCCTGTATATTAAATCAAAGTGAGAGCTTCTTGAATAACGGTAAGAGCACATTGTTTTAGGTATGGAAGCCAGACGATGTAGGACTTATTCAGGAATGTTTTCAAATTAAGCATTACCTACACAAATGCTTTTTTCCCCATTATATTGGGACTTGGCAAAGTATTTACATAAAACACATGAATGTAAGGAAATTAACTGCCCAAGTACATTTGGTGTGTCTTTTTGGGTCTTGTAAATGTTAGTTAATAACATGCAAAGTATTTAGTGCTGACACTTAGCAAGAACTTGATATTTTGTTTACAAAATAGTTAAATTGCATTTATTACTCAAAGATAACCTGCAATAATATACTCTTAGAAAAGGACATCTTTGTACCCTTCCCCAGAGAAACTTTACAAAAGGTTCAATATAGCCCCAGTAGAAAATATCTTAGTTTTTTTTGTACTTGTAGTTCCTATTATTTATTTTACTTTCTTAATTATCTTTCAGATTATTTAGTTTCTGCTTCCCTGTTACCATTCATAATGATGAGATTTATTGGTTAAGGTTGAAATTTCGATCCTAACTCTGAATTTGGTGTAATAATGTATCTATATTTAGTTGGCTGACACTATACATATTTAATACATCACCTGAATGTTCCATATACCATCTTTTGATAGGTACAGCTACTGTGAGGTTAAGACTGTGTTTTCTCATTTTAAAAAATAAAGAACTTAGGTGAAGAAAAAGGAGGTGAAATGCTCTTTTACAATATGTATCACCTGATTGGCAGAATCAGGGACAGAAGCGAGGCCTTCAAACTCCTGTAATATAGAAGCTATGACACACTTTAAAAAGATAAAAGTAAACTCAGACTTTACGCAGTCTAACTAACTTGAATTACTTGAAACAACCAGGGTGTATCCATCCTTTAGGATTTTTATGTTCCCATCTTAAAAAATCTTTAAACTTAGTGTTAAGCTAGGCTTTACTGACCAGGGTTCTTGGACTCCTTAATAAATGGAAATTGATAAGAGACTAGATGATAAATTCAAGCAAGTCTTTTTTGGGACTCTTGCTGCCAGCAGAAGGGAGCTAAAACAAGTAACTTCCTTGTTTACCCCGTTAGGATAGGGGGCTGGCACTGGGAAGCAGGTTTCTTATATGGGGTAAGGGTGGGGGAGGGATGGGTTTGGGCCAGAGGTGGGGCTTAGGTGGTCTGCCTACCCCCTTGGTGGTACTGTGTGCAGGGGGCATGTGCAATACCCTTCTTTTGCCTCTGATACCCTGCTTTTGCTCCCAGCCCCTCGAGTTGGCTCCGGAACTTGGATTTTGGTCTTTTTGTATCTTGTTCATAAATTGCCCAGAGAGGCTGTGCATGTAGTTATTTTTAGTCCCTTGTTACTTCCTATTTTGTTGTTGGAGGAGAGGTTTGTCCAGATACAAGCACTGCAGCAAAGGGTCCCAGTCCCACCTGCCTCAAGGCTACTCTTCTTTTTTTTTTTTTTTTTTAAGCCTGTATTGAGATATAGTTCATGTACAACAAATTTTGCCCTTTTTAGGGTACTTTGACAAACACATAGAGTCATGTAAACACTACATTAGTGGAATTGTAGAACAGTGACCTCATCTTCTTCAAATACCCTCACGTTCTTTCCCTTACTATCAACCCTAGCAACCACTGGTCTGTGATCTGTCTCTGTAGTCCCCAGAATGTCATATAAGTGGAATAGGTGTGTAGCCTTTTGAGTCTGGCCTTTTTCTCTCAGCATAATGAATTGGAGATTCATCAGTGGCAATGTGTATTACTAGTCTGTTCCTTTTTATTTGCTGACTAGTATCCCATTTGAGTTATTTCCAGTTCTTTGTGATGATGAATAATGCTGCTGTGAACTTTCATCAACAGATTCTATGTGAATAAAGGTTTTTATTCCTCTTGGGTAAATACCTAGAAGTGGAATTGCTAGGTCATATGGTAAATGTAGGTTTAATTTTATAGGAAGTTTCCACAGTGTTTTCCACAGTGGCTATACTATTTTGCTTTTATACTGGCGATATGTGAGAGTTGCAGTTGCTCCACATCCTCACCATTTCATATCGTTGAGTTTTGTCCCCTAATCTAAGAGCTGTATGTGAGTCCATAATGATTAATGATACCATCTTCTAGTGTGCTTACGTGTCATTCATATATCTTCTTTGATAAAATGTCTGTTTAGATCTTTTGCTTATTTTCTAAATTGAATTTTTTGTTCTCTTACAACTTTTATAACATTCTTTATATATCTTGGGTACAAGTCTTATGTAAGATATGTGTTTTTTAAATATGCTCTTTGGTCTGTGACTTGTCTTTCATTTTTGTAATACTGTCTTCCAAAAGCAGATACTTAAAATTTTGATAAATCCATTTTATTAATCTTTTCATAGTAGATTATGCTTTTGGTATCATATTTAAGAAATCTTTGCCAAATTCAAGGCCATAAAGATTTGGTCTTAGTTTTCTTCCAGAAGTTTTACAACTTAAATTTTCACATTTAGACTCTGATCCAATTGAGTTGATTTTTAAATAAGTTGTGAGGTATATGGGCTTCTCTGGTGACTCAGACAGTAAAGAATCTGCCTGCAATTTGAGAGACTCGGGTTTGATCCCCTGGGTCAGGAAGATCCCCTGGAGAAGGGAATGGCTACCCACTCCAGTATTCTTGCCTGGAGAATTCCATGTACAGAGGAGCCTGGTGGGCTACAGTCTATGGGATCGTAAAGACTAGGATATGGCTGAGTGACTAACATTACTTCTACTATAGGTGGCTCAGAGGTTAAAGCATCTGCCTCCAATGCGGGAGACCCGGGTTCGATCCCTGGGTCGGGAAGATCCCCTGGAGAAGGAAATGGCAATCCACTCCAGTATTCTTGCCTGGAGAATCCCATGGACGGAGAAGCCTAGTAGGTTACAGTCCACGGGGTTGCAAAGAGTCGGATATGACTGAGTGACTTCACCTCACCTCATAGGGATATGTACCTTTTGCATATTGATCTTCTGTTGATATGGTACCATTTCTTGAAAATACCATCCTTTATTCACGGAATTGCTCATTCAATTTGGCAAAAAGTAATTGTCCATATGAGGGCCGCCCTGTAGTTCAGCTGATAAAGAATCACCTGCAGTGCAAGATACCCCAGTTTGATTCCTCGGTTGGGAAGGTCCCCTGGAGGAGGGCATGGCAACCCACTCTAGTATTCTTGCCTGGAGAATCCCCATGGACAGAGGAGCCTGGTGGGCTACAGTCCACGGGTTACAAAGAGTCAGACACGACTGAGCGACTCAGCACAGCACAGTTGTCCATATACATGTTGATCCATTTCTGGACTTTCTGTTGCATTGATTTATGTGTCCTTTCACCAGTACCACACTTGGTAACTGTGTAAGTCATGAAATTAGGTACTGCAAGTTGGTTAACTCTGTTCTTTCTCAAAATTATTTTGCTCTTCTAGTTCCTTTGACTTTCTATGTTTATTTCAGAATTGGTTTGACAAGCATTTTAAGAGACCCTTGGATTCAGACTCTGAAAACAGTTTGCAATGCATATAGTACCTGCTTTTTAAGAATTACGTGTTTAAAAGTTTTAACTCTTGTTATTAAGAGTTGTTTCATTTTGTGGGCTTTATGGACTCTAGCGTATTATTGGGGCTGCCAGTAACACATAGTTGGGAACAGCAAGATGAGCTGTCATACAATCAAGTCTTTATCTCTGCTTATTGTAATTTCTCACACACCTGTCACATTGGGGGAAAAATAAGGAAGGTGGATGATGGGACAGCACTTTGGTGAAGTGGTTGGGAGCACAAGTCTGTATTCAGACATCTGGCTTCACTTTCTGCCCCTGCCCATTTACTAGTTGTTTGTCTTGAATTCAGTTCCCAAATTGGAATAATGAAGACATCAACTTCAAAATGTTTTTTCTTGAGTTTTTGTGTATTTGTTTTTATTGGACCACAATTCTCATACCATAAAATTTACTCAAAGGGTAGTCTTAAGTAACACTGAGATAGTGTGTATCCAGGTACTTATAATTGAGTCAGTTCTTCACATCACGTTGTTCATTAGATTTTTAAAAATACTTATTCATTTATTTGACTGAGCCAGGTCTTAGTTGTGGCATGTGAGATCTTTAGTTGAGGCAAGTGGATTCTAGACCTGGAGAATAATTTTCTTTGGTTCTGTGCTCTTCTGTTTGCAGCCAGTTACTTCTGTTGGCTCATTTCACACCTGTGGAATTCTGGCAGTCTTTCTTCTTTTTTTTTTAAAAACCATCTCTGCCCCTTCAGTGCAAGCTGGCAGTGTTCCTGCTTATATAAAATTCTCATAAAACTTATTGGCCTCCCAGGCAATTCATGGGGGTCCATGCCATCAGACAAGAGAGGCCTCCACACATCTTTCGTGGATAGCCACATCTTTAACCCTGGCTTCTACGGAGATGGTTGACTGGGTCCATAAGTCACATGCCTGATCTCTTTAGCAGACCATTGTTCCGCCACATCCTTGGCCTTGTTTTCAGAGCATGCTATCTGGATAGGCTGAGGATTTCCAAACTTTCCTGTTGTATTTCTTTTTCGCTTAACAATTCCCTCTTTATCTCTTTCCTCTTGCATTTTACTATAAGCAGCAAGAAGAAAACAGGTCACACCTTTAATATTTTGCTCAGAAATGTCATCCACTAAGTAACCAAGTTTATCACTTATAAGTCCTACTTTCTGTAAAACATTAGAACATGCTTCGGCCAAGTTCTCTGCCACTTTATAACAAGATTGCCTATTTCCAATTTCAAAAAAATAATGTGTTCTTCATCTCCGTCTGGGACTTTACCAGAGTGCTTTAACATCCATATTTCTATCAATATTCTGTTTATGATATATATATATTTTCTAAGAGAGTAGAAGCTTTCACTGTAGCTCTCCTCTTTTCTTTCTGAGCCTTCACTGGAATCTCCATGTCCATATTTCTATCAATAGTTTCTTCAAGGCAAACTAGCCTTTTTCTATCATGCCTTCAAAAGCCTTCCAGCCTCTACTTATTACCCGATTCCAAAGTCACTTTTACATTTTTAGGTATGTGTTATTGTAGTACCCTACTTGCTGGTACCTAAATTTGTCTTGGGGTTCTCCAGACAAAGAGAACTAATAACACACACACACACACATAAAGATAAAAACTGATGTTAAGGAATCTGTGTGTGTGATTGTGGGGCTGGCAAATCAGAAACCTTCAGAGCAGGAGGGTAGGCTGAAAATTCTGGCAGGAGTTGATGTGACAGTCTTGAGTCAGAAGGCAGTCCAGAGGCCAGATTCCTTCTTTGGAGAACTTTAGTCTTTTAGAGCCTTCAACTGATAGGATGAGGCCATCCACATTATGAAAAGTAATCTGCTTTACACAAAGTCTAAAAGTGAATCACATCCAAAAAATTCCTTCCCAGCAACATCTTGAGTGATGTTTGATCAACAGCTGGGCACAATAGCTAAGCCAAACTGACAGATAAAATTAACCATCGCAGGCTATAATGCAAAATCATGCTGATGGTGCTTTTCTTAGATAGTTGTACCAGAAAAATGTTACCAACTGTTGACAGAATTAAAAAATGCAGTACATGAAAGCTGCGAGTTCTGGTTTTATTCAGGGACCTTACAGCGGACTGTAGCCCTGGAGACAGTTTGTCAGCTAACTCTGAGCAGTTGCTCGAGAGGGGCAGGGGAGCAGCCAGTATATATGAATTTTTTGGGTGGGAAATATATGGAGTCAGGCATACATCTTAGTGGAAGATTACTGCTAATCATAATCAAAGAAGTGCTTATCTTTATATGGGAAGATGAAAGAATCTGGGGCCACTGAAATTCTTCCTCAAGTATGTATCAAAACTATCGAGGGGTCCATATATTCAAAACACAAAACGCTCCATTCTGTTTTTTGTCCTGAATTCCTTTCAGTGTGTACTGTAGGTCATTGAGTGCAATAGCAAATGACTTGATCCTTGTAGAACTGGATGAGAGGCAATATTCTTTATTTTACTACTACCTCCTTTTAGATCATAAGTTGAACTAAGGTTTAGGAGACATTGCATGACCAATTTGTCCCACAGTGCTAAGAAAGTTCATTCCTAGGTCAGGCGAGGATGTTCCTTCCCCTGTATCTAGAGTTACATCATTATAGTTAAATTTGTATAGGACTATTGTTGTTAGCGGAGAAGGCAATGGCAACCTACTCCAGTACTCTTGCCTAGAAAATCCCATGGATGGAGGAGCCTGGTGGGCTGCAGTCCATGGGGTCGCTAAGAGTCAGACACGACTGAGCGGCTTCACTTTCACTTTTCACTTTCATGCATTGGAGAAGGAAATGGCAACCCACTCCAGTGTTCTTGCCTGGAGAATCCCAGGGACGGGGGAGCCTGGTGGGCTGCCGTCTATGGGGTCGCACAGAGTTGGACATGACTGAAGCGACTTAGCAGCAGCAGCAGCATTGTTGTTAGTTGCTGAGTTGTGACCAACTTTTGCAAGCCCAAGGATTGTAGCCCACCAGGCTCTTTATTCCATGGAATTTCCCAGGCAAGAATACTAGAGTGGGTTGCCATTTCCTTCTCCAGGGGATCTTCTTAACTCAAGGATCAAACCTGCATCTCCTGCATTGCAGGTAGATTCTTTACCACTGAGCCACCTGGGAAGCCCTTGTATAGGGATATATACATGATCAGTTGCCTCAAGACGTTGAGCCATCATTAGTTTTCTCGAAGATCTTGTGACACATTGGGTAATGCAAGAAACAACCACCTTATACAGGATGTAAGTAATACAGCTAATAACATTAATAAGACCACAGTAGAGATTTGTGCATGAGCTCCCAGAATGAAACTAGCTCCTTAGTAGACCACCAAGACTAGGAAGTAGACCACTTAAGGCAGAAATCAGATTCTTCATGTGAGTCATTAAATGGGTAATATTGGAGGATTCATCTGGTATTAAGGATGCAGCACTCAGTTTGAATTACAGCCTGCCTCTTTGAGATGCTGTAAAGATATTGAGGGCCATGTGTTTTATAATACTGCCTTTTTTTCATCATACAGACCTCATAATTCAGTAAGCTCATAACCTGATTACTGTCATTTAAGGCCTGTTGGGTGAATTTTGTGAAGGCTTTGATCTGAGTGGTTACATCTTCCAATCCTACTGAAGGCATAGAAATAGCTGCTAAGTGGTCAGACCAGTGAAACACAGATCTCTTGATCCATCAGGCTTGTATATGTGGTAAATTTGATGGAGTCATATCTAAATTGGAACACAACATGGTCTTGAGCCCAAGGGAATCCTAGGATACATCTTCCTATCCATTGTGACAGAAGCCAAGGCCACAGATTAGTGCCACAAAGCCACTGAGTTCCATTAGGTGCAAGTCAGTATTTCTGGTCACCTGACCCAGTCTGTTTCATACTAATTGCTGTATTTAAGGGAAATAATATGTTGGCATTGTTCATAAGGCACTCAGCTTAGTTTTCTGTCGTTATTTGACTGGTTATCTTTAATATGATTTAATTGTTCTCGATATAGGCAGGCCTTTAAACTTAAATGACTGTAGCCCAGTGTTAACTATATAAATCCATCCCATAATTGAGGGAGGGTCTTTTCTAATAAGTGGTAAGTTACATTCTTTGAAATTTAGCTCATTGTTCTGATTGAGCTTGAGTAACTTTAAAAGGGAATTCATGTTATGGTCAGAGTCAGAAATCTAAGTATGATTGATTAGCCAAATGAGGGATTCCCATCTAGTAATATCATTAGTGGCCCTATAACTTCTTTGTTCTAAAATAAATTTTTCTAAGGGCCATCCAGTTAGAGCCTTGGAGACAAGAAATCCACCAAAGTAAGCGAGAAATACTGGATGTAGATAAGTGACCACAAGTCTGAAAATTGGATTGATTTTTTTAAATTGTATAGGATTATTGTTCATGATTTAAAAAACAACACTTGATTCAAATGCAAAGGTCCAAGAAATCAACAAAACACTATAAATAATCATATGGGTCTGGTCTGGCATTTTAATATAGCTGTCTACTCCTGATATTGTCTTCTCGGCCTGGTGTGGATGTAGTTTCTCCTCTGAGTGTTGTTTCAAGGGGATTTTGAGGTCAGGAGCCCCTCTCTATAGACCAGTCTGGTGCAGGGCTCTTTTTCAGTGAGAAATGTAAACCCAAGGATCATTTCCCTTAACTTTCATTGTGTATAAGCTAGTCAGGAGTCCTTATGGGATCTTTTTATGTAGGTTGGAGAGAGTCCTTTGATTGATGTCTTTCCAGTATATAATCTCCTGGTTGTAGGTCATGGGGCATCTATCTTCATGCAAAAATAGATGACTGTGGTAAGCTTCAGAAATAAATTTAGAATGTCATTTTAATAATTCAATTAAATCTTACAATAATGCAACATATTAACAAGGAGCCATCTAGGAAGTTGAGTCTTAGGCAGTAAATACAAACCACAAAAACAGTTAAGAACACTAGAAATTAATATTCACTGAAATAAATTTTTTCTTTCTAAAATTACCCTCATTTCTCCCAATTATGGCCAAATTAAGATCATACAGGCTCTTTGAAATTGCTTTTGCTGAGTCTCTTCATAAGGAATCTCAGATTGAACATTTAAAAGGTCCCTCAGGCTAGAAAAGCCATGTCAAGGACTAGGCATCAGATTCTGCCTGCAAAATCTACTGATTACGGGCAGGTTCCTCTCTTCTTCAGGTCCACAAAAAATCTTGAGATCCATGCACCTGCCAAGAAGTAGCCGCCCTTATTCACCTGATAAGGCTTCTAGGAATCCTATAAGCAAAGTACTAGGTTGTTTTTCAAAGGGGCTTTATGGTTCCATTAAGTCCACCTCAGATCTTTGAAGTTGTCGGGCCATGTCTGATTTTTGCATAGTCTCAAATATGACATCCTATCCAAAGTTATGGTAATATAGCTAGTGTTTCCAATTATCTCCTGTTATAAAGAGATCAGATTCCTATTGAAATTGTGCAAATAATTATATTGCCATGAAAATAAGAATACTCACCAGGAGTTTCCAAATTCTGGAGAAATCAGAGAAGCGATAAATGTTTCAATTCTGCTTCAGTTCAGTTCAGTTCAGTCGCTCAGTCGTGTCCGACTCTTTGCGACCCCATGAATTGCAGCACGCCAGGCCTCCCTGTTCATCACCATCTCTCGGAGATCACTCAGACTCACATGCATCGAGTCAGTGATGCCATCCAGCCATCTCATCCTCGGTCGTCCCCTTCTCCTCCTGCCCCCAATCCCTCCCAGCATCAGAGTCTTTTCCAATGAGTCAACTCTTCGCATGAGATGGCCAAAGTACTGGAGTTTCAGCTTTAGCATCATTCCTTCCAAAGAAATCCCAGGGTTGATCTCCTTCAGAATGGACTGGTTGGATCTCCTTGCAGTCCAAGGGACTCTCAAGAGTCTTCTCCAACACCACAGT
>SJYT01076854.1:316742-366261 GCA_006410635.1 Cephalophus harveyi | reverse complement strand
AGAATATAATCAATCTGATTTCGGTGTTGACCATCTGGTGATGTCCACGTGTAGAGTCTTCTCTTGTGTTGTTGGAAGAGGGTGTTTGCTATGACCAGTGCATTTTCTTGGCAAAACTCTATTAGTCTTTGCCCTGCTTCATTCCGCATTCCAAGGCCAAATTTGCCTGTTACTCCAGGTGTTTCTTGACTTCCTACTTTAGCATTCCAGTCCCCTATAATGAAAAGGACATCTTTTTTGGGTGTTAGTTCTAAAAGATCTTGTAGGTCTTCATAAAACCGTTCAAATTCTGCTTACAAAGGTATAATTTACCAAACTGCTATAAATCATAATTAGCTTAAGAGGAAAGAGAAAAAATTTTCTCAAATCTGGGAAAACAAAACATCAAAAAGAATCAGCAATACTTTTTCAGAGACTTAAAAGTTATAGCCATCCTCATCAGTTCATTCAGTCTCATGTTAGTAGTTTTTGATCCTCTGTTTACAGTTTTATGAAGCCATCAGGTTTTCAATTCATGTTCTTTAATTTCTTACCCAGTTAGGCAGTATGATCTGAAAGTTACCAGAAACCTGTGATTGTCAAAAAATCCTTTCTATAAGTCTACTTGGAGATAAAGCATTTTTGTAAAAGCATCAGAGTAAAAGAGTAATTGTATATTGATGACAGAAGACTTTCAAAAAGCAGTTAAAGACCTAATTACAATGCACTTGTCAAGGAAATTTGGGCATTTTTACACACTATTACAATATTAAATTTTATTTATTTTCATTTGATTACACTAGCCATGTAATTTAACATATCAAATAAGCCCAGTTAGTTTAATATTTCTCTCAAAGATGTTTCAGGGGCCCTCTGGAGTGTCCCAAAGTTATCTACAGGTCAAAGAACTTCATTTAGAAATCAATATGACGAATTTTGTCAAAGATATCAAGAGTTTTTAAAACTCTTGGTCACTGTGAAACAGTACTTACCACTTAACCAAAGTGACAAAGAATCAAAGGCAAATATAGAAAGTTACAACAGATTACTTAAGTAAAAAAAAAAAACTTCAAAATCTGTTATCAAAATCATACCAATACTCCATGAAAACTTTGTCCTCTTAACAGGGAGCCAAATTCTAGTTTTGCACCATCTTACCTTTAACATTGTAATTCATTTACTCAACTAAGTTTATTCTTATCTTAGCCAGTCCAGACCACGCACAAAACTCTTTTCTCTGTTTCTTTTTACATCATTCTAAGACTTCCTTTTTTACCTTTAGATTTTTTCCTATACTTTCTCTCTCTTTCTTTGAGAAATGGTATTGGAGCGTAGTTGATTTGCAAGGTTGTATTAGTTTCTGCTGTACAGCAAAGTGAGTCAGTTATACATATATGCAATCTTTTTTAGATTCTGCTGTCATGTAGGTCGTTGTAGAGTATTGAGTAGAGTTTCCTGTGCTGTACAGGAGGTCCTTATTATTAATAGTTACCTATTTTATATATAGTAGTACTTATATGTCAATCCCAGTCTCCCAATTTATCCTCCCCACTGGTAACCATAAGTTTGTTTTCTGTATGTCTGACTCAGTTTCTGTTTTGTAAATAAGTTAATTTGTGCCATGTTTTTAGATTCCACATATAAGCAATATCATGATATTTTCTTTGTCTGGATACTTAGTATGACAATCTCTGGGTCCATCCGTGTTGCTGCCAACAGCATTCCATTCTTTTTGATGACTAATATTCCATTGTGTGTGTGTGTATATGTATATATATATCTCACATCTTTTATCTGTTCTCTGTCAGTGGACATTTAGGTTGCTTCCATGTCTTGACTATTGTAAATAGTGCTGCAGTGAATGTTAGGGTGCATGTATCTTTGTGAGTTATGGTTTTCTCTGATATATACCCAGGAATGGGGTTGCTGGATCATATGATAGCTCTATTTTTGTTTTTTTAAAGAACCTCTGTACTCCTTTTTCTCTTTCTCAATTTTTAGCCTCTCTTTAGGACAAATCACTCTCTTTTCCCTTAACAGAATGCATTTCTGTTCCTTATAGCTTGTTTTTATCCCTTGCATACAAAGATGTTTCTCTTATTAATTTTATTAGTTTCAGTTACATATATTAACTAGAATTCTTAACTCTTAAAAACTTAATTTCTAGTGAAAACTAAGAAATAAGCAGTTTTAAACTTTTAGCATTCTGTAGACTGACAAACTTATGAATACTGCTTGTAATTTCTTTAAAAAAAAAAGTGCTTTCTTATAGAAAATGTCTCCATGTGGTACCAAGCATATTTATTAATAGTCCTGAATATCTTTATTTTCTCTGTAAAAGGAAATCTGTGTTCAGTAATGTTTCAGTATCTAATTTTATTTTGGAATGATTTAGATATTCAATAAACTTTCATCACTTAACATAATTTAGCAAAACTCTAAAGTTTCAAGTAACCAAATATTTGGAGAAGCTATTTTTCAGTAAATATACCATAAAAAACAAGGGTTCTCTGGTGGCTCAGTAGTAAAGAATACACCTGCCAATGCAGGAGATGTGGGTTTAATCCCTGGGTTGGGAAGATCCCCTGGAGAAGGAAATGGCAACTCACTCTAGTATTCCTGCCTTGAAAATCCCATGGACAGAGGAGCCTGGCAGGCTATAGCCCATGGGGTTGCAAAGAGTCAGACATGACTTAGCAACTAACAACAGACCATAAAATATAATTATTCCTAAAGTGACCTAAAAACTGTCATCTCATTTACAGTTAATTTACTTATAAAAATTCCATAATACACAATGTTATTTTTCTTGCTGACAAATTTTATAATGGAAATGAGATCTTAGATGACTTTTAGTAAACCTCGGTACAAGTATTACTGTTAATGTTGATGACTTTAAAGAGTCTGTATTAATTAAACTAGCAAACTTAAGCTAAGTTTAGTACTGAATATTAACTTAAAATTGAATATTTACCAGATCATGTGACCTGAAATTCATCTGGATTAGTTTCTCCTATATTTTTGAGACTTTATATAGGTGCTTAATTTCCTTTAAGTCAATTTAGAGAGCTCTTTTACAAATTAATTTTGGCAATACCATTCAGAAATAGAGACATTTATCTGTAATGTACACACATATGGACAGATATAACCAGAGATCTCATAGGTTCATTTTGAAACTTAGTCATGAATCAAGTATTACAATATAAAACTCACTAGTTTATAAATAACAGTTGGAATAAGTTTAACTCGCTTGGGTTGAATATTTATTTATTTATTTGTCTGTGCTGGTTCTAAGCTGCGGCACACAAGATCTTCAATCTTCATTTCGGCATGTGGAATCTTTACTTGTGGCACAGGAACTCTCAGTTGCGGCATGTGGGATCTAGTTCCCTCACCAGGGATCAAACCCAGGCCCCCTGCATTCATGGTGCAGAGTCTTACAGTGGACCATCAGGGAAGTCCCTTGCTTGGATTTTAAAGACCTGTTTTCCCCCCTCAGTCCCAGGAATTAGCGATGGTTTAAATAAGAGTAAGGCAAGAGTTCTTGAGCGTTCTGGTAGAACATGGATATCTCAAAGATGCAAGGAGAAAAATGCAAGTTCCTCCTAGAAAGAGTTTGTGCCCTTAGAATTTTGAAAAGATGTTTTATCGAGGTGGCTTTCTCTAACTGCTTATGCAGAAACTGGTTTTGGAATGTCAGAAAGAGCTGCACCTTGGCCACTTCAGTACTAATTAGTTCCTAATTAAGTACTTATTCAAGTATAAGTTCTGTACATATGTAAACCTATTTGGGGTATTAGTCAGGGGTCATCTGACACCCCATTTTCTTCTGTTTGGGAGGCTCTTTCTCATTTTTAAGTTGGTTTATCAGAGTAAAATCACTATTGAAAACTGTGGCGGGCCAATGTGTGGTTTATGGGCTTAATTCTTCTAAGTGTCACCCTAGAGTCATTTCAGCTCCTCTGTGTGTCTTGTTTTCCCCTGCTGGCAGTCTAAAACTGGTGTGGGTGCTCTGAGCACTGAATGGCCAATTTTTATATATTTGTCTCTGGATTAATGAATTTGTAAATTAATGAGTGGGTTTCCCTAGGGACTGCAGCACAGTATGAGGACTTGCCTCTGCCACAACTCAATTTCCTCAGTTGCCTGAGAAAGTTGTAACTGGCCAGGAAGAGCTGTGTCCCTTATCTTTGGAGCTGAAGGCTCTCATATGGTTTCTTCACTTTTATCCAGGAAATCCTGTTAAGGTAGATGATTTGAGGAAAGACATCAGATCAACCTCCTACCAATCACCACTGGGCACTTTCTCAATATCTTACAAATGAAAAGTCGGGTACCTTTCTTACATACTGCTGAATAAAACTCAAGATTGTCAACCAAGACAAGAGACACTCAGCCAAATTCGTCTAGACTCACCAGGAAGGTGGACAGGCACAAGGGCCCTTGCTAGTGCCTTGGAGGGTTCAGATGAAGGAGAAAAGTCTCCACTGGGTCCATTCATGGTTTCTGCAACTGCTGACTGAAATAAAAAATGCACAGTATGAGAGATATGACTTTTGAATTTATTCAGGGGCCTTTGTTCTTGCTATTCAGTGGCTAAACTGGGTCCAACTCTTTGCGACCCAGTGGACTGCAGCACCCCAGGTTCCTCTGTCCTCCACTGTCTCCCAGAATTGCTCAAATTCATGTCCATTGAGTTGGTGATGCTATCTAACCATCTTATTATCCTCTGCTACCCCTTTCTCCTTTTGCTTTCAATCTTTGCCAGCATTAGGGTCTTTTCCAATGAGTAGGCTCTTTGCATCAGGTGGCCAAAGTACTGGAGTTTCAGCTTTAGCAACAGTTCTTCCAATGAATAGTCCAGGTTGATTTCCTTTAGGATTGGCTGGTTTGATCTCCTTGCTGTTCAGGGGGCTCTTTAAGAGTCTTTGCTAGAACCACATTTAGAAGCATCAGTTCTTCTTTATGGTCCACTCAGCCTTTATGCTCAACCTTCTTTATGGTCCACTCACATCTGTACGTGACTACTGGAAAAACCATAGCTTTGACTATAAGGCCCTCAGGGGCTTTACTTAGTACTATAGCTTGTGAGACAGAACTTAGATGGTTCTGAGGAACTGCTCATAAGAGGTAGAGAAAGAGCCAATATATGTAATTTTTTTCTTTTTTTTACTGGGAAATACATATAGTCAAACATACATCTTGGTGAAAGATTTCTAATCACAAAAGAATCAAGTATCTCGAGTAAGTGATTTTAATGCTTATTTATGTATAGGAAGAATCAAGAATCTGGTGTCACTGAAATTCTTCCTGACATGTATCATAACTATCTTGGGACCAAAAAACACAGAATATTTAATCTTGTTTTTTATCCTGTAGTATAGGGCTTCCCTGATAGCTCAGTTAGTAAAGAATCCGCCTGCAATGAAGGAGACCCCGGTTTGATTCCTGGGTCGGGAAATCCCCTGGAGAAGGGCTAGGCTACCCACGCCAGTATTCTTGGGCTTCTCTTGTGGCTCAGCTGGTAAAGAATCTGCCTGCAATGCAGGAGACCTGGGTTTGATCCCTGGGTTGGGAAGATCCCCTGGAGAAGGGAAAGGCTACCCATTCCAGTATTCTGGCTTAGAGAATTTCATGGACTGTATAGTCCTTGGGGTCGCAAAGAAGTCAGACATGAGTGAGCAACTTTCACTTTCTTTCATTCCTTTCAGTGACTACATTGGCTTATGACTTGATACCTGTAGAACTGGAAGGCAGGCAACATTCTTTGTTTTACAGGCTTTGTCTTTGTCAGGAAAGCAGTACATTGCATTGTGAGAATTTTCAGCATCTGTAGTTAAGATGTACACTATTTTTACATTAGTGGCTTTTATTTTAAAAACTGAACATTAACCCCATTTTAAAGATGAGAAAAGAGCAGCTTAGTAACTAGATAAAGGACATGGCAGACCCTGGATTTGCACCCCTGTCTGCTCCACCATCCACTGTATTATAACGCCTGTTGTCAGTGTTTTGTGCTGGTCTCGGCCTGTCAGTAACCAGTGTTGTGATTGAACCAGCCCTTGTGGTTATGACTGCAAAATGCCCTTTGGAAATTGGGGGGAAAAAAAGTTTATTACTTCAAGACCTGGAAATTGCATAGCCTTCTGGGGCCACATAATCATGTTGGGTTGGGGCTGGTGCAGAGAAAGTGAGTGTGAGTTAGAGTCTGGGGTTCTACTTTCATTGAGGTTGACAATGAGGGCCTAGGGTTTCATGGGCTCATACTTCTAAAAAATTATTTTTAAAAATATATATTTTGCTGTGCTGGGTGTTAGTTGTGGCACATGGGACCTTTAGTTGCAGCATGCAAACTGTTAGCTGCAACATGTGGGATCTAGTTCCCTGACCAGGGGTCGAACCCACGCCCCCTGCAGCGGGAGTGAAGAGTTCAAGCCGTCGGACCACCTGGAAGTCCCTTCTGGGCTTATTCTTTATTTATAAATTTAAAAGTTAAGAGGAGAAATTTAATGTGTGGGAGGAGAAAAAAGTGAGTGGCCCAAATGGTCAGTTATCAAAATCAACCAAAATCTTTGAACCAAAGGAACTTCGGTGGAGTAGGCAGCCTGGCTGTTCATGTTTTCTGGTTATGTGGCTGGCAATGTGTTTATTCTCTGTAGCTATCTTTGAAGTTGATGCTTTCACAGTAAAAGCACTTGCATTCCAAAACGGGGAAAAAAAAATCAACTGTTAGGGCTCACACAACAGTTATTGGTGTAGATTGTGTAGTTTTTGGTGACTGGATCTGCCTGGAGGAAACATAAGATGTTCAAATTGTAGTTCTATGAAGTGTAGTGTCACAGAGAAGGAGACATGGCAAGTATCTATCTTCATAGTGTCAGTTTTTTTAATTTTTAGAAAAAGACATAAATACAGAAAAGCAGAAAACTAATGACAGACATCTTTGTATCTGTGATCCACAGTACAGATAGTATATGCTTCAGATCTTTTTAAAAAAAGAATTCCTGAAACCATTGACATTCTTGCTGTACATCCTCTTAATCCTACTCCTCTCTTCTCACCCTCCTTTTCCACAGACAAAGCTCTTACGAATTTTATGCATATTCTTTCCTGTTTTTATATTTTTGTAATGTTTAAGACAAAAATCTTTTTACATTAATGCTTTTATTAAACATATTTTACATATACATTATATATAATTTCATACTCCTAAACAAAATCTCCTAGCCATAAATAATATAATAATCACTAATATTTACAAAGCAGCCCCAGTTCTAAAAACTTTACATTTATTAACTCATTTAATTTTTGTAATAGTCCGATTAGTTACGTTCTCTTATTCTCCCCATTTTACCAATGAAAAGAATGAGGCACAGAGAGATTAAATAACTTGCCCAAGGATCATCAGCTATAAGTGGCAAAGTCACTGTCTGGCTCTATAGATAGAAATGTTTTAAGTGTTAAAAAACAACTTAGGCAAGTGCTAAGTGCTATTATATTGTAGTTAACATTCAGAAACTTGGTTTTCACTCAGCATTGTTCTGGAGATTCTGTTCCTTTGGATCATTATAGATTTAATTGATTCTATTAACCTGGCTTCCCAGGTGGTGCTAATGGTAAAGAACCTGCCTACCAATGCAGGAGATGTAAGAGACGGGGCTCGGGAAGATCCTTGGCTTGGGAAGATCCCCTGGAGAAGGGTATGGCAACCCACTCCAGTATTGTTGCCTGGAGAAATCCTGTGGACAGAGGAACCTGATGGGCTACCGTCCATGGGGTCGCAAAGAGTTGGACATGACTGAAGCGACTTGGCATGCATGCACAATCCCAGTAGAGTGCTATTATGCTTTATGGTTTCCATCAATGACTTGGTTTTTCTTTGCCATTCTCATATTACTGGATATTTAGTTTTGTTTCTCCGAATTCTCTGTATTACAAGAAAATGTTGCAGTGAACACCCCTGTACTTGTCTTCTTGTGCAATCATGTGAAGAGTCCCTCTGGGATACCACCTGATAGTATGGTAGCTGGGTTAAAGGGTGTTAACATTTTCAACCTTTCTAGATATTGGCAACTTTTTCTCCCAGGTGTTTATGCCTCAGTTCACAGTTCACATCCTTACTAGTCAGAGGTGGAATATACATGCAGACAATGGCCAGACCATATATAACAATATGAGAACTCTAACAGAGAAAGACAAATATCATATGATATCACTTATATGTGGAGTCTTAAAAAATGATATAAATGAACTTATTTATAAAAAGGAAATAGACTCACAGGCATAGAAAACAAACTTATGGTTACCAAAGGGGATGGTGGGGGAAAGATAAATTAGGAGTTTGGGGTTAACATACACACTACTATATATTGGGTTGGCCAAAAGTTTGAGTTTTTCTGTAACATCTTTATGTACACCTGAAACTAACACAAACATTCAAAATTAACTGTATTTCAGTTTTTTTTTTTTTTAATGGCTAAAAAAAAAATCACAAACAGCCAAAAAAACCAAATCAGAACTCTGACCTGCAGCCTGCAGAAGCCTGCCCAGAAAACTAACTCCTTACCTATAATAAACAGCCCAGGAAGCCAGCTTGCTGTGTCAGGCTTGCAGGAAGCTGTTGTCTTAATCTGGCTTCCTCGGTGGCTCAGATGGTAAAGAATCCTCCTGCAATGTGAGAAACCTGGGTTTGATCCCTGGGTTGGGAGGATACCCTGGTGAAAGGCGTGGTAACCCACTCCAGTATTCTTGCCTGGAGAACCCCTGTGGACAGAGGAGCCTGGAGGGTTACAGTCCCAAAGAGTTGGACCTGATTGAGTCATTGTCTTGATTAGCATTTGAATGATCGTTAGTGAGATAGAGCCATTGTGTGAGATAGAGCCATTGTATAAGACAGTTCTTTCCAGAGGTGATTAAGGGATTTAGAGAGAGGCTTTAGGAAATTACCTTTAAAGTAGGGGAGGATACAAATGTAGGTGGGTTTAGCTTTGTTAATTTCTGAAAAGAAAAGTAGTAGTCTAGAACCATCATCTTAGACTTAAGCAGAAGGAGTCTTTTCTGAGCTAGATTATGTAGGACCAAAAATAATATTATGGTTCCACCTCCCTTCCGCCCTCCCCTACCTTCCTGTCTCCTCTACCCCCAGATCACCTGAGTCATAGTTGGAATCCTAGGGCTGGGTGGTAACCTACAGGATGCTGTAGGATGCCTCCTGCTGAGAGAATTTGGTGAGGATTTTTCATCTCTCAAACTCAGTGTAGAAGGGGAACTTGATAAATTCTACAGCTCCTTGGGCTAAATGTATTCTGTTTCTTTGGTCTCCTGGCAGGCAGGAATTTGTGGACGCTTATGTGAATTATGTCTTCCAAATCTCAATTCATGAGTGGTACACAGCTTTCTCCAGCGGCTTCTTAAAGGTGTGTGGTGGCAAAGTGCTAGAGCTCTTCCAGCCTTCAGAACTGAGGGCCATGATGGTGGGGAACAGCAGCTACAACTGGGAGGAACTGGAAGAGGTAAGTTGAAAAGATGCAGTCTTTTACTTCTGAGTGAGTAGCAGCGGCCTGGGCGGGAGGACCCAGACCTTGGCCTCTTTCTAAGTGATCTGTGATTAACTGGATTTGGGGGTCTCCTTCATCTCAGTGTTTATTTCTTAGTGCAAATGGTACACAGATGTCCACTTGTAATTTTCTGCTTCTGGAAGATAATTTTTTTTTTCTTTTTGTCTTTTTTGGGCAGACTGCCATCTACAAGGGTGATTACTCAGCCACACATCCCACCGTGAAACTATTCTGGGAAACATTTCATGAGTTCCCATTGGAAAAGAAGAAGAAGTTTCTGTGTAAGTATCAATAATCTCCATACGGTATTTGTCCACATTTAGGTATGTCTGACTCTTTGTGACCCCATGAACTATATAGCCTACCAGACTCCTCTGTCCATGGGATTTTCCAGGCAAGAATACTGGAAAAGGCTAAGTAAGGAAATATATTTACACTTTTTGTCTTAGTGATATCTCAGGCACAGTAGAAGTTGTTAATCTTTATTTGTTGCTTAATAGGATGGGTTGAATGAAAAGAAAAGCATTTCACTGATTTTTTTTTTATTGCTCTTAGAAATACTAGGTATTTTATATGTGATTCCTTGAAGAAAGGAATGAAATTGATGAAATCAATTTGTTTGGATTAACCTCCCTTATTTCTCTAGCCTTTTAAAAATATTAGTGTCCACTCTAAGTGTAACTGGGCAGATGTGAGTTATAATAGCTTTACTGAGATTTAATTCACACACACATATTAAATAAGTTAAAGTGTACAATTCAGTGGTTTTTAGTATACTTATAGTTGTGAAACTATCAATTTTAGAACATGTGTATCACCCCGAGAAGAAACAGTGTGCCCATTAGCAGTCATTCCCAATTTTCTCGAGCTTCCCACCCCTTACTAATCTGCTGTCTCTATGGATTCCCCTGTGCTAGACATTTCATATACATGAAATCATACGATAAATGGTCCTTTGTGACTGGCTGGGTGACATTTGAGAATGGTAATACATTCAGAAAGGAGAATGAAGTCTCGTTTACATGAACAAATTGAGCCTCTTAAAAATAGTAGAAATCTTTGTGTCATCCTGTAATCAGGGTCATAAATTAGCCAGTGAATAGTATAAAATTTAAAAACAGAATTTGAAAGGCAGTCTCTTTTGCTTTATAAGAATAAGTATATATTAGTATTAATGCAAGATTTACCCCCAGATTCTACTGCTCACAGGGAGTAAAGAGAGGAAGTAGAGATCTTACAGAAGAATTCTTTAAAAAATCCCCGCTTCCCCTCTGCCCAGTTACATGGGCTCTTGAGAAACAGTGGCATATGAGTCAGGTGACAGGATAAGATTTGCCAGTGGAGCCTGTAGCGCTGTGATGAGCTGTGACAATCAAGAAGAGCCTGCTCTTGGTCTGGGGGTTTCCTTTAAATAAGACATTTTTCTGTTCAGAGACCTTTAGACTTTCATAAATCTCTATATGGTCTTAATAATGTTAGACTTTATTAGACTATATTTATTGTCTTTATTAAATGTTTATATATATCACAGCCTCAGGTAGTGACAGGTTATTTGAAAGTGCTCCTTAGCTAATGATATCATTGTAGATTTTCTAGCAGTTCAACAAAGAAGGTTATCTGGTGCTGGAAAACTGGGAAAGACAGAAGGGTTGGTCTCTTTTTCCTAAGTCACAGTGTGTCGCAAGAGTGAAATGTCTCATATACTGCCGGTGTCAGATCTCCTGATTTAAGGGAAAGGCAAGCATAACAGATCCCAAATGGAAATTCACCAGCAAAGGGGGTAGAAGCAGACACCTGAGGAGAGAGGAGACCCTGAGGCCACATAGACTATCATCATCTTCTTCCTGCTTTCCCTGAGGTCAGCTCTTTTCCTCTGGCAGCAATCCCCTTCCTCTTTGATTTTGTGAAGGCTGATAACATTTATGAGAACACACATTTGCTGGAGGCCATTTTAAAGGAAGGATGATTTTTTAAAAATTTGTATTGGAATATTATCACTTTACAAGGGTATATTAGTTTCTGCTGTACAACAAAGTGAACCAGCTATATATGTATACATATATCCCCTCCCTCTTGTAGCTCCCTCCCACCCCCACCCCACCCCTCTGGGTCATCACGGAGCACTGAGCTGAGCGCCCTGGCTGTATAGCAGGCTCCCACTAGCTAGCTATTTTACACATGGTAAATGAGTCAATCCTAATCTCCCAGTTCGTCCCACCTTCCCCCACCCTTACCCCCATAGCCACATGGCCATTCTCTGCATCTCTATCCCTGCCTTGCAATTAAGTTTGTCTCTGCCATTTTTTTAGATACCACATATGTGCATTAATACATGATATTTGTTTCTCTTTCTGACATGCTTCACTCTGTATGACAGACTAGGTCCGAGGTCATTTTTTATGTGAGGGCATTTTTTCACTGGGTGGATTCTTTATGTCAGTAATAATTAGGGTCTGAAATTAGCCAATGAAAAGTATAGATTTCTAAGTCCATATGAAACCGAAAGAACAGAATTTGGAAGTCAATCTCCTGCTCTGTAAGAGTGCGCATATTTAATATTTATTAATATACATCACACATAAAAGTGGTTGCACTTCTCACATGAGCCACAGGGTGTCACTCCTTCCCTTCGGTACTTCCCAGGGCCACCGAGCGCTCATTTGCGTAGCTGGTAATTCCCCTTCTCTTTCTCCACAGTGTTCCTGACGGGCAGTGATCGCATTCCCATCTATGGCATGGCCAGCCTGCAGATCGTCATCCAGTCCACAGCCAGCGGAGAAGAGTACCTGCCTGTGGCCCACACTTGCTACAACCTTCTTGACCTCCCTAAGTATAGCAGCAAAGAGGTCCTGCGGGCACGGCTAACTCAGGCTCTGGACAACTACGAGGGGTTCAGTTTGGCCTGAGAACCCCAGCTTGCCCCAGATTTCCCTTCCTTCCTCAACAGCCGCAGTGAGGCCCATACAGAAAATCATAGGGAGTGAGTTCTATTTTTTTTACTGTATAGCAGGTTGGAACTTTTGAATCCCGAACCTGAACCACACTCCCCAGTGTTCCTTGCACTTGTGACTATGTTGCACTCTACTGGATAAAATGGCAGTAGATTTTTAAACTATTTCCCAAACCTCTCTCAGCCCTGATCTTTCCTCCTAACACTTCATTGTCTTTCTTCTAACTTCTCATTCCTCTGCAAGAATGATTTGACTGACCTGTCCTTTCTCTCCTGCACATGTAGAACATCTCCTTTCTCTGCAGCCTTGGAAATGCTCCTGGCTTGTTTCAGCCCATCCCTCAGGACTGAGGAGGAAAGGACTACTTCAGAAATTCCCAAGCCCGGCAAGCTGAGTCTGGGTCCATGACTTCGGCAGAACTCTTGAGAATTTATGGGAGCCTTTAACAAACTGCCTTTTTTTTTTAAGTTCTTGAGGGCCTAGCTGTCTTCCTGTGGCTCTGCCTGTTCCCGGCCCTCCTCAAAACTGTGCAGAGCTGCTTCGCTTTGCAGCTGAGCCGAATTTTGTCTGGTTGCCCCTCCAAGCCCTTCTGACAAAAAGATGAGGTAACAGGTCCCCACCCTCTTCCATCATTTTGCTTTTGGAGCAAGTCGCATTAATTTTTTAAGGAGTATTTTCTCTCAAAAAATTAGAAAAAATAAATTTCTTGCCTCTTTCTATAGCTATCACTTTCCAGCTCTACCACTTTGTCTTTCTTCCCCACCTGCTACTTTTCATCCATTCTGTTACCTAACTTAATGCTCCCTTCCTTTCCTTCTAGTAGATGCATGCAGTCTATTTTAGTTTTTATTTCTATTTAAATTGCAAATGTTTCTACTCAGATTTCCAGCCCCCCTTCCCTAATTGCTAAGACTTAAGGATATTCAGCAGCAAGGATATTCTTTATTATGGGACTTTTGTTTATTGCATTTGAAATGTTTGTTTACAATGGGATTTTAGGGATTGTGTTTGAAGCAAATATATGTATTTAAAAAACCACGACATGCCGAACCTTCTTCATGAGATAAGAAAATTCTATATGAGCAAAGAATCCATGTCCGCCTAACTTTAAATTCCTAGTCACTAGAGAAAAGATTTATTTATATAAAATGAAGTATTTATGAACCATGAGACAGCATCAAATCTCAATGAAGGACTGTAGATTTTTGCTTTTTCTTTTTGTTTTTAAAACTTATTCCAATTGGTAGTTTTTCAGTCTTTATAATACAAGATTTAAAAAAAGATATACAGTTATATGAAATGTTTATTTTCTATGTGTGTGCATATAGTTCAATATTATGCAATAAATTTGGTGTTTTAATGTAACCAGAACTATTTCTTCTTGTACTTGCAGAATGGGTAGCTTGCTTTCAGTAGAAGAATTAAGTTGTCTATCTAGATAATCTGATAGAAGGTCAAATGTGGTTCCTGTCATAGAGGAGAGCTGGCTGCTGGGAAAATGAAGACAGGGCAGGGGTGGCCAATGGCATTCAGGATGGATAAGCATTATGATGGATGAAAAGGCACTCTGCATGGAGGGGAATGCCTTAGCAAGAGCTTGAATATGGGGGCATGTTTAGGAAAGAAAGAGCCAGGAACAACCTGAAGGACGCATCAGAGGAAATCAAATAGCGGTAAATAAGACTGGGGAGAAAGAAGCTAATTTTGGCACTGAGGGACCAGGCAAAGCCTTGGACCTTGAAAATGTTCAGAACCTTGGGGGTAGGGAGAGGAGGAGTGATGTGACTTGACCCTGGTTTTAAAGAAAATGTGAATGGGGGGTACATGTAAGAATGGAGTGGGAAGGACAGGGTAGAAAGACAGCAACTGAAAGCAGTGGGGGTATGGACTCAGGAGAGGTGGGCGTCTTATGGGAGTAGGAGAAATTAAAGGTGAGTGTTGAGACTTATTAATCTAATGGCTGATGCTAATTAGCCCACTTAGAGAAAAGTTTTTTTGCTGTGTATAAGTTTTAAAAACAATAACCATGTACATAAGTGCTCAATTTAAGGGACAGAAAAGTCTGTTACATTTAATTTTGAATGGAGATAGCCAAGTTATTTTAAATTGGGGGGCCTCAGAATTCTCATTTTCCATGAAATAAGGAGACTGGACCAGATAGTTTCTAAGGGCCCTTTGAGCTCTAAAATTGCATTACCAAGAGCAGTGCCTGCATATAGAGATGCTCAGTAAATTCTAAATATTTGTTGCATGAACGAAATTCTGTGCTGCCTTTCTAAAAACTTTTTTCCCCCTGGCATGTCTTCCTCTTTTCCCCTTTATCAAGTATTGCTTTAGAACACTCTTTAGGTAGGCATTTCTAGATATACCTATCATCTAACCTACCTTTTCTGAAAACATTAGGAAGCTTCTTCCCTGTTTTCAGAAATGTACCAATTTAATGAAAAAAATCTCATTAAAACAAGGCAACTTTTGGTAGGTGGGATTCGATGACAGTGTAACCAGACAGTTTAGCCAATTCTGATAATTCTGTCTCCATGTGAAGCCTTTTGTGATGACTAGAATGGTTCTCTATTAATTATCCCAGAGAGCCAGCCAACTACAGGCTGCGAGCTAAAATGGGTTCTACATTTTAAAAGGGTTGGGACGAAAAGGATAGGTAACAGCACTTACTGGCATACAAAGCCTAACATATACCTGGCCCTTTATAGAAAAAGATTTGCCCCACCCTTTTGAGACGAGACTTGGGGGAACCATAATAAAACCGTAGATAACTTACTGAAGTCTTAGGAGGAGCTTGGTCATAGTTGATGTTGAATCGAGAGAACAGGTGTCTGGGACTTTCTGCCACCGGTGTAAGAAAATCAAGCTTTGTCTAAGATTAACCCAAAAAATAGGCACCCAGGTTTTTACTGTAATGAAAACTATCATGTATTGGTTGTGTGCCGGAGCCTGCAGCAAGCATTATCTATGCGCTATTCAGTTTAAATGCCACCACTGCCCTCAGGCAAGTATCTTAACCTCTCTGTATCTCATTTTCTTCCTATTTAAAATGGGAATAAAAATAGTACCTTTCTCATGGAGTTATAATGAGAATTAAATGAATTAATTAATGGGAAGCACAAAGAACAGTGCCTAGCACATAACAAGCTCTCAGTAAGTATAATTATCATTCTAATTTCACATGAAAAAAAGAATGCTTAGAGTTAAACTGGTAGGATGTGGACTTGTGATCTGTATTATACCCAGCTGTTAAAGGTGGGAAGCACAGTTTAACTGGAGATAGATGGCTAGAGGTATAATGATGTGGCAGGTAACTTGCCTGACCATCTATCTGCAGAGATACCCTGTGCTTTGTTTTCCTGCCAACGTATCGTTCAGTAAGGTGCTTCTGTGATCATAGGATTAAAATACTGATAGGGTGTGCCATTGCTATGTCATCTGCAGTGGGTCCCACGGAGCTGGGGACTGTGGGCATTGAGTGGTCAGCCTAGGATTTAACTTCTCCCAGACCGTAGTTTGGAATGATGGTCAAATAGTAGATTCCAAGTTGGTAAACATGCAGAGGTGCCAGGAGAGTGGTGTGCCTGGTGAGGGCACTGAGCTCTCTGCCCATTCCCACATACCTTGCTCTGTGTATCTCTTCTATCTGACTGTTCCTGAGGCGCAGGACTGGAGGCGACACCACCAAAATGCAGTGCAGGAACACTAGTCACCATTCTTCCACAGAAATCAACATGTAGACGTCTGTCCATGAACATAAACAGCTCTGGAGTCCACTTAAACTTCAGCGATGCAGGTGAACATTAAAGCTGAGAACAGCCCCACAGAAAGGGGAAGACAGCTTCATTCTTTCTGCATCATTCCATCCCCAAAGCCAGCAGTGCTCAGCACCAAGAGGGAGCTTCCAGCTAGAAAGAAGAAAGGGGGTGTGGGGTGAGTGACCAGCTTCCCCAGCCTTTTGGGTCACCTCATGAAGGTTCCCCTTTAGTTTCATGTTACTCAGAGACTGGCAAAGCTGAGATACTGAGAGATGTGGCTAGGAAGAAGCAGGCACATGGCAGGAGCGACTGGAGTTCCTAGCCACCTGCTCCACAGATAACTCCAGCAGCTTTCACCATTGAAGAAACCGAGAGACAGCACAACCACCGTGGACTCCACAGGCATTTGCATGCACTGATGTCTGCCACCTGAGTCCCTACCTATTTTCTCCCCAGCCTGCCCCAGTCTGGCCCCTGCTTGAGCCAGTCCAGGCCGCTGTGTGAGTGCACGACAGCAGCCTCGATGCCCCAACACTGTGTGTGTACTCGGGGCTGAATCCTTGTGCACTTATCCACTGCCAGCTTGATTCCTGTCGCTGGAGGCACCTCCCTTGCTGTATACACACCCAGGGAAGAGTGTGCCGCCATGGGAGAACATGCAGACATCCAGGGACCCTTGCAGAGGCTGGGGTGCTCACAGTGGGCCCTGGCACGCAGTAATAGGTGTGTGTCTACAACTGGCCCCTGCCACTACATAGGCGTCTGTAGCTGACCCCTGCAGCTGTGTGTGTATACACCACTGGTTCCACTCACCACCACTGGCCCTGCTCCTTGGACCTAGGGGTGCTGCTAAGGACCCCAACAGCCACTGCAGCCTTTGGGGACTGCCTGCAGCATTCATCAAGGACCACTCAGTTGTTGATGCTATAGACGTCGGCAACCTGAACCAAAGAGATCACCACCATGACTCTGCCCCGCTCCTGGACCCACTGCCATCACATAACCTTGTTACCCTGCACCCCTGACCCAGGGTCACAGTGCACTGTGCTCTCCCCCAACCCTTCCAGGTGTGAAAGTCTTCACTTACCAAAATCAATCCATAATGTCTGGAAGAGGAGATACTCAGTTGTTGATGCTATAGACGTCGGCAACCTGAACCAAAGAGATCACCACCATGACTCTGCCCCGCTCCTGGACCCATTGCCATCACATAACCTTGTTACCCTGCACCCCTGACCTGGGGTCACAGTGCATTGTGCTCTCCCCCAACCCTTCCAGGTGTGAAAGTCTTCACTTACCAAAATCAATCCATAATGTCTGGAAGAGGAGGTGACTGCTTCGTCAAAGGCACAAGACACCTAGGAGAGACTACAGGGATCACAGAGAATCGGGGAAATATGTCCCCACCAAAGGAATCTAGTAAATTTCAAGTAACCAGCCCTGAAGAAATGGAGACCCAGGAATTTCTTGATAAAGAACTTAAAATAATTGTCTAAAGATGCTTGGAGAGCCTATAAGAGAGCAAATAATTGAATGGTATCTGGAATATAGTATAAGAACAAGATGTACATAAAGAAATAGAAAATCTGAAAAAGAAAATTTTGGAGCTGAAGGATACAATGACTGAATTGAGAAATTCAACAGAAACTTTCAACATCAGACTTGAACAAGACGAAGACTCAATGAGACAGATCAATTGAAATTATCTAATCAGAGAAGCAGAAAGAAAAAAGAATGAAAAGGATGGAAGATCACTTATAGGACTTAGGGGACACCAGTAAGAGAAACAGTGTATGTATCACTGGAGTTATAGAAGGAGAAGACATGGAGAAAGAGGTAGAAAAATTAGAGAAACAATGGCTGAGAATTTCTCAAACTTGGGAGAAATTTGGACTTCCAAGTTCTTGAAAGTAATAGGTTATGCCAAAATTTCAATTTAAAATGATCTTCCCAAGATACATTAAAAATTGTCTAAAATAAAAATAGAGAATTTTAGAGCAGCAAGAGAAAAAAAAAGTCTCATCAAAGGGAACCCCCATCAGGAAATCAGCAGATTTCTCAGTAGAGACCTTACAAGCCAGAAGAGAAGAGGATAATACATTCAGGTACTGAAGAAGAAAAACTGCCAACCAAGAATACTTTACCTATGAGAATTTTTCCTTCAGAAATGAAGGTGAGATACTTTGCGTAACAAAGAAAAACTGAGGAAGTTCACCACCACTAGACTTTACTTATAGAAAATGCTGAAAGGAATTTTTCAAGCTGAAATGAAGAATGCCAATTAGTAACCTGAAAACATATAAAAATACACAAAATACTGGTCAAGAGAAGTATACAGTTAGATTCAGAATAATATGGTGGTGTGTTACTTAATGCTAATATAAAAGCTATATGACAAAAGTATTTTTTAAAAGTTATAGCTATAATAATTTGTTAATGAATATATATGTAAATTTTGACATAAAAACATGAAATTTTTATGTAAAAACTTAAAGGGTTTTGAAGCTCAATCAGATTATTAGCCTAAAGCAGACTAATATATCTCTAAGTTACTTTATGTAAGCCTCATGGTAATAACAAAGCAAAAGCTTACAGTAGATTCATAAAGAGAAGGAAATTAATGCATTGTTGTTGTTGTGTTAGTCACTCAGCCATGTCCAACTCTTTGTGACCCCATGGCTTGTAGCCCACCAAGCTCTTCTGTGCATGGAATTTCCAGGCAAGAAGACTGGAGTGGGTCACCACTTCCTCCTCCAGGGGATCTTCTTGACCCAAGGATTGAACCTGGGTCTCCTGCATTGCAGGCGGATTCTTTACCATCTGAGCCACTGGGGAAGCCCAGATTAAAGCATATCACTACGGAAAGTTATCTCACATCTCACAAACGTATGTAGCAATAGATGAAGGAAGTAACAAATGACCTCAAAACAGCCAGAAAACAAAAAGATGGCATTAGTGAGTCTTTACTCTCATAACTTCTTTAAATATGAATCTTTGAATTCTCAAATAAAAACAGACAGTGGCTGATGGGATTAAAAAAATAAGACTCAACTGCGTGGCGCCTACAAGAGACTCACTTCCGCTTTAAGGGTACACACAGGCTCAAAGTGAAGGCGTGGGGAAAGATGCTGAGGCAGGTGAACACAAGAGAGCAGGGACTGCCATGGCAACGAAGATCTGAAGGGAGAAAGAGACAACAGTACAGTAATATCTGAGGACTCCAATGCTCCACTCTTAACAAAAGATAGATCTAGACAGAAAACCAAAGAAACACTTGGTTTTTTTTGTGAACCATACTTCAGGTCCAATTAATCAAACAGATACATACAGAACATTCCATCCAACAGACTGAATACACATTCTTCTTAAATGTACACAGAACATTCTCCACAACAGGTCACATCAGAGGTCTTATGACCTCTTGGCAAACAAGTCGTGGCAAATTTAAGATTGAAATCATATCTTTCCCAACCACAGTGGTATGAGACTAGAAATCAATAAGAAGAAAGCTGAAATTTTCACAAATAAGTGGAACTCAAACAACATACTCCTAAACAATGGGTCACAGAAGAAACCAAAATGAAAATTAAAAACCCACCTTGAATGTAACACAAAGCACAACGTACCAAAACCTATGAGATGCAGCAAGAGCAGTTTTAAGAAAACTTTATAGCAATAAATGTGTGCATTAAAAAGAAAGCTCTTAAGCAGCCTAACTTTACCCCTTAAGGAACTAGAAGAAGAAGAAACTAAGGCCACATTTAGCAGAAGGAAGGGGGTAACATAAATAAATGAAATAGAGACCAGAAAAAGTACAGAAACGATCAATGAAATTAAAAGCTAGTTTTTTGAAAGGTAAAATTGACAAACTTTCAGCTAGATTAAGAAAAAGACTCATATTATAAATGAAAAAGAGGAAACATTACAGTGGATACCACAGAAATACAAAGGATCCTAAGAGACCATTAGGAACAATCACATACCCACAAATTGGATAATCTAAAAGAAATGGATAAACGCTTAGAAACAGGGCATTATAGAACTCTGAGAAAAACACAGGCAGAACACTCAAATTAGAACAAGATCCTTTTTTTGACCTACTTTCTAGAGTCATAAAAACAAAAATAAATGGGATCTAATTCAACTTTTAAAAGCAATTACACAGCAAAGGAAACCATAAAAAAACAGACAATCCGCAGGATGGGAGAAAATATTTGCAAATGAAGCAACTGACGAAAGGTTAATCCTTGAAATATACATACAACTCATACAGCTCAATATTAAAAAAAAAAAAAATAGGCAGAACATCTAAACAGACATTTCTTCAAAGAAGACATAACAGGTGGCCAAGAAGCACATGAAAAGATGCTCAACATCACTGATTATTAGATAAATGCAAATCAAAGCTACAATGAGGTATCACCTCACACTGGTCAGAATGGCCATCATAAAAAAATCTACAAACAATAAATGCTAGAGAGGGTGTGGAGAAAAGGGAGCCCTCCCACCCAGTTGGTGGGAATGTTAACTTGCACAGCCACTATTGAGAACAGTATGGAGGTTCCTTAAAAATAGAATTACCGTATGACCCAGCAATCCCGCTCCTAAGCATACACCAGGAGGAAACCATAATTTTAAAAGATACATGCACTTTGTTCATTGCAGAGCTATTTACAATAGCCAGGACATGGAAGCCATCTACCTGTTCATCAGCAGAGGAATGGATAAAGAAGATATGGTACATACATATAATGGAATATTACGCAGCTAAAAAAAAATTACATTTTGCAGCAACATGGATGGACCTACAGACTGTCATAACAAGTGACATAAGTCATACAGAGAAAGACAAGCATCATGTGATAGTGCTTGTATGTGGGATCTTTAAAAAAGAGTACGAATGAGCCTATTTACAAAACAGAATTAGAAAACAGACTTATAGTTACTAGGGGATAAGGGGCAGGAAATGGATAAATTGGGAGACTGGGATCGACAGACTACTATGTATAAAGTAGATAACTAATAAGACCTACCATACAGCACAGGAAACTACACAATACTCTATATAAAAGGTCTATATGGGGAAAACATCTAAAAAAGTGTGGCGATATGTGTTTATATATAACATTCACTTTGCTGTACATTAGAAACTAAACATTTCAAATCAACTATACACCAATAAAAAAATCCAGATGTGTAAGTCAGAAGTATTAAATCACTTGTGAAGAAGGAAATGGCAACCTACTCCAGTATTCTTGCCTGGAATAGTCTAGGGACAGAGGAGCCTGGCAGGCTGCAGTCCATGGGGTTACATGACTGAGTACGCATGCCTGAGGAGGGTAGAGGGAGATGGGTTGATAGCAATAAACTGGTAGAACTAAAAAAAAAAAAATCACCTGAATCATTTAGAGAAAATTTGTCCATAAGCGAGCAGATGATATAATTTATAAGAATAGCTAAGTTCTTTAAAACTTGTTTTTCTCATAACCTTACATAGGTAAAAAGTATGTTTACAAAATCATGCTCCCCAATAAAGCTCAGGATTTGTGTGAAAAAAAAAAAAACTTCAAATGTCCATCAGTTAAAAAACAAACAAAAGAAAACACTTAGAAACATACAAACTAACAAGACTGAATCATGAAAAGAATAGAAAATCAAAACAAATGAACTATGAGAAAGGAGATTGAATCAATAATCAAAAGCTCCCAGTAATAAAAGCCATAGACCAGATCGCTTCTCTTGTAAATTTTGGGCTTCCCTGGTGGCGCAGATGGTAAAGAATCCCCCTGCAATACAGGACACCCGGGTTCTATTCCTGGGTTGGAAAGATACCCTGGAGGAGGGCATGGCAAACCACTCCAGTATTCTTGTCTGGAGAATCCCTGTGGACAGAGGAGCCTGACAGACTACAGCCCATGGGGTCGCAAAGAGTTGGATACAACTTGAGTGACTAAGCACATTCTACCAAACATTTAAAGAAGAATTAATGCCAGTCCTTCTCAAATTGTTCCAAAAGATGAAAGTGGAAGGAACACTCCAAAACTCATTTTATGGGGCTAGCATAGCGTGGTACCAAAGCCAGAAAAGGACACTGTAAAGAAGAAAACTATAGGTTGATATCCCTGACAAATATGCAAAAATTCTTAACACAAAATATTTGCAAATGATAAGGGATTCAGTTCAGTAGCTCAGTCGTGTCCGACTCTTTGTGACCCCATGGACTCCAGCATGCCAGGCCTCCCTGTCCATCACCAACTCCTGGAGTTTACTTAAACTCATGTCCATTGGGTCGGTGATGACATCCAAACATCTCATCCTCTGTCATCCCCTTCTCCTGCCTTCAATCTTACCCAGCATCAGGGTCTTTTCCAACGAGTCAATTCTTTGCATCAAGTGGCCAAAGTATTGAAGTTTCAGCTTCAGCATCAGTCCTTCCAATGAATATTCAGGACTGATCTCCTTTAGGATGGACTGGTTGGATCTTCTTCCTGTCCAAGAGACTCTCAAGAATCTTCTCCAACACCACAGTTCAAAAGCATCAATTCTTCGGTGCTCAGCCTTCTTCACAGTCCAACTCTCACATCCATACATGACCACTGGAAAAACCATAGCTTTGACTAGACAGACCTTTGTTGGCAAAGCAATGTCTCTTCTTTTGAATATGCTATCTAGGTTGGTCATAGCTTTTCTTCCAAGGAGCAAGCATCTTTTAATTTCATGGCTGCAGTCACCATCTGCAGCGATTTTGGACCCCCAAAAATAAAGTCACTGTTTCTATTGTTTCCCCATCTATTTGCCATGAAGTGATGGGACCAGATGCCATGATCTTCATTTTCTGAATGTTGAGTTTCAAGCCAACTTTTTCACTCTCCCCTTTCACTCTCATCAAGAGGCTCTTTAATTCTTCTTCACTTTCTGCCATAAGGGTGGTGTCATCTGCATATCTGAGGTTATTGATACTGCTCCCAGCAATCTTTATTCCAGCTTGTGTTTCATCCAGTCCAGCATTTCTCATGATGTACTCTGCATATTAGTTAAATAAGCAGGGTGACAATATACAACCTTGATGTACTCCTTCTCCAATTTGGAACCAGTCTGTTGTTCCATGTCCACTTCTAACTGTTGCTTCCTGACCTGCATACAGATTTCTCAGGAAACAGGTCAGGTGGTCTGGTATTCCTATCTCTTGAATTTTCCACAGTTTGTGGTGGTCCACACAGTCAAAGGCTTTGGCATAGTCAATAAAGCAGAAATAGATGTTTTTTAGGAACTCTCTTGCTTTTTTGATGATCCAGCAGATGCTGGCAATTTGATCTCTGGTTCCTCTGCCTTTTCTAAATCCAGCTTGAATATATGGAAGTTCATGGTTCATGTACTGTTGAAAGCAGGCTTTGAGAATTTTGAGCATTACTTTGCTAGTGTGTAAGATGTGTGCAATTGTGCAGTAGTTTGGGCATTCTTTGGCATTGCCTTTCTTTGGGATTGGAATGAAAACTGACCTTTTCCAGTCCTGTGGTCACTGCTGACTTTTCCGAATTTGCTGGCATACTGAGTGCAGCACTTTCACAGTGTCATCTTTAAGGATTTGTAATAGCTCAGCTGGAATTCCATCACTTCCACTAGCTTTGTTCATAGTGATGCTTCCTAAGGCCCACTTGACTTCACATTCCAGGATATCTGGCTCTAGGTGAGTGATCACACCATCATGGTTATCTGGGTCTTGATGATCTTTTTTGTATAGTTCTTCTGTGTATTCTTGCCACTTCTTAATATCTTCTGCTGCTGTTAGGTCCAGACCATTTCTGTCCTTTATTGTGCCCATTTTTGTATGAAATGTTCCCTTGGTATCTCTAATTTTCTTGAAGAGATCTCTAGTCTTTCCCATTCTATTGTTTCCCTCTATTTATTTGCACTGATCGCTGAGGAGGGCTTTCTTATCTCTCCTTGCTATTCTTTGGAACTCTGCATTCAAATGGGTATATCTTTTCTTTTCTCCTTTGCCTTTCTCTTCTCTTCTTTTCACAGCTATTTATAAGGTCTCCTCAGACATCCATTTTGTCTTTCGGCATTTCTTTTCTTGAGGATGGTGTTGATCACTGCCTCCTGTACATTGTCACGAACCTCTGTCCATAGTTCTTCAGGCACTCTGTCTATCCGATCTGATCCCTTCTATCTATTTGTCACTTCGACTGTATAATTGTAAGGGATTTGATTTAGGTCATACCTGAATGATCTAGTGGTTTTCCCTACTTTCTTTAGTTAAAGTCTGAATTTGGCAATAAGGAGTTCATGATCTGAGCCACAGTCAGCTCCTGGTCTTGTTTTTACTGACTGTGTAGAGCTCTTCCATCTTTGGCTGCAAAGAATATAATCAATCTGATTTCGGTATTGACCATCTGGTGATGTCCATGTGTAGAGTCTTCTCTTGTGTTGTTGGAAGAGGGTATTTGCTATGACCAGTGCATTCTCTTGGCAAAACTGTGTTAGGCTTTGCCCTTCTTCATTGTGTGCTCCAAGGCCAAATCTGCCTGTTACTCCAAGTATCTCTTGACTTCCTACTTTTGTATTCCAGGCTCCTATAATGAAAAGCACATCTTTTTTGGGTGTTAGTTCTAGAAGGTCTTGTAGGTCTTCATAGAACTGTTCATAGAACTTCATAGAACTTAAGCTTCTTCAGCATTACTGGTTGGGGCATAGACTAGGATTACTGTGATATTGAATGTTTGCCTTGGAAACTAACAGAGGTCATTATGTCACTTTTGCAATTGCATCCAAGTACTGCAGTTTGGACTCTTTTGTTGACCATGATGGCTACTCCATTTCTTCTAAGGGATTCTTGCCCACAGTAGTAGATATAACGGTTATCTGAATTAAATTCACCCTTTCCAGTCAAGTTTGGTTCTGTGATTCCTAAAATGTCAGTGTTCACCCTTGTCATCTCCTATTTGACCGCTTCCAATTTGTCTTGATTCATGGACCTAACATTCCAGGTTCCATGCAATATTGCTCTTTATAGCATCAGACTTTACTTCAATCACCAGTCACATCCACAACTGGGTGTTGTTTTTGCTTTGGCTCCAGAACTTACACAGGACTGGGAAACAGACTCTTGAAAGGCACAAACAAAACTCTGTGCACATCAGGACCCAGGAGAATGGAGCAGTGACCACACAAGAGACTGACCCAGACTTGCCTGTGAGTGTCTAGGAGTGTCCAGTGGAGGCGTGGGTTGGTGGTGGCCTGCTTCAGGGTCAGGGGCACTGAGTGCAGCAGTGTGTGCATGGGACCTGTTGAAGGAAGTAGCCATTATCTTCATTATCTGCACCATTGGCTGGCCTCAGGTTAAACAGGAGGGAACACAGCCCCACCATCAACAGAAAATTGGATTAAAGATTTACTGAGCATGGCTACACCCAACAGAATAAGAACCAGTATCCCCCCCAGTCAGTGTCTCTCATCAGGAGGCTTCCAAAAGCCTCTTATCCTTCTCCATCAGCGGGCAGAGAGAATGAAAACCACAATCACAGAAAACTAAGCAGTCTGATCACATGACCACAGCCTTGTCTAACTCAGTGAAACCGTGAGACATGCAGTGTAGGGCCACCCAAGATGGACGGGTCATAGTGGAGAGTTATGACAAAACGTGGTCCACTGGAGAAGGGAATGGCAAACCACTTCAGTATTCTTGCCTTGAGAACCCCATGAACAGTATGAAAAGGCAAAGAGGACACTGAAAGATGAACTCCCCAAGTCAGCAGGTGCTCAATATGCTACTGGAGATCAGTGGAGAAATAACTCTAGGAAGAATGAAGAGATGGAGCCAAGATATGGAAATAACCTAAATGTTCATTGACATAGGAATGTATAAAGATGTGGTATGTATATATAGTGGGCTTCCCTGGTGGCTCAGAGGTTAAAGCGTCTGCCTCCAATGCGGGAGACCCGGGTTTGATCCCTGGGTCTGGAAGATCCTCTGGAGAAGGAAATGGCAACCCACTCCAGTATTCTTGCCTGGAGAATCCCATGGACAGAGAAGCCTAGTAGGTTACAGTCCACGGGGTTGCAAAGAGTCAGACACGACTGAGCGACTTCACCTTCATGTATATATAGTGGAATATTACTCAGCTATTAGGAAGAATGAAATAATGATATTTGCAACAACGTGGATGGGCCTAGTAGAGATTGTCATACTGAGTGAAGTAAGTCAGACAGAGAAGAAGAAATATCATATGACATCTCTTCTATGTGGACTCTCAAAAGAAATGATACAAATGAACTTACAAAACAAAGAGAGACTCACGGTCTTAGAAAATGAACTTATGGTTGCTGAGGGGAAGGGACAGTTAGTTTGGAAAGGTCATGTACACACTGCTATATTCAAAGTGGATAACCAGTAAGGAACTACTGTATAGCAAATGGAACTCTGCTCAATGTTATGTGTCAGCCTGGATGTGGGTGGGGGCGGGGGGTTGAGGGCGAATGGATACATGTATTTGGATGGCTGAGTCCCTTTGCTGTTCACTACAACATTGCTAACTGGCTATACCCCCATACAAAATAAAAAATTTAAAGTTTGAAAAACTGAAAAACGAAGATAGTGGGAGAAAAAAAGAAATCAAGTGTGTTTCTATATACTAACAATGAAATATCTGAAAAAGGGTAAAAGAAAACAATCCCCTTCATAACATCAAAAACAATAAAATATTTAGGAATAAACTTAACCAAGGAGGTGAAAGATATGTACACTGTGAGATACACAACTTTGACCAAAAAAAAAAAAAAAGACAAAGAAATGGAAAGATATCCTATGTTCATGATTCAGAAGAGTTAATATTGTTAAAAATATCCATATAACCCCAAGCCATCTATAGATTCAATGTGATCCCTCCCAAAGTCCCAATGGCATTTTTCATAGAAATAGAAAAAACAATCCTAATTTGTATGGAACCAAAGAAGATCCCAAATAGTCAAAGCTATCATGAGACAAAAAGAATACATTGGAGGGATCACACTTCTTGTTTCAAATAATACTATTACAGCTAATAACTATTTCAAACCATCCTACAAATCTATAGTAATTAACATAGCATCATAGTGGCATAAAAAAGGATAAACCTTTAATATATGGTTAATTAATATTTGACAGGAAGCCAAGAATATTCAATGAGGAAAGACTAGCCTCTTTAACAAAAGGTGTTGGTACCACTGGATGGCCAAATGCATAATGAAATGCATATGTGTGATTGCATATATCTCAATGCGTTATAACTACCTTATATTATTCACAAAAATTAATAAACTTAAACACAACACCTGAAACCCAAACTCTTAGAAGAAAACACAGAGAAAAGCCTTCTTGACATTGGTTTTTGTGATGACTTTGAGATATAATACCAAATTCGTAGCAACACAACATGATAATTGTGATTATATCAAACTAAACAGCTTCTTCCCAGCAAAAGAAACAACAAATAAAAATGCAAAGTATGGAATGGGAGAAAATATCTTCAAATCATATGTCTGATGAGTTAGTGTCCAAAAAACATAAGGAAAATATGTAAATACATAAAGAACACATCTGACTCAATAGTAAAAGTAACCAAATAATCTGACTTAAAAAATAGTCAGAACTCAATAAATACATTTTCAAATAAGACATACAAATGGCCATCAGGTGCATGAAGAGGTACTCAACATTGCTAAACATTAGGGAAATGCAAATCAAAACCACAAGAAGATATTCATTTCAGGCTTTTTAAAGTAGCTGTTATCCAAAAGACTAGAGATAAGTGTTGGTGAGGATGTGGAAAGAAGAGAAGCCTTGAGCATTGTTGGTGGGAATGTAAATTGGTATAGCCACTATGGAAAACATTATGAAGGTTCCTTAAAAAATTAAAAATAGAACTATCATGTGATTCAGCAATCCCACTTGGGGTACATACCCAAAGTGTAATATAACCAGGATCTTGAAGAGAGGTCTGCACTCTCGTGTTCACTGCAGCGTTATTCACAACAGCCAAGACATGGAAACAATGGGGCCGTCAGTGGATGAATGGAGAAAGAAACTGTGGTGTATATACACAGGGGAGTATTTATAAGAAAGAAGAAAATTGTTGCTGTTTGTAACAACATGGATGGATCTTGAAAGTATTATGCTAGGTGAAATAAGTCAGAGAAAGACCAAATCTCATGTAGGATCTAAAAAGCCTAACCCATAGGAACGGAATAGAAGGTAGTTACCAGGGGCTGGAGAGGGAGGTGAAAGGGGACTTGGTCAAACTTCCAGTTATAAGACGAATACATTCTAGGAATCTAATGAACAGCATAGTGGTTATAGTTTATAATAGTGTACTATAGACTTGCATGTTGCTAAGAGACTAGATCTTGAATGTTCTAACTACAAAGAAGAATGATAGTTATGTGACATGATGGAGGTGTTAGCTGATGCTATTATGATGGTGATTGTTTTACAATAAATTAGCTCTTCAAATCCACCTGTTGTACATCTTAAACTTATACAATGTCAATCATATCTCAATAAAACAGGAAAAAATAGCCAAATCATAGTTGATGAAGTGATGGAGAGAAAAGTGGAATGGAGGAGGGCACACAACAGAATATCAAAACAGATTTGAGGTACAACCCAATGAATAGAATATTTTGTGTTAGGGTCAAACGTAGAAGAGAAAGCAAATAAAATCAAGGCTGACATGCAGGATTTTATCATTTCCCCTCAAAAAGAAATGTCAGTGTTTGCTGCCTCTGGTTTTCTTTGGCTCTTAAAAATGAAGCCAAGGAGATTTTAAACTAGTTGTCTAGACTATCTAAGGACATGATGCCCATGCTGCCTTACTACTTAGTTTGAGTTGTGAGTCTTCTGGTTTGTGAATGTCTTCATTTTTAAGACATGCCTTTCTGCAGCACTGGTAGGCGCCACTGGCAGCCTCCACCTGCAGACTTACCTTGGGGAACAGTACCTCACAAAGCTGAGGAGGAGCTTGTGGTAAGGAAGACAGCAGGTCCTCATGTTTTCAGAAAAGATGAGAACTCTCCTGAGGGTGAGATAAGGGAATTCTCCAGTTAGATGTGACATAATGCTACCAGCACACCTTTACAACCCAGGTCAAGAGAGACCGCTCAGCCTCACTCGTGGAGCAAGAAACCAGGATATGCAACAGAACAGGAGCTGGAGGAGGCGTCTACCCACTATGGGAAGATTCTTTGCAGCTCTATTAATAACAGTCTCTCCCACAGATTAGCTGATCCAGGCTTTGGCGCTTTATTTCCTTATAAAAGTAATGGAGTGTGTACCCCTGAGTTATGTGTGGCATGGAGAAAATTAGTTCAGACGTCAGCTTTTTTGTTTTTGTTTTTCTTCCAAGAGTGGCCAGATGGTTGGCAGGGTGCACAATCACACGATCTTCAGATCTTTTAAAAGCTGATTTTCCTGGGCCTAATCCTAGGGCAGCTGGATACAATCTCTAGGAATTATTGATTCAGCTCCTGTTGACGTTGAACTTCCTGAGAAATTAAATAAGATCTAAAACACACACACTTCTCAGATAAAGGCAAACACTAAAGCAGATTCAGAAACAACCCCAGTCCCTATGGTGTCATAAGAGGCCGGAGCTCTTGAGAATGAAGGTCAACAGCAAGTGCCAACTAGGTACTGGCTTGTGGTCCCAGAGGAACCAGTCTGCCACTGCTAAAGGCTTCTTGTTGTTAAGAACCGGTCTCTTGACCCTTTTGTGCCTGGGTACTCATGCTCAGATTCTGGTATAGCAGGCTCAAGGGTTCTCAAGTTCAAGTCTGGCGGTCTGTTCAGAGAGGAGACCTGGAGTTTCTAAACTTGAGTTAATGGGGGGCAGGGCTTCAGTCAGTGAGAGTGGAAGGTCATTTGAACCCACAGCTTGCTCTGTTGCTGGCCTGAGCGGGGGTACCTCCACTCCCCGCACCCCTAGCCTTCCACCCTGGGGCTGAGAAGGAATGGAAGATGACCCCAGGCCCTCTCCTGGTCTCAGCCTTACTCACAGGCTTGGTGAAACTCATGTTGGTTAGGAGCTTGCCAAAATCGGAGCAACTCTCCTCCCTGGGATATGCTTCATTTTTAGTTGTTTAAAAATACACCCTGAGACAGAAATTTCAGGACACCAGCTGACCTAGAAATTATTTCCAAGGTTATTCGGTTCCTTTCCTGTGCAGGACACAGGCACTGTCATCTCAGTTAATTCTTTTGACATGTCTGAGCAGACAGGGACCTCCCACAGTGCCTTCGGGAGAAGCAGACTTAGAGGGGTTGCCCTGCTCTGAGAGGAAAGGGATTTAGCAAGAGAAAGTCTCTTGGAGAAAGCTGCATGCAGGTTTCGATGCAAATTGCTTGAGAAGAATCAGAATTTTACTTTCCCTGCCAAGAGAATGGGTCAATGCTCACATAAAATCTTGCTCACTGGTTAGTACTGACTTGTGCTTAAAGTGCTGGACATGTGCCTGTGTTGCTGACTAAACACAAACATGGGACCAGAGGGTGAAGAGCAGGGTGGTAGTGGGGAGAAAATACAATTCCTTTTTTGTAGTGACTCAAAACGTCTGCTTGGACTTCAGCCCACAAAGAATCTTTGTCTTAATGCTGATGATAACAGCCCACCACCACCATTTACTCAAGATTTACTGTGTGCTCATTTCATGTTCAGCCAAGTAAATTCCCATAATAACCGCAATAAGGAGGTACTACAGTTATTCCCATTTTCTTTTAAGGTAAAGAAACAGAGACAGGGAGGGTAAGGAAGGTGCCCAAGTTGCAGAGCTGGGCCATCTGTCTGCAGCCTGGACCGTGCGCATCAGGCAGCATTTGGTCTCCATTAGGACTGTCGTGTGCCCTGTCAACTCAGAATTTTGAATTGATCAGAGCCGCTCATTCCTGCAAATACCCAGGATGTCGTCTGCACCCTCTACTTAATATGCAGTCTTTGGCCAAGTAGCTTTGCAGCACCTGGAAGCTTGTCAGAAAAATGCAGATTGCCAGCTCCCGCAGGGCTACTATACTAAAGACCACTGACCAATTTGAGAACCCCTGCCCTCTGCTACCAGAGAGAAACATACCCTTCACTCTCTTCCTGTGTTCCCCCCACCCCCTTCCTCTAATCTTGTCCAGGAATTTTAAGTTCTTTGAAAGTAAAATAATCAAGGACCTACTATATAGCATATTCCATATCTTGTAATACACTATAAAGGAAAAGAATCTGAAAAAGTGTGTGTGCATATATAGATATAAAACTGAATCGCTTCGCTGTACATTCGAAACACTGTAAATCAACTATACTTCAATAAAATAGTTACAGAAAGATAATATCTCAGAATATCTTAACAAGAAATACTCACTGCTATAGAACCAGAAGCATGACAAGGATTTCTCAGCATCTTTAAATTGTTTTTGAGAAATTAAAGATTCAAATGTGGAAGAGTATGAGTTTCAGAATTCACAGTAACAAATAATAGATGCACACAAAGGCCCAGCTGAGAAATTTAAATCTTGGACTCAGTTCTTGCTGTGTTTTGCATTGGGCCGTGTTCTCTGGAGATGCTGAACTCTAGGATCCATCCTGTGGTACAAGCCTTGTTGATGGAGAGGAAAAGTGAGAAGCAAGTTGTCAACAAGCCCAGTTCCTGCCAAATCCCAATTGTCGGCCTGCCAGCCAGCATTCTGAAAACACGTTTGGGAATTTTGACTTTTGGCTTTTACTGAATATGAAACTCAGCTGTGTATTTATAGCCTTGATAAGCTGACCCAGCTTAGGGATAACCCTGATATATTTGTCTTGCAAAATTCAGAATCCGTTTCTAGAGGAGGTAATAATGAGGCCATCGAGAGGCCTGATAAGGACTGTCCCTCTCCCCCAGCCTACCTCTGTTGGTCCCTGTTCTGAAATTCCCATTCAGGTTGCCCATGGCGCTACAAACGGACAGGATCAGGAGCGAAAGCATTTCCAGCGGAGCCGGGCGAGGCAGAGTGGAGGACCTTCCGTTTTGTAACAGGCTGCAGAAGCTGGCGTACTTGGACCAGCATCACTTTCTGGGCCCTCACAGGGTCCTCGTCAAAATAGGATTTAAGAAAACAGATGGTCGCTATATACTGCCTGCCACTTCGGTTTCAAAAAGTGAATTACTCCGGGTGAGGTTTAACTGAGGCAGAATGCCACGCCATTGCTCCATCAGCAGCGCTGCGCCTTTCGTGCTCCAGAGTCATATCTCAGTTCAAATCCTGGCGTCAGTACCGTGACAAGGTCCTTTCGCCAAGCCTTAATTAAAAAAAAAAAAAATTCAGGTTTAGTATATTTTGAATGTGTACTTGAGTCACTTAGAGTGTCTATAACACGTGCAGCCTAAAGGATAGCTGCAGGCCTGACCTCCACTGACCGCCAGCTACTCACCTCGCACAACTGCAGTATGCCTTTTCATCTGAGCCACCGTTTCCTGGCCTCTTTAGCTTCAGAGTAGTGAACGGCTCCTGTATTTGCCTGAGATGGCCTCCTAGACTTTGGAGATATACTTACATGATTTTAAGTGCCTTTCTTTCTGCATCCCTTCAGCCCCCCTCCCATGGATTTGAAAGGCAGCTGAGCAGAGCAGAAGCCCATTTCCCTCCTGACCATCACGGGCATGTCTTGCTTGTGCCCAGTTTCCTTCACCTTCTGGTGCCTCCCAGGGAGACAGAACAACAAATCTTGATCTTCAGTGGGCTTCTGAGGCGCTCAAGGGAGCAGCGTGATTCCTTTCTGAAGGGAAAGGTCACACCCATGGGACAGTTCGCTATCAAAAAATTCGGAACACTCACAATTAAAAATATTTTATGTTTATACAAAATACAGTCATGTACTTTAAAAATGTACATAACATCTTCTCATTCAGTTTACATTTTTAAAAAGGAACAACGGTAATTTCAAAGACTTTCTGCTTACATGTCATGTAAACATTGTTCTGGGCCCATGTTATTTACTAAAATTGTATCCACTCTTGGAGATTTTCATGATCATATAGATGCTTTCAGATTGAGAGTCAGATCTGCCAAACCGATTTCTTGAGCTGCGCATGTGATCAGATTGGCTGGATTCCAGGCAAAATGAGATCCTCTAGAGACATAAGTGCAGTTTCATAGCAATATGAAGTTGTAGATGTACACATTTCATTTTGATACATATCCGTGTGGACCTGTTAATTGATCCCAGCGTATCCACATACTTCTGTTATAAAGGATTATGGGGGAGGAGCATATATGCCCCCAAGGGCAGCGACCTCTACTTAGGAAAGTCGCTAATGCCCCAGCGCAGTGGCTGACATGTAGAACACCCATCTTTGGGGCTTGCTGAGTCAGCCTCCCTGTGAAGAAGTGGCAAGATGCACAAGTTCAGTACCTACAGGTTTGAAAATATGTTTAGCCTATGTTTTGACAAAAGGTACTCTTCAGTAGATTTTGAGGATCATGTGGGGAAAAAAATATAAAGGAAGGGAATTAATCAAAGGAAAAGAAAGCACATTCTGGCTTCTGCTAAACCCATGGGTTTCTTTTGTCCCACACTATTGGTTTAACCAAATGGATACTATGGAAGAATATCACAGAGGTGTTGGTCTTGGTGCAGAAACCACCTCTCCTCAAAAGAAAAATTCTCGGGAAGCAATATGTCAAGAATACTTGTCTTGAGATCAAAGCCAATTTAGACTACAATCAGATTTTCACAAAGCAGTTAAGCGTTTATGGCATTCAGCTATAAATATACCACCAAAGGTAATAAAGTGTAAATGCTTAAAAAATATACCCTTAGGAGAGATGGTATCTTCATAATCAGGTTAAGAGCTCTTAAAAAATTAATCAACAAACTTAAAATTTTGATCTTCATTGTAAACCTATGATCAGTTCAGGAAAGAGGGTCCAATTATGTCTACTGAGAACTAGGCAGCTCCTGAAAGAACAAACTTAATTGGCACTACGGCTGCCCTTCGATTCTGAATATAGACCTGAATCGTGACCTTAAGAGGAATTCTAAGCTCAACCACATTAACAGATGCCCAGCCCTCAGGGGGCTACAAGGTGGCTGGCCACAGTCCGTGTTTATGACACAAGCACAGCCCTGAAGCATTTGTCCCGGGCTAGAAACGCCACACCTGGGAGCAGGCACACCCTGCCTCAGGCTCTTCTGCCACACCTAAGTGTTGCATCAGGATGAGACAAAACACAGATCACGCTGATGTTATAAACAGAGGCACTGCTCATCCCTGCCTTGCCACTGAATCATCATCACTGGACTTCAAACGGGCAACCAAAGCAAAGAAATCCAATTACTAGCTCACAGTGAATTACAGCTAGCAAGTTAAAAAAAAAAAAAAATTCTCCAGTTTGAAATGTGATTTGGTCTTTCAGGGAAATGTGACCTGAATCAGAGATTAGTGAGATGGTGCAGACTTTCTTGTACTGGCACGAGACAAATTCTGCCTGTTGTGAAACACTTCACAGCAGGCCATTATCCTAAACCTTGCACATACCTGTCTAAAAAGGAAGATCAACCTCAATGCTTCAAAGATGAAATGCAGGAATGATACCATAGCCCATATAAACATCTGTCTCAAGGTTTACGCCAGACTAAAACACAATAAAAGCAAATGCTTGGAAAACTAGAAGTCTCTGCTATCTCTAATTCTTACAATCGTACTATCAAGTTTATTCATGCTTTATTTTTACTTATCATTGTTATTAAATAACCCTTGACATTTATTTTGTTGGCATGTGTTAATAGATACACATATGCATTCCCGAGAGGGCAAAGGGAAAACTGCAGTCCAGTGTACTCTGCATGAAGCCAATTAAGACACTGCCGCTAGGGCCTTGAGACTCCAGGCTGCAGAAACGGTTGCTGTGGAAACAAATTTGCCCCGCATTTCTGGCAGAGCCAGAACCTACGGACTAACGGGTCCAGATAGAATCTAGTAAAAACAGGACTCCCCTCCCGTAATTTGGGCACCATTCTAGGAAGTGTATTATAAACTACAAAGGAAAAGACGACATTGCATACACAATTTATTTTACTTTAACTTGGTGTCTACTTTTATTCAATCAAACAAATTTCAAAGGGGATTCCTGAATAAATCTTTTACTTAATTTACCTTTGGCAGAAACAACAGATTGCAAAACATTTCGTAACTTCTCATTTATAGAGCCTTTTCTCTTTGAAAGTTGTGTAGCATATTAGTATTTTCAAAACAATGCTTAGACAGATGTGCTTTGAAAGTTAACTGGTAATGATGTGATTTATATTATAGCTTATTTTGAGAGAGTAATTACTTAAAAAGGACAAACTAGACATGTATTTCTTTTAAAAAATACAATTTTTGGTCATGTGAATGATTCATGTTCAGATTTCAAAAATAGAAAACATCCTAAAGTGCATCATTTCATTTATAATATAACTCCTTGAAAATTATAGCAATCTGCAATGTAAACAGTAGAGAATACCAAACTAACTATATTGTAGGATTATGTACCGTCTAAGTGTGTGGATTAAACCAGGGTGCTTTCAACATACAGCTCGTGCTTCTAGATGATTAAAGAGCAAACTTAAAGGTATTTTCCCCCTACTCCTAACTTGAACAATTTTTAACCAACAGAGAGCCACTACCTCAAAATGGAAAATGCTGCTACAAACCTAATCTGACCAGTTTCTCAAGAACCCACCTTGGAAAGTGACAACTGATCAGGAAGACTTTTCTCCGTTGTTGTTATTATTATTAAAGAAAACAAAATGGTACCCTTTGCTGTCTTGTTCACCCTGCACCATTATTTTCAAAAGGCAGAGCCTGCTCAAACACCTTCTCTTGGCAACCAGTGGCTGGTGGGCAGATCCTGGTGCTCAACCTCCCAGAGCACAGAGGTGGGCTAGGATATACCGGCAGAACTCATTTTCCTTAGTGCAGACACAGAAGGTCAAAACGTCCTAACCAATCACCAGATAACATCAGCACACTGAGGTGATGGATGATTTGGTGTCTTAAATTCCCTGGTCCCTCCAAAATGTCTAATACAGATAGCTCTGCGACACCGTCTTTGAAGAAACTATCATTGTAACTGGCCACACACCATTATTTTCTCTTTATACAGGATCTTGAAAACAGTGTGATTGAGGTTCTGCCTTGGGCTGTGCTCCGAGGGCTACACTTATCCTTCAGTTAGAGAAGATTTTTAGTGCAGGTTTACTTAAAAAAAAATTAAACTCTGGTAAGTACACAGAAGGCTTAAAATACAGGCTCTTTCTCTCTCATGATCCCCTACACTTAAGCTAGGAATTAAGCAAGACCCTTTTGTCTAGCTAGAGCCAAAACCAAACCAAACAGACTGTTGGCCTTCCCCTTGCTTAAGTGTTTGATGATAAATTCTGAAGCTGATAAGTGTAGTCAACGTTCAGCAAAGAATTCTCTTCACTAATGCCTAACTGAAAAGTTGGCACGGATATTAGCTACTTCTCTATCCCATCTGTCCTCTGCTGATGGTCCAGCCCTAGTCAGGGATCAGTTCTCTGTCATCTGAGGACGACTTGAAGAAACACAACATCAGACAGAGGACTGCACTGCCATCCCAGGCAGATGGAGCTTCCATCTACCCGGGAGCTGAAGGAGAAGCAATTCACACAAGTGGGGAAAGGCGTGGCTCCGTGGAAAGGTCACAAGAACGGCCGAGGCAGCAAACAGGGCTCCGAGGCAGGCTCCCACTGGATGGGATCCGCAGAGAACACGAATGTGCACAGCAAGTTCGCTCTCCAGAGGAAGTCCTGAGCTTGTTATTGTCACAGTTAGACAGAGAATGCTGTTTCTCAGTTATCCGAGCAAGAACAGTGTACATCCTTTGTAGATGAGTGTGTCCTCATGTAGTGATTCATCGCTGCCAGTGTCAGCAAGCTTCCACTGCAGTGTATGTGTGTCTGTGTGCACACAGGTGTGCAGAGATCTTGATTTTCCCTTGCAAAATTTTGGCATGGGGATAGGTGGCCTCCTTCCACCTAGATGGTTTCCAAGGCAGGCAATGGAAATGGGCTGACCCCCAGGGCCTGCAGGCAGGAGGGCGCAGGTCCAGCTCCAAGGCTGCTTCCAGTTTCTGCCCAGCTGCTATTTACCAGGAGAGGCGGGGGGAGGGGGGACATTCCCCCTGCGTTCCCCGACCCCCTTGCTCGGATGGGACTGACTCCTCACATGGACTTGGAATCAGTGTCTCTCTTGCTGATGAGCACCTCCAAGAGCCTCAGTTTTGCCTTAATGTGCTTATACTCGTTGTATTCTTCAGCCATTGGAGTGCGGTCTTCCTTCTGGACATTTCTAATGGAAACAAAGAGAAAAGGAGCTAATGATCAGGCGGTGTCTCTCCTAGAGGATACTGTTTATCGGGTGAGTTATTATCATGTGGAAATTTGCAGTTTATCGCCCCACAGAATGGGTGTTGCCAAGCATCATCGGTATCAAGACTGCAGCTGTGTTTAGACAAGCGGTGAGAGAGTCCCCACATGGCACCATGCAACTGAGTTTTAGAGTTGCTCTGGCATCTTGAAAAAAGGCAGGATGGACCAAGAAATGTAGAAACTCTGTTGTGGCTACATGTCAATTCACACTAAGAGTCTCCATATACTGAAAGCCTTTATTTATACTTAATGCTTTCTCATTTTATATACTTCACCTAATGAACCATTCAATTTCTAATTAGTAATTGGTATACTCAAAAAAAAAAGTTAATACTCCTACTTGTTATAAAAATCAGTCTTGGAATTCAGCAATTGGATCAGAGAATACTAATAAGCCTTTAAAGTTTATTGAGTAATTTTATATGTATACTTTTATACGCACAAGGACTATAATTGAGAGCTGATTACAGGGTGCGCACCGGGCTCGTGAATCGGTGATCTAATATTAACACAACCCGCAGGAGGACCTGCAGAAGTGGTGCTCTCCCCCACATCCTCAGCCACCGTGTGGGGCTGCTCTGCTTCTCATCTCACTTGGAAATGTACACGTCAAACATTCAAACACCAGGCTTCCTTTCCTTCTTATTCAAGAGCAAAAATGGGAAACGGGATAGCTTGGGGTTCATTTAATTTTGCTCGGTGAACTGATTTTATTCCTGTTCTGCCTGCTCAAGGAAGGATCCTGGATGACTCCCAGGAGAGGGCAGGGAAGGGAAGGGAAGGGGGTGTATGACCCCAACCCAAGACATGCCCTTTGAGAGGCTTCATTCGTGTCAGATATGTATAACCCCCTGAAATCTGAAGTCCCTGACGGTTCTAAACTTGCATGATAGTTATTGATTCCCATCAATTTTCTTAAAACGTGCACAAGTTACATAATTATAGGATGTCTGTGCATAATGAGATTATAAATATATGGAAAAAAATAAAACAGACAAACCAAAAATACACTTGGAAAGAAGACTGGAATGAAACAAATCAAAATGTTAATCCTTTGCTTTGTCTTTGGTGTTGGAATATTATTTTGGGACTTCCTCAATGGCTCAGTGGGTGAAGAATTCGCTTGCAATGCAGGAGACACAGGAGACATAGGTTTGATCCCTGGGTTGGGACGATCCCCTGGAGAAGAAAATGGCAACCCGCTCCAGTATTCTTGACTGGGAAATCCCATGGACAGAAAGGAGTTGCCAAGAGTGAAATTGCAAAAAATGACTGAGCAACATGGCATGCATGCATGCATGATTATTTTGAATGTTATTTATTTTATCTACGTTTTTAAAAATATCTGACAATTCACGGAAAAAGAAAAGCAGATATTTAGGTATAAAAATTCATTGAAAAGTCATTGTAGGACAGATCCAAGTAAGAAATCCTAAAATAAATTTATACAATAATTGAAATCAACAGAAATATAGTAAATTTTAAATGTTAAAATTAATTTTTATGGTATTTTTATTTTCCAGTTCTTTTGAGAATTATGAAAGGGGACTTAAAGAGAAACTGTATTTATACTGTTTAAATAATTTGGATTAAAATAAAACATTTTAAAATGATAAACTCAGCTCCAGTGTAAGAGAAGGAAACCTATTCTCTGTTCTACCCTGTCTTCTTCTGTGACCTGAGTAACACATTCTGTGTGTGGTCACTTTTGCAAACACAGAAGACTATCCCGCCAAAAGCTCTATGACGACAATAACATTACGTCTTAAAACTCACTGGTACCCTATCAATCAGGCTGCCTTCCTGCTTCTGGTGTATTTCTCATGACTTGACAACTCTGCTTTTAAAATGAGCTTAAAAACCAGCAAGATCTAGAGTACCCCCTTTTCTTATTCCCCCTTCAAGTTTATTAAGGTTAAAAAAGCAAAAACAGAAATCAAAACCAGTGCTGTCCACTAGAAACTTAGCTTTACACTGCTCCTCTTAGATTAGAATATGATGTGACAGGTTAGTTTTAGAAATGTCAGCTGAATCTCTATCAGTCTTGGATATTAGCCAAGGAACGTTTCCTCCTGAAGGACCACACACACCTTACCATCTCACAGTAAACCTCAAAGGAGCCCTGGGCACACAGCCAAGGACCAGGTTATAGGAAGCAGGGAGGGTGGTTCCCAGGTGGGAGGCTTTGCACAGACGTGACAGAGGAAATAGAGGGCTGCACGTGAGGAGGAGGAGGGGAAGAAAGACAGGCACTGACCTTCCATTCTGCCTGAAAAAATTGTCTTCAAAATCACGAAGTTTCTTTCGAATCCTTTTCTTTTCTTCTCTCATTTCCTGAAGGTGTTCCAAGAGTTCCGGTCTAAGAGGGGCAGAAAAATTTCAAGAAAATTGAGTTAAATCTGAATTGTTATAAATATAGTGATTGTGCAACTAGATAGGGGTTGTAGAGAATGGGAAAAGCACATAGATGCCGGAGCTGTTGAGGGAGCTATGGGTCACATAAATGGATGCCAAAGCCTCTGCTATGTATAAATTCTTCAGGCTTGCGAAATCCCAGGGCACTCTGTTATGTTTTGCTTTGAAAGAAAGAATGCCATCTGTACTCGGTGTGTATTAAATGGCGAGCTGTGACACACAGAAGCAGGTCCCTTACAAGAGACCTTCCCCTTGTTTAAGCAAGATCTCAGATGCTCCCTCAGATAACATGGGATGAAGCGTCTAAAAACACTGAGCCAGGAGTTAAACAAACAAACAAACTCTGTTTCATCCATAGAGACACACCCTAGGCAAGTCATTTATGTTTTGCCATTAAGTGCAAAGGGTAAAATAGTATTTTAGAAAATTATCTTCCTCATAACATTCTAATAACACCACCAAAATAACATACATTGAAGCAGCATGGAGATTTGAAAGTCCGGTGTCCTGGCTGCATTTTGATGGTATTTTATCATCCATTGGCGAAATAAAACCATCAGCGTCATCTTCAAATTGGTCCAGAAAGCAACGTGCGCTGAAATCGGTTTTCAGGGTGACCATGAAGTCTGGCTTCGTGTAGTTATCGTCTTCCGAACCCTCCTCTTCTTCCTGGAGATACACAGCAACCCTAATGAAAATCTGGTGACTTTTTTAGGCCCTCTTTCATTACTAGCATAATTTCATAGTCATTTAATTATCCAGACCCCATACAGTTTCTTCTACATATCTATGTTTAGCAACACATATGCACATGATGGATATGCTACTGAATATCTATCTATACACAGAAATTAAGACAAACACTAAACACAGCTACTCAATGGGGGAAAAAAAACTACAAAAAATTAGTATACAGTACAATTAACAGTTGTCAAGGCTGAGGGTAGGAAGGGAAAAAATCATCAGAATTTATACCCAAAATCAAATGAAGCAAACGAATCTAAAAAGTCTCAGCATTGTGACAATACATAATAAAATTCACCAGCAGAAATCAGTGCTTTAAAGATTTCACTACTATGTGTCTCAATTATTTTTATTAGGCTAGGGAGAATTTCAGAAATTCAATAATACACCCTTTCTATATAAAAGGTGAGGTTATGAAATATTAGTGGTTGCTTGATAAACAAAAGTTTAGGAAACTTTTGAGAAGATCAAAACATTTACCTTTCCATTACTGGACCCATGAAACATTTCTTTTTCAAAGAATTTCTAAGGGCCACAGCTTTATTTTTCAGCATCCAAGACTCTTAAGAAAAATGTGATATTCTCTACCTTGATAAAAATGTGGTTAGAAAAATGAGGTCAAATGACAATATGGTGGTGTCAATTTAAAGCTACGAGAGTCTAAGAAATGATGTCAGAGTCTGAAAGAAGGCTTTTAAAGGAAATAATTCACTGTCAAAATGTACAGTCAGACCAGAAAAGAATATCTTAATATCTTGAGAAATTAAAAAAATTGGTTAGGCATTCAGCTACATGAACAACAGGATCATAACACCAGTTGTTAGGTAAACCGAGTGGCTTCGGGGCCAGTGCAGCCAATGGCTGTCAGGAGGAGCCACTGCTCATGGCAAAGTACACGATTCAAACTGTGCGCTGATTCTCTTATCATAGAGCTTGGTATGTTTATGGTGGTGCCTCTGAAATCATGTGAATGAATAAACAAACAGGCAAAAGAAAAGGACTGTTACACAGCTACAATGAAACTACTGTTACGAAGATATGAAGGTAAAGACATTGGCAAAAACTAGGTGGCCTTCCTAGATTCTTTCTGCTGTCACTTCGGATCTTCAGTCTCTTTTCTTGATCCATGGAAGTAAAAGGTTTATTATTAGTTTCTAAAAATTAAAATTGTTTTAAAATTTACAGGGTAAAAGTGGCTTTTCCATTAATAGTTGAAAAGTTTCTCTTTTTTTGTAAGGAAGTGGCAGGTCCCATTTACATTGTTTTTCTAACAATTGAGATAATCATGTAGGGTACCTGGCCAGGTACACCTGGCACATGGACAGTGCCAGCCTCTTTTCCCTCCCTTCCCTGGCAGGAGAGGGAAACTGGGTGGGATCTGGGATCGTTCACTGCTGTCCCCGAACTCGGCCAATGTCTGCCTGTATTAGGTGTTCAATAAATGCCTGTTGTTTCAGTAATTCAGCTTTAAAAGACAAATACAAATTTCTATTAAGAGTATATTAGGGAATTCCTTGGCAGTCCAGTGGTTAAGATTTTGCCTTCCAATGCAGGGGATGCGGGTTTGATCCCTGGTCAGGGAGTGAAGGTCCCACACCCCTTATGGCCAAGAAACCAAAACATAAATTAAAAAACAAAAACAAACAATATTGTAACAAATTCAATCAAGACTTTAAAAATGGTCTACATTAAAAAACGTCTTTTAAACAAAGAGTATACAAAAGCCCCTGTGTGTGTGTGTGTGTGTGTGTGTTATGTGTGTTAGTCGCTCAGTCGTGTCTGACTCTTTGCGACTCTACAGACTGTAGCCTGCCAGGCTTCTCTGTCCATGGGATTCTCCAGGCACAAATACTGGAGTGGACTGACATTCCCTTCTCCAGAGGAAGGGAAACGACATCCTGCACAGAAGGGAGAATCAATGTTTCCGGAGACAAAGCTACACAAAGCTATTCTCAGTAAGCTGTGGAAAACACAGGGAAAAAGAAACAGCAAAACAGATCTTCAGGTTATAAGACCATCAGGTTGCTGTGGATACTGAGTAGATTCTAGAAGGCATCAACATCTAGATAACACATGAGCAACTGAAAAAGAATCAGTGATCCACAGTGACTAACACTGGTTTCTTGAACACAAATCAGGAAAGCTAGCCATGTTTCCTTTTTTGATAGGATTGGCAGGATATCTGGATTTCAGTAAAGAATGAGGGACAATGTGAAAGGAAAGCTGACTGTGAACACTTACGCAGAGTGCCGCTGCAATGATGATGTGAATCTTCAGGGAAGCCTCGAGCCAGGAGGCTTTACCTGACCCAGCCTTTTCAGTATTTATCAACCACTTGGATACGGCACCAAAGATAGTCACTAAATGTGTAGATGACACAGCGGGTAAGTGTGTTAGAATATAAAACCTAGACGTAATCTATTTCATAAGTCTGGGATAGAATGAAAAGTAAGAAAGTGGAAAACTTCAAGGTCCTATAATTAGACTACAAAATACAAAATCTGGACGCATGGACGCTAAGTAATCCTTGGAAAAGGGCGTTACATAAATCAACACTGAGATGGGGCCACAGGCCATGGCTTTCAACTGGGAGCAGGTTTGCCCCCTATGGGACTTTTGGCAAAGTCTGGAGGCATTTTTGGTTGTTAGACCGGGGTGGAGGAGGCCAGACCCCCCACAACCAAGAGTTATCTGGGGCAAATGTTTACAATACTGAGGTTGAGACATCCTGCCCTAGAAAGACTAAGATGAACTCATGGCACGCTGACAGTCACGTAGGCATAGACTTAGTCATCTAGATCAAGGTCAGGGTTGGTCCTTGGTCCGCTGTCCTGCTAAACCACTAGAATAATATTCAGTTCTGGGTATCAGTTTTTAAGAGGGATATAGATAGACTGGTGTGTCTGTGTAGAGAGCAGGGCCACAGGACTGTGGGAAGGTCTGGAGCCCATATCACATGAGAAAGAGTAAGAAGAACCTGGAGGAAGAGTGTTGTTCACAGGGTGTTGCTGAGCAGGGCAGGTGGCTATAAATATGGAAGTGCTTTCAAGGAAGAAGCTGTATGCTTAGTCCACATTGCTCTGGAGGTAAAACTAAGCCCCTAAGCAGAAAGTCATACAATAATAATTATTTTCATTAATTATAACATTTTATAGTTATTAAACATATACATTCTAAAATTACATATTGTATAATTACCATATTGTTTTTGATCATTTAAAAAATGGTAGTTATAAAAACTAATTAGTTTTTAGCGATTTCACACACAGCTGGTATCTTCCCATAAGCATTTAAAACCAGGGACAGTTTTCAAACAGTTTAGATAAATCTTCTCTGCACATACAAGCACCAAATTCTAAAATGTATCAGAACTGCTGAGAATTAATACAATCCAAATTCATGCTGATAAACATGGCCAACTGGGACAAAATGAACTAAAGGATAACACTATTTTCAAGAGCAATGTAATCACTGCAAAATTATCTGAAATTTTGACCATCATGAGGGCCAGTAGAAGAGCCATGGCCAAAACATAGTTGTGAAAAAAATAAACCAAGCTAAGGGATAAGATTTGGAAGGACATTCTCTTTTAAAAAGAGCTTAATTCACTTATCTACCATTTGTTTAATGAGGTAATTATTAAGTGTCATACTTTGGATGTGTTAAAGAACACATTTTTATCTAGGAACAGTTTAGCTCAAGCTTCTAAGAGACATATGCTGGTTTTCACACACACAATCACCCATATTTCTTCAATTATGGTGATTTAATTCTTGCGTGCAACGATCAGCTAGACAAAATTTGTCTTATTTCATTAACATCAAGCCTTATTGTGAGAAAATGGCTCTAATTTTGAAGATACAATGGAGCAAATTTGCGTAAATTTCACATTTACAGCATTTTTTATAAACAAGTTCTGTTGAAAAGAATGTGGATAGGGAGCACAATCATTGTCTAACACCTGAAAGCGAGGGCTATGAGGTAGTTAACCTCCCTGAGAGGTAAAAAAGGACAGGGTAAAGAGAAGGAACAGCTTTGTAGCTTCTGGTTCCCTACCGCAAATATAGTGGAAGAACCAGGCAAGAAAGTGGAGTGGTTCTCATGGGAACAAAGCCCCCACATTTTGAAATAATTATTTCTAAGTTCATTAAATAAATGACACCCCAGGATTGAGGCTGCCACAGAAACATGACAAAAGTGAAACTCGTAAAACTCACTTCTCCTTGGAGTTTTACTCCCCCTTCTGACTTAACTGCTAAAAAACAATCACTGATTTTTAAAAAAATCTTTGTCTTTTCATCTCTAGAGCCCTGTGTATGGCAGTCAGTGTGTTCAACTGTCTAGAAACAAAAATATGAAAGAGGTTGATTCTAGTCCAGGCCAGTTAGATCTCTACAACTCTATGGACACAGAGGGTACCCCCATTCAAGCAAAAAGTAGCCACTGAGGACAAGGTTTATCTGTATACAATCCTTGATTACTGCTGGGGAAAAGATTAGAGCGTACGTTCTAGTCGACTGCTTGTCACAAGCCTACATTCACAGATCAAGAACAGATTATGAAATTAGCACCAAAGACGAAATGTGCCAGGGGGGAAGGCAAGAGGAAGGAGGAGGGGGGTAAAACTATACCCGCAAATCTGTCAAAGAAAAGTAAGTTTTTTGTCTATAAAATCATTATTTTTTTATCACATGCTACATATATTGCCTCTGTTAATTTTGTGTTTTCTATAAACTCAGTAAATGAGATTTTTTTTTTTAAAGAAAGTTATCCAATGAGTTATTTTGACAAAATTTCAGAGTACAGAAGATCCATTCCTCCAACGAGAGGAAACAAAACGAAAAACGTTGTAAAACAAGACAGGTCCCCACAAGCAAAGTGAAAAGCAAACAAACAGCAACGTACGAAACAGTGAGGGAATGAAATGACGCAAAGGAGATCAGCTGGCCTAAAACATAAAGAGCACTGTTTGAAGTTGGTTAGAAGCAGCCACTGAGTTTTAGGGGAGGTTGCAGGAAGCCGTCACCAGGGGGCGCAACCACAGCGCCCTTCGGTCCCGGGAGGGGCGTGGGGGGCACTGGTGCAGGTGTAGCAGGCGGTTAGCAGCTGGAGGTCTTCACCTTTATCTCCTTGAAGAAGGAAGCAGTTTCGCCCTCGATAATTGGCTGCAGCAAAGGGCTTCTCCGCTTGCTGGAGGGGGAACCCTGCGACAGGTGTTAATGGGCAGGTTACATGGCAGAAAACCAGAAACAAACCCAAGTTCTCGTCCGACTGGCTGCTTTACTTCAGTCTAGAGCCCTGTGTATGGCAGTCAGTGTGTTCAACTGTCTAGAAACAAAAATATGAAAGAGGTTGATTCTAGTCCAGGCCAGTTAGATCTCTACAACTCTATGGACACAGAGGGTACCCCCATTCAAGCAAAAAGTAGCCACTGAGGACAAGGTTTATCTGTATACAATCCTTGATTACTGCTGGGGAAAAGATTAGAGCGTACGTTCTAGTCGACTGCTTGTCACAAGCCTACATTCACAGATCAAGAACAGATTATGAAATTAGCACCAAAGACGAAATGTGCCAGGGGGGAAGGCAAGAGGAAGGAGGAGGGGGGTAAAACTATACCCGCAAATCTGTCAAAGAAAAGTAAGTTTTTTGTCTATAAAATCATTATTTTTTTATCACATGCTACATATATTGCCTCTGTTAATTTTGTGTTTTCTATAAACTCAGTAAATGAGATTTTTTTTTTTAAAGAAAGTTATCCAATGAGTTATTTTGACAAAATTTCAGAGTACAGAAGATCCATTCCTCCAACGAGGGGAAACAAAACGAAAAACGTTGTAAAACAAGACAGGTCCCCACAAGCAAAGTGAAAAGCAAACAAACAGCAACGTACGAAACAGTGAGGGAATGAAATGACGCAAAGGAGATCAGCTGGCCTAAAACATAAAGAGCACTGTTTGAAGTTGGTTAGAAGCAGCCACTGAGTTTTAGGGGAGGTTGCAGGAAGCCGTCACCAGGGGGCGCAACCACAGCGCCCTTCGGTCCCGGGAGGGGCGTGGGGGGCACTGGTGCAGGTGTAGCAGGCGGTTAGCAGCTGGAGGTCTTCACCTTTATCTCCTTGAAGAAGGAAGCAGTTTCGCCCTCGATAATTGGCTGCAGCAAAGGGCTTCTCCGCTTGCTGGAGGGGGAACCCTGCGACAGGTGTTAATGGGCAGGTTACATGGCAGAAAACCAGAAACAAACCCAAGTTCTCGTCCGACTGGCTGCTTTACTTCAGAACCTGCCCGCCCACCCCACCAACCAGAGGCCTCACAGGAGCAAGGATGGCGCGCAAGTATGCCAACCAAACACACAGAAAAACTCCCGCCTCCTCCCTCTTTCCTCCTGGCCACCCTAACTTCCAGAACAGCCACTAATAAGGCACGCTCATCAAGTGATGCAAAAGGTTACAGACACAGGCTGTATAGTCACCCTATTTCAGGCCACTAGGGCTCCTGACTGGAGAATGAAAAGGGTTCCTTAAATTTAATCCTTTTGGTGGTTAGTTTACTGATATATTCTGCAGGAAATTTCTAGAAAGGTAGCTTTCTCCAAACACACTTGACTGAGGTCCCTGAACCCTCCTTTGTTTGTCTGAACAAATACACTGTTAAAAGACATATAAGGACCACATCTTGGGCCTAGAAATAAACAAGAAGATATAAAGCAGGAATAGAAGAGCAGCCGCTAAAAAGAAAATGCATTTCAGCAACAACATAAAAGTGAAGTCGTGTCTGCTGGCTAGAAAGTCTTAAGGCCAACAGAGGAAGCCCCCAGGGTCCCAGGAGATGAGAGCCTGGAAACCGAGGCAGAGGTCCCCCATGAGATGGACAGGGCACGAGCACAAGCCCCGCAGCTGGGCTGGCATCAGGGATGGGGCAAGCTGGCCAGTGCCCGGAAGGCTTTTTCCCAGAACTGAGAGCCAGTCGCTGCTCCCTACTCTTGACGAAATCCCAATTCAGAGGCCAAAAGCAGCGAAAGCCAAGGATGGTGGCCCTCCCTTTTCTTCACCTCACTCTTTCCCACATCTCCAAAAAGAAGCAGTTCTCTCTCCTGAGTCCCTTACAGGATTTCTCCCTGGGTATGACTCCAGCAGGGCGGATCTCCGTCTTGGAGGCAGAGCGAAGAACACTAACCGAGGCCCCTAAGACCAGGGAGGCACACTGTGTGGAGTGGCCCCTGGGGGAAGCACAGCCATTTCCTGGATGCTCTAAGGGAAGTATGGGGAAGCTGACCCAGCACGTGTCAGATGGAAGCATACGGCCAAAGCCTGTGCACCTAAGAGGGGAACAAACTGTCAGCTTCAGATTTGCTCATTTTTGGCAAACGTCACCTCGGAAGTCTTTGATAAATTTTTCACCCCTCAAGTTTAGGGGCCACTGATATTAATGGCAGGTTCAACTAAAAAACTGTTATTTCATGAGAAGGCAAGTTAGTGCCCTAATAATATAGCCAGGAAGTCAACAACTGGGCGTAGGGTACTCACAATGATGGGGATGGTGCTGGCTCGGGATAGGATCTGTTTGACCAGGCGGTACCTGTCGTACAGCGGCTTCATAACCTGACGCTCATTCTTGCTCACCTGAAAGCAAGAACAGGAGAGCTGAGAAACCTGCTCCTGTTGGCCATGCTGACCGAGCATGCTGTGGACTGAGAGAAGGAACAGGAGATTCAACTGAAGACTCCCCGCTCTTTTAACATTTATTTAAACTGATACCATGAGTCAATGAAACTCTAAAATATCTACTTTGGCTGCAGATCACTTGAAATCACTCCGTCAGAAGTATTACTTTTCCTCAAAACTGTGATCCTTATTATTAGTTTTCTATTTAAAATTCTGGAAGGTTCAGAGTTCCAGAAGATTCACTATTTTCTAGGTCCTGAGAAGAAGAAAGCATGCATTAATATTTCTATTATATTACTTACCTTGCAGTTCTGTGATCATTTTTAAAAAATGTCTCTCTTCCCTATGGAAGTGTGTTGTGTTTTTAGGGACAAATGCAAGCAAACAGGCTTTCAAGGAAAATATGCTGACAGAATACGTGTATTCACTCATTTCTGTGTCCCTAATATCTGGCCCAGGGTCCAAAAATGTTTAAAGGACAGACTCACAGTGAGGAGAAATCAAGCCCAGCTCCCTGGCATAGTATCTGAAGCCCCACCTCCTCCCCATTATAACTCAAGCTCCGGAAGGAAACTAGGGAGCATCAAGCCTCCTTGTCTAGCTCCTTTGTCTTGGAGCTCCTCCTCTCTGCTCTTCGGTTTGGTAAATTCCAGATCAAGAGCCACCTCCCTCCCTGTGCAGCCTTCTTCCGACACGCCCCATTCTGGGAGACCTGTTCATTCTCTCCTGTGAGTCACCTAATACAGCCTGTGTGTATCTCATAATTCACATATGCTTTGCTATGGATGGAATGTTTATGTTCAACTCACCTGCCCCCATGCCCCCACTCCCAATTCATAAGTGGAAAATGAAGCCCCGATGTCATGGTTTTTGGAAGTGAGGTCTTCAAGGAGTGATTAGGTCATGAAGATGGTGCCCTCAAGAATGGGATTGAGTTCAGTCGCTCAGTCATGTCCAACTCTTTGCGACCCCATGAATTGCAGCACGCCAGGCCTCCCTGTCCACCACCATCTCC
>SJYT01076854.1:256477-315525 GCA_006410635.1 Cephalophus harveyi | reverse complement strand
TTGTTTTTGCTTTGGCTCCATCCCTTCATTCTTTCTGGAGTTATTTCTCCACTGATCTCCAGTAGCATATTGGGCACCTAATGACCTGGGGAGTTCCTCTTTTGGTATCCTATCATTTTGCCTTTTCATACTGTTCATGGGGTTCTCAAGGCAAGAATACTGAAGTGGTTTGCCATTCCCTTTTCCAGTGGACCACGTTCTGTCAGCCCTCTCCACCATGACCCACCGGCCCGTCTTGGGTTGCCCCGCAGGCATGGCTTGGTTTCATTGAGTTAGACAAGGCCGTGGTCCTAGTGTGATTAGATTGACTAGTTTTCTGTGAGTATGGTTTCAGTGTGTCTGCCCTCTGATGCCCTCTTGCAACACCTACCATCTTACTTGGGTTTCTCTTACCTTGGGCGTGGGGTATCTCTTCACGGCTGCTCCAGCAAAGCACAGCCGCTGCTCCATAGCTCAGTTGGTAAAGAACGGGACTAGTGCCCTTATAAAAGAGACCACAGAAAGCTCCCTCACCCCTTCTGCCATGTGAGGACAGCTAACAGATGGCTGACTATGAACTGGGAAGTGGGCCCTCACCAGACACCAGCGCCTTAATCTTGGACTTGCAGCCTCCATAACTGTAAACTGCTCTGGTAACTATTTCAGTGCCTGATATGATAAAAATACCCCATAAATGTCTGCAAAATGAGTGAAAGAATATTTAAAATATAGACAGGTATACCAAATTCATAAGTATGCATTTGTTTACTAAAATGGAGTAAGAGATGACATATCTTTGTTTCAAGTTTGCTGTTGTTCTGCATTTTATTTCCATTGTACACATAAGGCAAGGCTTACAGATATGAGGAAGGGCAACAGTATTAGCTCTGACCATCTCTCTTATGGGCCTTCAACTTTGAAGACAAGTCTGGATAATGCATGAACTGATCACCCTTTGCTACCTGTTTTTTATTTGCCTTTCTCAAAGTGATCAACAATAAGTGAACCTTGGATAAATCTCACAAGCCAAGATAGGATACTGCCAGTCTTGTGGTATTTATTTACTGTCATCTTGCAGATTCATTTTCTGCCAGAAGCAATAACTTATTTCCATTTTTTTCTGTTACCAAAATATCAAGAGGTGGCATTTTCTTGCTTTTACTATCTGTCATAGTAAAAGGAGTTTTACATTTGGTATTTCATAAAGTATGACTGTTAGAACTGGAAGGGAACATAAGAAGTATTTCATACAAAAAAAAGAGTGAGGATCAAACCACAGGTATTACTAGAACATACCTACCAAAATGGCTAATGTGAAAGACAGTGTCCAGTGTCAGAAATAATGCTGGGCAACTGGAATTCTCTCTCAGTACTGGCAAGGCTGAAACACTTTGGAAAACTATTTGGCAGTACCTCCTAAACTAAACATACGACTCATCAATTCCGTCCTTAAGTACACACCAAACAAACCTGGATTAAAGTTTACCAAAAGACACATATAAGAATGTTCAGAGCAGCACTATTTATAGCACCACCAAACTGGAAACCATCCATATGCCCAACAATGGTAGAATTAATAAGCATTTTAAGTTTCCCAAACTGAATACTACACAGCCATGAAAATGAACGAATACGGCTATATGCAGTGTTAATCTCACAAAAATAAAGCCAAGCAAAACAAGCCAGACATCTAAGAATATAAACTGTAAAGTCCTAATTATATAAAGTTCAAAAATAAGGAAATCAAATCTATAACATAGTTAGAAGCCAAGTTTTTGTTGGTGGGGTGGAAGGTCATGGTATTGACTAGAAGGGGACATGATAAGGGCTTTCAAAAGGTTGGCCATTTTTAATTTCTTGATCAGGATGTTGATTACATGGATTTGTCTACCTTGTGAAAATTACCAAGATATATAATTAAAATTTAGGCTCTTTTCTGTACTTATACTTCAAGAGAAGTTGAACAATAGCCACAAATAAGTGTGAGGAATAGAAATAAATGACTTGGATAATCTCACATGTAAAATGACAAAATTTAGGAGTGGAACACATGTAATAATTTTTTTAATACAAGATGTACTCACTAAATGTACTGCATATGAGATTAAGGTACATCCTAATTGTCAACATATGGCATGTGGTGAAATATTACTGTGCAAAACAAACAACAGATATTTAGTTACCAAAAGACATATGAAAAATAAAAATAAGGAGCAAGCATTTCCTCACTGAGGAATAGCATCCTATTACTGTATCTGACTCTAGAACAACATGGGTTTGAACTCCATGGGTCCACTTATATGCAGATTTTTTCAATAGTAAATACTGCATTACTACACAATCTACCACATGGTTGCATCCATGGATTCAGAATGTTGGATATGGCAAAACCATGGAGACAGAGGGCTGGCTCTAAGTTATACTCAGATTTTCAACTATGCTGAGCGTTGAACAACTCCCAACTCCTGCATTATTTCAAGGGTCAACTGCAGTTGCTTCACCGAAACATTTTTGGATTGTGAAAGGAGACTTTGGAAGGAGACTTACTGCTAAAATTAGCCCGACATGGAAAATTCGACAGAATCAATTTCCTAATTCTTTGTTCGAAAACTAAATTTCCTAGTTAGAGTAGATGAAGAGGATCGCTGGCTTACGTTAATATTTGGCTTTGGGGCTGCTTAGTCACTCGGTTGTGACTGTTTGTGACCCCCTGGACTGTAACCCGCCAGGCTCCTCTGTCCATGGGATTCTTCAGGAAAGACTACTGAAGTGGGTTGCCATGACCTCCTCTAGGGGATCTTCCTGACCCAGGGATCGAATCTATGCCTCTTATATCTCCTGCATTGGCAGGCAGCCTCTTTACCACTAGCATTACCTGGGAAGTCCATATTTGGCTTATAACACTGATATTTAGATTTCCTGTGAATTGCTCCTTTTAAAAATTAATGACCCTCAGAACTCTGCTCAATATTATGTGGCAGCCTGGATGGGAGGGGAGTTTGGTGAGAACTGATACATGTAAATGTATATGTATAGCAGAGTCCCTTTCCTGTCCACCCGAAACTATCACAACATCGTTAACTGGCTATACTCCAATATAACAGTTAAAAAAAATTAACGATGTTTAGAACTAATCACCTGTGAGAGATCTGATAAAATCCAGTTTTTGACTATGAAGAGTCAAAACTCATCATGATACCATCAGTCAGTGTTGGCATTTGATAGATCTATCTAAACACCAAAAAAATCAATGATCTTTAGGTCTGGAAAGAATACCACTTGATTTATACTAGAATTATTTTCATGATAAATGCCGTAAGCCAAAGGCATGATGATACTGAAACTCAATACAACTTTCACCCATTATCAAGCCAAGTCTCATGTAATTATCAGTGCTGGATTTGAGAGTAGAGCCAAAACCTAACCAACAGTTAGAGAAACAAAGCAGCACCTTGGCTGAACTGTTGAAAAGGGGGTGCTGATACTAAGTGGACCACAGGAAAACTGCTCAGAAGTTGACATATTTTATTCTACAGTCATTGGCTGCTCAGGGATTCCACTAAAACCAGTAACAGGCCTTAGAAGGAGCCAGTGAAGTTCTCAGAGCCTCAGTTTCTTGATAGGCAAAGTGTAGAATTCAGATTAGAAAATCTTTATGATCCAAAATTGTTTGAAAATGCCCTTAGGCCAAGCATACAGTATACTGCTTTTCCAACATAATTTCACTCTTCCTGCTTCAAGTCTTTAATTTTTCATTTAAGGGGTACTTCTGAATGGCTTTCAATGTGTAGGAATAGGGTGAAGACTAAAATGTATTTTTGTACACAAGTCATGACAACATCAAAATCTAGATATGCAGATCTAATGGATTTGAAAGCAGCACATTCCACTAAATCTTTGTTTTCTGATGCAAAGAAATCTTCATCTACTGTTCTCTTACTATTCTAGTTAGTTGCTGTATAAGTCACAGATAATACATCAAAGTACAATGGGAACACCAGCTAATATTATCCATGTTTAAGGGCGAGTTTCAGACAGAAATCACAAAAGCCTGATTAGGTGAACATATTTATTTTTTGTGATGGTGTTCCTCTCAGCCTCATATAAAGCTTCTCTACAGAAATACTGATTTGGTTGCTATTAGCTGAACAGTGTAACAAAGGTGAAAGATAAAAAGAATGAAGTTTCTAACTTGAAGAAAGAGATAACATTAGAACCATGGAATATTAAAATTAGAAGGGTCTTACTTTGTAATATGATAAAATTAAGCTCTGGAGAGCTCTCAGGAATGATCTGCCCAAGGCAACTGAGCTGGTTCAAGAACCCAGGTGGACTGACTCCCAGTCCAGTTTTCCATACATTAACAAATAAGCAAGACAGAAGGAGGATCTTAACATAGTAACCACAAGACATACCAAAGATGTCATAGTATAGCACTTTCCCCTAACAGAGTTTGGCCAAGATTATCTTAAGATAAAGAATTGTTATCGTAAGATACAGATGACATCTTAAGACAAAGAATCTTGTTTTCATCTTGAGATGAAAATTCTGCCTCCAAGCTGAGAGTTCTGCCCCTATTGAGTTCACAGAGATTTCTTGTTCTGAGCAGTAGCAAGAAATTACAGTAGTCAGGAAACTACACTGCCCCAGAATCTCCTTAGTACAACAAAAAATATTCTGAATGTGTGTGGAGGTGGTACCTCTGAGTCATAAAACTGCCAGTGGGAGAAGGTAAAGGAGATGGATCTTTATACCTGCTGCATTTTTGTCCCACTGATGCAGAAAATGGTGACTGTCCCTCCTTTATTATCAGGCAACCACAGTGGGCTGACTGGGCAAAGATCAGAGCTTCCCAACCAACAGATAAACAAATGATACCATTTATATGTGGCTTTAGAATCTGTACTTAAATTTGAACACGATATGCTTAGTATCCGCTTAGTTCCCCAGTTTCTAAAAGACAAGACTGAAGTACATCAATGAGAACCCAGAAGCTCTGTGGACCCACCCACACTCTCCCCTCTACACCATCATCTGGGTCTGCACAAAGGGTCATGGGGGGCTGCAGCTATGTGCTGTACTTCTGGGACGTGGTCTTCTGATGAGACCCCTACATGTTGAAAAGGACACATTTTAATAGTAATTCACAGGGAATTACGTGCTGGTGTGTAGATGACTATGTTTTTGTTTTTCATACATGTGGGTGTCCCGTTAAAGCAAACAAACTTGTTAAACAATGTACAGAAGTAGCAGATAACTATTCTGGCCGGTGATTTTGACTGTTGGTGTTCTTTATACCACCAGGCTCTAAGCACCTGCTTTTCTAAAAAGCGAAGGTTTGGAATGACAGTATAGCTCTGGGAGTACTTGCATTTTTCTTTTAAGAAGAGTGTTGCCCAAATGTTATGTGTGAGTCCAGGATCCAGGGCAACATCACAGATGTAAGAATGAAAAGTTCACTCTTTGGTTTTCAGACTGGCAAGATATCAAGTGAACTCTGTTTCTCCTGAGGAGGCTGGAGTATCAGGTTCCAGAGAGAGGCAGAGAGCCTGACCTGGGACCAGGAATAAATGACACTCAAACTTCCCGGAGCATGTGTCCCCTGACCTGTGAGATGCTAGGATCCAGGCCCAGAAATGTTCTTCCTTCATCTGCAAGAACGATAAAAGAAAGGGCCAAGGATTAATGGTTCAAATTCATATTGGTAAGAGAGCTAAAAAATGCACATTTCCTGATTCAATTATTTAATAAGCAGTAGACAGCAGAGGGCAGAACCCCTAACTGTACCAGAAGAGGCACCTGTCATTTATGGAGGAGTCCCACCTAACTCCCCGCAAAGCCACTCTGCCCTGCTTCTTCAGTCAGTGCCAGACAGCCTACAGGTATGTGTGTGTGTGTGTAATGTCACTTAGTATCCATGACAACCTACTGTAACAGACATCTATTACGCAGACCAATCGCTGAGGCTCAGGGAGTTACCTAAGCGGCCCAGAGACCCAGAACCAGTCTCAGCAGAGCTGGGTTTGAATCTAGGGCTTCCCAGGAGGCACATGGTAAAGAATCAGCTTTCCAATGAGGACATGCGAGAGAGTCGGGTTCAATCCCTGGGTCAGGAAGATCCCCTGGAGGAGGGCATGGCAACCCACTACAGTATTCTTGCCTGGAAAATTCCATGGACAGAGGAGCCTGGCGGGCTATAGTCCATGGGGTTGCAAAGATTCCGACACGTCTGAGCGACTCAACACACACTGAGAGCCCTCTGCCTGCTGACTGCCACAATCCAGGCAGGAGGAGAGACTGCGCTCAACTCGGAGCAACGAGTAGCACGGCACCCAGCCCCCTGCTCCGGCAGCAAGGTGGAGACTAGAACACAGCCCACAGTCTTTAAAGGAGTCTATCACTGTCACACCCTGAATCCATACAATGAAAAGAAGGAAGACACACAGGCCCCACCCCCTTCACGGAGGCCTGCTGGGGGCTGTGAGGAGACGGACACCGAAAGGCGCTGAGTCCTTAGTGGAGAAGGAGTTTCTCCTCTCTGTTAGAAGAGGATTAGTTCTATCTCTGCAAGTTCTGAATATCCCGGAAGAGAAGGACGAAGTTTCACAATACATCTGAGCTCCAGAGCATTTACTGTTTGGTTCAATGCCTTTAAAAAAAATCCGAAACAACAGTTGGCTTGAAACATGACCATTATCCCAGAGTGCCAGTATTTTTCCATTGTAGGGACAGGCCAGCAAAATCAATCATCAACTCCAGCTTTTTTAAAAAAATTTAAACCTAATTAATTCAGAATCAAAATAGCAGGTAGGCTCATTAGACAGGTAACTCGCCACATGTTCTGCATCAGGTCTCACGCTAGATGCTGAGGTCCAGGTTTACCGTTAGGTTAAAAAAAAAACCTCAGAATCCCTGCTCTCACAGATCTTGTAGTCCAGTGCTCTAGTCTCCAAATTTCTTCACCTAAAAGAGCATATTTGTGATGCAAAGACTCTCTCCATTGCATAGCTATGACTCTATGCATTTTGGTGATATATAAGTCCATCTGTGAATATCAACTTCCTGCTTCTTTACACCTGCTTTTAAGAACTTGTGTTGTTGGGTTCTTGACAACATTCTTAACAGAAGGTTACTAAGAGTCACTGACAAGGAGATCAGATTATGAGTTCCCTTAGGAATAGAGCGGAGGCCTGTTGAACTACTGTCTCCCCCAGGACTAACAGCAACCAGATGATAAATGTGCTTGCTGAATAACAAACTGCCTCAAACACTTCTAAAGCCACATTTTAGATTCCTCTCGGTTTTAGTTCTGCATGGCAGCTCAAACTTCTCAGCAAACATGGGTTGCAAACTGCACTGAAGAGAAACTGAATTTTAGGGCAGATCACTGGAGCTTAGCACCTTCCTTTTATGGATAAGAATGCCTAGAGCTAGTAATGACAGCTTACTGAGGCGGACTCAGGGGCAGGTATGTTTCTTCACTCTAGGCTTCTGTGTACCAATTCATACCACCCTCCACCATTTCCTACTCGAAGCAGGACACTAGAGACTACATTTTACTTGCAAACTGATTTTTCTTTGGAACTTAATTAAATTTAACACTTACTAGATAGTGGAACTCTTACCAAAGGTTTAGGCTTCAAAAAGCTTAGTTCCGGTGAAAATATATAGTAATCTAAGTATCTGGGCACCTCAACTGCAAAATATTGAATACAGAAGATCCACTTCCAAGCCTGGTAATTTACCCCAGTCAGAAAATTCAGTACTGATGAACCTATTTGCAGGGCAGGAACAGAGATGCAGACGTAGAGAATGAACTTGTGGACCCAATCGGGGAAGGAGAAGGTGAGATGAACTGAGAGAATAGCACTGACACGTATAAACTACTGTGTGTAAAAGAGATGGCTAGCGGGAAGCTACTGTATAACACAGGGAGCTCAGCCTGATGTTCTGTGATGACCTAGACGGGTGGGAAGAGGGGGCAGGTGGAAGGAAGGCTCAAGAGACAAGGGATATATGTGTACAGATAGCCGATTCATGTTGTATGGCAGGCAGAAGCTAACACAACATTGTGAAGCAATTATACTCCAATAAAAAAAATAACTTAAAAAAAAAGAAAATTCAGTGCATTCACATACCGGCCGTCCATGAATGCTTTCATAATATAACAGAGCTTTCTGCAGGGCCACTTTCTCATTAGCAATCTGGTCCTTGGTCATATCCTGTATAAACACAAGGACAGAGGAACGAGAGCGGGGAAAACATTTGTGAACATCGCAACTGCTTTATTTAGTTAAACAAGTTTCCCGAAGTAAGGTTAAAAAGAATGTTTACCCAACAGCTCTCCCTAGCTTCATCCAAAGCTAGGAATTAGCTGTTCCTGATGTGTGCAGCTAGAAACACAGCACAGCAGAATCATCACCTATGAGTACTGCTTTCTCCCATGTGGTGGCAAAAGCATGCTGGACTGAAGTCAGCAAGGCTTTGAGGTGCACGGGGCTTAGCCTAATGGCTCCGGCGATGAATACAGTTACAGGATACACATTCCCAAAGGCTTGTCTCTAATCCTCCTACCTCAGAGAGTCACCAAACTGTCTCTTAACGGAAACAACTCCATTCTGCAACCTGAACAACAGGATTTCCTGCTCTCCATTTGCAGTCCAAACCAAAGGACCTATAGTTAAAAAGCACTCTGAACTGGTTTCATCTGCTTCTTTGGAGTCTCAACGTGTGGAAGGGGAGGGTCAGGGAGCTATAAAAAGGTGTCTCTCATCACCGCCCCCCCCGCCCCCCCACCGCACTGGGACCCAAGGGCATGCCCTGCCATCCTACCACAGTGACTGGAATGCTTTGGGATTAGCAGTTTCTCGGGCTCATCACAGAATCACACCTTAATGTCTTCCGGACGGCTGGTCTCTGCCCGCTTCTCCTGGAGCTTCCTCTGGATGGATTCCAGCGTGGCCTCCACGCTAGGCTTTATGGCTTTATCCACCAGCTCTTGTTTTTTCTCATCTTCTTTTTCAAGTTGGGAGCCGAAACTCTTGGGGAGTGTGTTGCTTCGCTGCCGCATCCTGGGGGGCAGGTCCTCCTCTGATATCTTCAGTTTGGACTCTAGGAGAAAAGGTTTGGGGGTGGAGACATATGGGAATTGATGTCTGCTGAACCCAGATTGTTTTTCTTGCTGTTAACAAGTGCTTAGTCCTGTCTTATTTTGCCCCAGAAAGCATCTAATTATATTATTAGCTGAAATCCCTGGGTTATTATTTCTTAAACTTAAGAAAATGATAATGTTTTCCTGTATTATCTAGCATGGTTTCCTAACCCTAATTCCTGAGAAAGTTTCAGTTCTTTAATATCCATGCTTTAGCCGCGCCAGCCTGCAGGCTGTTCTCAGAACGAGGCCGATGTCTTCCCACACAGAAACCCATAGCATTTACAGGTATTTGCAGGTCTAGCACCCAAATGTTGGCCAACCTTTTCCATATGATGTATATATCTCATCTTGGAATTATTTTCACTTTGTATTCTATTCCTTTGTTTACATGATTCTGTGTCCTAAAAGACAGCAAGCTCTGGGACGGACAGGGACCAAATTCTTTTCATAAACTATTTGTGTCTCTACATCTTCTCCTAACTCCATAGCAAATAACACCTTGGATTAAATAGGTTCTTAAAAAGTGTTGAATTGAAACCATCATTCTTCGATTAGTTATTTAGGGGAGGAAAAAACAACAACCCTGCAGAATTTTCAGCATCTTTGATCTGGGTTTCCCTGTGATGGAGGTCATGGGAAGATACAGAGAAAGTGTGCCCTGAATGCCAAGGGTCCTGGGAGTCGGCTTCATGGAACCTGTCTTTCCTGGAACATTTGAGTGGTAAGTGGCTCTCAGCACACGGTGAGATTACAGCTTCTGTGCTTGGCTTGTTCTCTGAAGACCTTGACATAGGTCTAGAGCTTTCCCTACCTTTAAGTTGTTTCCGGAATTTGGCAAGGTCATTTGTCCATTTCAGAACCTCTGGATTGGCTGCTTTGTCGCTGTGGGAAGGCTGCAAAAAGGAAATGTAGAGTAAATGTTTTGGAATTGGGGTGGGAGACAGAAGAGTTTGATGATCAGTTTGTTTTAAACAGCAAGGAAAAGCTGAGTTCCACTGGAATAATAAATGAACTGTGATTAATCAGAGCAACTTCACAGGTGGAATTCCATTATCCTTCTTTGTATCTGGTTATTTTTGATGCTTTCAAAGAATTCCTCAGAGACAAAATGCTGTATCGTTACGGTCATGGACTTTCATGAGTCTATGACCTCTTTTCCATTATCTGCAGGGTTCACCCTGTCAGCCTAACAAGATAGAAAGCAGTGGAGTATATGATATTTTGGAGAAGGAAATGGCAACCCACTCCAGTATTCTTGCCTGGAGAATCCCATGGATGGAGAAGCCTGGTGGGCTACAGTCCTCGGGGTCGCAAAGAGTCGGACACGACTGAGCGACTTAACTAACTAACTATATGATATTTTACGCAACAACCACTGTGAGAAAAGTCTTTTTGTTATTCTTATAGGAAATACTAAGGATAGAGCTGAGAGAAGAATAAGGTCAGTACCAGTTAAATTTTAGAAGATAATTCTGAATTAAGCTTTAGCCAAACAAAATACTTCACTTAATGATTTTCCCCATTTCCGATCACTGATCAATTTACAAGGCAAATGCGAATGCCTTCAATCCATTTGTAAGGATACACTGTGCAAGGAAAATACTGACACACCATATTTAAATGCCATCCTATTCCCTCACACAGTGAAAAATCAGGACTTTGTGCTGTTTTTTCTTCCAGATTGTCTAAAATAACTCATTTTGATTTATTCTTTTTTATTTTTGACTATTTTTATGCATATTTCTTACTTTAACTACAGTCTGAGATGTGTATAAGAGAAGGCTCTGAATCCTTCGAGTGAGCTGGGCAGGAGTCAGGTCCTCTTGCTCATCTTCGTAGGAGCCCAGAGAGGAGCTGCGGCGCCTGTGAGGGGCACAGGGTGGGGGTCAGCTTCCCAGGAGGGGTCACTGCCTGCTGGGAGGGGCTCGCGGGGGAAGGGGTGTGGTATGGAGGGGGTGCTTAGGCTCTCAAATAAAAGAGAGCTGACGGCGATTACATTTTGTGACCTTGAGCTCTGTATGTCCTGCCGTTTAAACACGTCCAATCTTCTCCAGCTCACCTTTGCACCGTGCAGAGCTAGGTCTGAAATGTGCACAGTGGACTTCACAGCTAAAATTGAGAGAGCTTTGGAAAAGGGGCACCAACGGAGATTCGGTCGGTGATGCTGTAGTTGGGTCACAGGTCACGTGTAAAGTTACAACAGAGCCTGTGCACTGGGATGGAGATATACTTACAACCTAGCTAAAACCATGACTAGCCCTGGGTAACATTCCTCTCCCTTTTACAGTTACACGGATGGAACCTCTGTGCCTCAGCAACACAAAGAAACACACCTCATGAAAGGGTGGGAATTGGGGGGAGAAGGAGGCACTTCCGTGTCGTCCAGGTACTGCCGGCTCTGCCCGTAAGCGTAGAAGCGGGGGGACAGCATGGGGTCGCTGTCCTCCTCCAGGAGCTGCCGAATCAGGCGCCCGGCCTGCGGGGAGAGGCGCGCTTCGTCAGCGTCCACGCTCTCCTGTTGCCACGAGGAGAAGGCAGGGATAGGCTCTGGAAAAGAACAGGGGCAAGGGGGCAAAATTGTTCTTTAAAGCACACCTGTTTCCCAAATTTTCTGAATGCATTAGGAGGCACTGGACGGTCTCACGTTTTACTTATTTATTAGCTCGTTTGGCCGCACCACCTGGCAGTCAGGTTCTCGGTTCCCCGAAGGGACTGAACCCGTGTTCCTGCAGCGGAAGCATGGAGTCCTAACCACTGGACCACCAGGGAATTCCCAGTTTCACATTTTAGGTCGAAGGTTCTGACTCAAGACGCTATGCCCTGACCTGAATCAGCGAATCTATCTGACAGCCATCATCTACTCTCTTATCTCCACCTTCACTTGCTTTCAAAAGTCAATGTGCTAGGGCTGCCCTGAGGAAAAGCCACTCAAGTGAGCTTCCAGCGTTCCTGAAAGATCGCTGAGGAGCACTTCTCCGCCTGAGGGTGTTATGGAACAGAAACGCCTATGTGTCTGTGAGCAAGGGGCTTGGCATCATGGCTGGACATCCTTCACTGATACAACCAGGGCATCGGGTTAAGGAATCGCATTCACCTTGGGAGAGTCCACTGATTCAGGTTACGCCTCTGCTGAGGTCATTCAATAAGCTGTTTTGTGTGCTTTTGCTTTAGCGTGTTGGGATTTAGCATGTCTAAAATGCATGGTCAGTATTTGGAACTTTTAGAGGCTACTTAAGTTAGATGGCATCATCAATTCAGTGGACATGAGTTTAAGCAAACTCCGAGAGACAGTGAAGGCCAGGGAAGCCTGGCGTGCTGCAGTTCATGAGAGACAGACATGACTGAGTGACTGAGCAACAGCATCAGACTGTAGTTAAAGTAAGAAATATGCATAAAAATAGTCAAAAATAAAAAAGAATAAATCAAAATGAGTTATTTTAGACAATCTGGAAGAAAAAACAGCACAAAGTCCTGATTTTTCACTGTGTGAGGGAATAGGATGGCATTTATTTTTACTGCAAGACCTACCTTCATGTGTTCTTTTCCTCATTAAAAAAATCCTATCTAACATATTTTAAGGATAGATCTCAGATGATGTATGGTATTTCATTTGTAATACTTTCTTCATTTATAAAAAAGGTTATGTCTTAAATACCCTCGTGGATATTGTAATGTACACAAGGCTGGAATTTGGCCATGATCTTAAATTCTGGGATTCCCTCAGTTTAAATCATGGAACAATTGTCCCTTCAGCTATCAAAGTAGTTCTAAAATCCACAAAATCATCTTAAACAAGGGCTTACTTAGTATTGTACTTAAAAAAATCACACAGTAATCACAGAATATTAAAGCTTGTTGAAACTTCATACAACAAAGAATCCAGTGACTTTTCAACTGTGGCTGCACATCAGGGTCACAGAGGAAAATATAACTAACTCCTAACATGCTTCCCTGATGGCTCAGGTGGTAAAGAATGCGCCTGCAATGCAGAAGACCCTAGTTTGATTCCTAGGTTGGGAAGATCCACTGGAGAAGGGATAGGTTACCCACTCCAGTATTCCTGGGCTTCCCTTGTGGCTCAGCTGGTAAAGAATCCGCCTGCAGTGCGGGAGACCTGGGTTCAATTCCTGGGTTGGAAGATTCCCCTGGAGAAGGGAAAAACTACCCACTCCAGTATTCTGGCCGGAGAATTCCACGGACTGTATAGTCCATGGGGTCACAAAGGGTCGGATATGACTGAATGACTTTCACGTTTTTCTTTTCTAACATACAGGTCTCACACCAACCAAATAGACAGAATTTGTAGGTGAGGGTCCAGATATGTGAGACACAAACACAGAGTCTTTAAAAAGCTTCTCAAGTGATCATAATTCAGTCAGATTTGAGAACTACTGCTTTGATTCAACAATTACAGATAAGGAAACTGAAACCCAAGTAATCCAAGAGCAAATACCTAATCAGTGATAAGAGTTGGTTCTAGAAACTCAAGTCTCCTGCCCTCCTGGACACTGCTTCAATTTAGAATGTGCCAGGCGCTTCAGGAACAAGGATGACTATCTTAAAAATGTTAAGATCCCACAGTGTAGTAAGACTTAAGCACATTAATTTAAAAAAAAAATTAACCTCATGTGGAATGAGGTCCACGGGTTCTCAAAATTTAAAGACAACCAAGTCATCTTATAACACAGATGACAATATAAATACTTTAAACAATCATAGCATCTTCAAGACAGAGTCCTGCCTACTGAGTCTCAAAGAGTGGCAGAGAATAGACTTGGCTACAGCAGGAGACAAACAGGAGTTGTTTCATCATCTGTACTGATGCGGTTGGCTGGCTCCTTCTATGTGGCGGGGCTTAGATATGAGCAGCTTGGAACTGTCGACAAGAAAAAGTGAAAGTAACTGAGAAGTGAGGGGAGATGAGGGAAACAGAGGGTGAGTGGAAAGTAATCCCTAGAAAAATAATAAGAATGTAATGTGCAGTTGCAGAAAATGGAATTATTAAACCGACCAGATGACATCTATTTCATAGGACAGCAGTAGTTTTCCATAAGGACTAACATCAATGGAGCCAGGAAAGGGAAAGGTTAAGATGGCCTGAACAGTCCAGCCGAAGGCAGTGGTGAAGGAGCATAACACCCAGGGGAAGGCTTTGATGGCTGACAGGGAAAAGGGGCATAGGGAAGACAAAGTCTGATGTTGATGCTGGCATGCTGCTGTGCTGGCTAGTTTGACATTTCTGCGCATCAAACCTTAGTGTGAAAGGTGTTATTTTAGGTCCTGAAGTACGTTAATCTGTCTGAATCTAGCAGAATAGCTCTTAAAATATAGTACAACTAATTTTTGAGTTTTGAACTATGTGGTCTCTATGTACCATTTCGGCAAAACACAGTACGTGTTTGTGACCATTAACCAAGCGTGTCTCCGGTAAAAAATAAACTGTGATCCTGAGTTAACTACAAAAGACTAATCACGGAACTGAACTGTGCTTGTTTGATGCTTTGTGACTAACATGGGGTCATCCGTCAGACTGCCTTTTTGTTAATGCAGCCATCTTCTGGGCCTCCGTCCTTGATCTATCACTCCACGGACAAGAAGACCAGATGTGGCGTGTTCCTGGTGTCACCAGTGGTATACATGAAGTACACAGCTGAAGAAATTCCAGCTAATGGGAGGCACTGTCTCTTGAATTCATTTTTTAATTTTTACTGTATGATTCTGTTTCTTTTTTAATGGAAGCATAGCTGATTTAGAATGTTAATTTCAGGTGTATAGCAAGGTAACTTAGTTACATATATATATGTAATATTTTTTCTTTTTCCATTATAGGTTATTACAAGATATTGAATATAATTTCCTGTGCTATACAGTAGATCCTGGTTGTTTGTCTATTTTATATACAGTAGTTTGTATCTGTTAATCCCAAACTCCTACTAATTTATTCTTCCCTACCCCCTTTTCCTTTTGATAACTGTAAGTTTGTTTTCTGTTTGTGAGTCTATTTCTATTTTATAACAAGTTCTTTTGCATCATTTTTTCAGATTCCACATATAAGTGGTTTGTCTTTCTCTGTCTGATGTTTCTCTTAGTATGATAATCTCTAAGAGATTTGTTACTTTAAAAAAGAGAAATATAACAGCATTAAGAATTTCAACGTTAACAAAGTAAAAATAAATATTTCATCATTAGCTGCAGGTAGAACAGAAGTGAAGTTTTTCACCTATGCATCTGGAAATGTTTATATAATTTCTCTCTCTCTTTTCTCTTCCCTTTAATTCTATACAGTCTTACAACTTAGGGCTCCTATTCAAAAGAGTTACATAATTATACATAGTTCAATATAATGAAAGATTCAGTAAGACCAACTGTTCTGTTTTGAAATATTCTAAGAATACAAGGCTATCTCATTTTTTTTTTTAATCTCATGTTTTGATAGTTGGTGCTCAAATAGAATAACAAGACTGAACTGAGAAGAACAATACAGTCCATGATAGTATGTCCTATGCATTACCCACCTGCATAGAGAGCCAATTTGAGGATGTGTTCACTGACAATTCCCAATTGTGGGCTTGGGAAATAATTTACATTTTAACCAGTAATTATAGAGCAATGAAACAGACAAGAATATTGCAAGATAATTATTCAAATGGACAAGAGAAAAGATTTGAGGCTTCAAATTAGATTTTCATCTTAAAGGACTCCATAAAACAAAGGTGTTTCCCTCTCTGGACCAGAATTCCCTGGATATGGTGGTTTTGATTTTAGCCGTGTGTCTGGTCGAAAAGAACTCTGGATGTAAGTATGGAATGTCTATTAAAAATTAATCTGCCCAGGTGAGCTGACATCCCAGCAGGTCAGAAATAACAGAGAAAAAAGCTGTATGCTTGCTACCTAAGTAACAAATAAGAATAGGTCCCTGGGGAGCTCCAGTTCAGACACTACAGCACACATGGAAATAAAGGAGATTCACTGCGGGAGGAGAAAAGGCAGCTCTGACTGATGCTAATGCGATCACTGGGACGCAGCTCCTCTCTGCATTAGCTGGCTGGATCCATTTACTACACAAAAGAAAACGAGCTACTGAGATGATTTTTCTCTAAGAAATCTGCACAGAATTAAGGGGGCTGATGTTTTCCGTGTCTCATTTCTAACTGCGTATGTGTTACTCAGAGTCAGTCCTACTTGGTGTGATGTCATACAGTCTTCCAAGGAGGCTACCCAGTAGTGCCGGAGGTACATTTACATCCCAGATACAGGGACGTGGAAACCCCATTGGTGGGGGGTCTTTACTGGGAAAATCCTTCCATAAAGTTTTCCTTAGAATTCCAAAATGTAACCTGAGAACGACTGTTCTGTTAAATTGTTCCAACAGTCTCACCACAAACTGTCAGAACCTTACTAGCCAGCTTCGTCAATCCAAAATAACACGTAGTGTCTATCACATGGCTGTGCTGAGCACTCTGTGTGTGTTAGCTCATCTACTCCCTGCAACAAACGGACTAAGTAGATAAACCTACAGCTGTGCTGTGCTGTGCTCAGCTGTTTCAGTCCTGCCTGACTCTCTGCAACCCTATGGACTGTAGCCCACCAGGCTCCTCTGTCCGTGGGATTATCCTAGTAAGAATACTGGAGTGGGTTGCCATTTCCTCCTCCAGGGGATCTTCCTGATTCAGGGACTGAATCCACATCTCTGCCAACTCCTGGATTGGCAGGCGGATTCTCTACCACGGAGCCACCCAGGAAGCCTCTACTATTTGTTATTATATACTATGTCTCCTATTGAGACCTGCTGACTAACTCGACCACAAAGCTAGTTAAGTGGTAGAACCAGAATTTGAACTCTCCATGTGTCTGCCTCTTAACTATCATAGTCCACTGCCTGCTACGATACTGAACTAGCATTGCTTAAAAGAGGCATTTAGGTGGAATTCAGGAGACTTTGTGATCTTAAAGCATCATTTTGCCTCTTTTAGCCTCAGCTTTCTTAGCTGTGTGATGTGAGGGTTCAGCTGTAAGATCTTTAAGATTCCTCACTTCTCTAATATTTTTTAAAGAGAATTTCCTGCCCACAGTTATTTTTGATAAGATAAGCAGTAAGTGATGAATAAGGTATCTGAAGTACTTTATATACTTTAAAATGTTCTATAAAACTTGATTTCACCAGGACAAATCTAATAGAGTAGCTGAGTATTTACATCTCAGTACTTCCACAAGGGTGTCCTAAATCAACATGAACTGGCTGATTATGGACATTTTAATTATGCAACTTTCAAGGGTTTTAAATAACTAAGACAGTTCATTTGATTTGGGTGTTCATTTAATTTTGGAGCGTGCAAACTTTAGTAATAGTGATGATAATGATGCTTTCACGTGGACAGATCAAACAATATGCCCTAATACACAGCTACACATAAAGGAAAAACGATCAAGCGTGTATTATTTATCTGTCAATGAGTGGGACTGGACTCTGATCCTCCATTCACTTTGAGAGGGTTCCACTCTGAGTAGTCTATGGAACTTATTAACAGCTTCATTTTTCTTTTTATTTTCCCAATACCATATGCTTCAGAAGCCGCAGAACATCATTTTCATGTGAAAGCATACACTGTAGTGGCCAGTACCCGCAGGTTGCTCATTAAGTACTCTCTCACCTGATATTCTATTATTCTACGTGTATGAGAGAGTATGAGCCATGGCGTGGGGATGGAGAAAAAGTAAACAAATCAGAAAGAGTTGGTTACACTGCATGGGGGTCCGGAGACTACTGATGGAGACTTATAGATGGATACTGGTTCATATGGTTTCGGTAACTATTACTTTTGTTTATATATTTTGTTGTACTGGTTGCACAGTTTAAATTAGTACAAAGTTTATTCCTTAGTGGGGAGTGACCATTTTGTTTGTCACTAAACCTATAGAAAAAGGTGATATTTCAGTGGCTTAAATGATTGCTCTCAGCTTAACTATCCTTCATGCAAAATATTCCTTTATTTGGACTATACTTACAGCTGTATTACTGCTAAAATGTAACTTGGACACTTAGGATAAATAAATAAATTAAATATACTGAAAGCACTAAACAAACAATCAAAACCATGAAGATTTTTGAAATGAAACCATGTAGATTTTTGAGGTATGTGAGTTCAATGACAATGTAGTAACTGGCAAAAAGAAAAAGTTAAAACAAGTCATTTTATAAATTATATGGATAACACAATCCTAATAAAATGTACTTTTTCTTGGCATAAGCTTTAAAAATTTCACCCAGCTTCCAATACAAAATGTTATTTCTCTCATATTATTATCTGGCTGAAAGTTCTTAATATAAAGCAATGAAACAGTTCTAATTATAAGTTAGCTTTCAACCAGTCTGGAGAGATTTTTTCTGCTTTATATTTAGCCTCTTTAAGTGTGTTGGAAGGGACTATAAATTTATGATTAAAAAAAAAAATCCAACACCTGAGTCTGCTTCAACAGGAGGAGACTCTACTAGCACCTTTCCTGAATAAATAAATCATCAAGATAATGTGGCCAATTTAAATTCTGACCAAAAAATCCTAGAGATTTTAATCTAGAGCTGTATGTTAATGATATAAGGAGACCTTATTCTTGAAGCCCAAACAGAGCATTTGTTTTGGCTACTGCTTTTTTTTTCTTTTATTTGGGCAACAGTGGCTACCATGGGACCTTGCTGTTTTTAACGTATGAATTAAAAGCACACCTGATTATTTCAAAGTACACAAAAGAACAACAACAAATACTATCCTGGAATGTATCACTTAAAACAAAAAACCTTGAATTTCCCCCCAGTGGAGAGCTGGGAAGATCTGACCAAAATCTCAGATTCACAACCTAATTACATGAAAAAAAAAAAAAAAAATTGGAATGTGTTTCTTAGATTGCAAAGAGGGAAAATCGGAATAAAAAACATTTTGATTTCATTTCACTGAAGCCCTGGATTTGAGAAGTATCATGGTGCTACTGTTTTTCACCTTGTGGTCTTCTTAGATCATCTTAAGATCATTAACATAATGAATACTTTTTGGTTTTAAAAAAAAGAGGTGGGGGCAGGAGACAAGCAAACTTAGGTGCTTTTGAAAAAGACTGACTTTTTATTTTAATAGTTCTGATACTTTAAGTCATCGTGTTAACTCAGGCCACGGCTCTGAACTCAGGAGCACAATTTCTCCCTCTCTCTACCTTCAGACACACAGACTGTCTAGAGACAGATGGGCACTTATTATGGAGACACCCTGTTACGTGTCTGGATGCAGACATATGGATCATGGAAGAAGAGCAGCTTGAGAGAACTACTGCAGATCCTCCCTGAAATACAGGTTTGACAAGATGAGGATACCCTCTTCTGCAGAGATAAATGTCTAACATTTCTGTCAAAGATCTCTAGGAAAACCAGTCTCAAGAACTACATTATAGGCTTTCAATACGAAGCACTCTTATTCAGCGTTCTCTTTGATAAGCAGATCTTTACGTTTGCTAACCTGGATTTTAAAATTTTATCCATAAAAACAGACATAGAAGCAAAGCAAATCAAAGTATTCTTCTTGAAAAATGGGGAGGAGATTTAATGAGGAAGGTAGAGGGTTGGCATGTAGCAGGGAGAAGGTCAGTAACACTGACAGTGAATCCAAAATGCACACCAGTTCTGTGTTACTCAGCTTGGTACTCCTAGAAGGAAAATGCATTCACATCTCAGCACTCCTGGTAAGTCAGAAAGGAAAAAAAAAAAAAAAAAAAGGGCTGCAAGGTGACACTAGAATAAAGGGCAAGCACATTTTTCTTCTTAGATTGCAATCACTCTTGGCAACACCGAACGTGACACATTCCTATGTCAGGGGAAGGATTTTCGGTCATTTAGAAATGTGGCTACTTCTGCACACAGAGCTCTCGCTCTCACCCACGCACCCAACATGCTTCTCCTTTCTGCTAATTTACAAGTGATTCTCCAGTATTAAATCATCCGAATATCCGATGACCTTACCTTCCCAGCTCTTCTGGTCACACAGCGCAGTCAGGTCCAGCTCAGGCACTTCGGACACAAAGCTCTCCTGCTGGTCATCAGCATCCGGAGTCCTCTGCAGCTTGCTGTCAGGCAGGCTGGGATGCTCCTGGATCTTCATTGTGGGGTTCTGCGACAACAGCACAACGTCCTCAAATCTCTACTGCTCACCAAGACCCAAAAACGTCTGCAGCAATTCCACTCCTGCTGAACAAAACCTCCCAAGCCACAGCTGCTGGTGTCCCCGGCACTAAAACCAAAATCATAGCCTGATGCCCCCTGGATGCTAGCTGGTCACTTGCATGCAAAAAGCAACTGCCCATCTACGCGCCTTTAACTTTTCTTCTGGGAGAAAGACAAGATCATTTCCGAGGGCTGTTCTTCCTGATAACTGCTGGCAGCTGACAGACTGGATGATAACTGACTGGGGCCAGGAAGGAGGGAAAAGGAGTTTGTGTTTCCTTAAAGGAGTATGGCTCTCCAGACTGTAAATAACAACCCAAAACTCAGCTACCGCTGTTGCTAAGGCTGTAGCAGCAACATGGTGTCTCTCTCACGCAGCCTTCTTTGCCCCTTAGGTAAACAGTCCTGCAGGGCCAGGAGCAGAGGCTGTGCACACGCGTGCTCTCCTGCTGGCCCTGCAGGCTTAGAGCAATTAAGCGGGGCTAGCTGCAGATTCCCAGATTTCCTGTGACTGTTTTCGCCACAGTGTGGGGAGAACAGACTATTTATGGAGGAGCTCTGGGTATTCAAGCATTGTTGCGCAAATTCAAACAGCACGGGTGGTGGCGGTGGAGGGGGTGGCTTGCCAGCTACCAGCTAGCAGTAAGGAATATGGACTCTGGAAATGAGCCAAAATTACCCAGGGAGCATGACTTTTTTTATTTTTTAAAGTAAAAAGCCAAGAACTGGCAAGTCAGCAAAGCATAATTTATATCTTACAAATATGCAGCTGTCACTTCTTTCCCTACTATTCATCTACTCTGAATAGTAAATACTCAGCTACCCTTGGTTTTATTTACTGGTGGCACCTGCACCAGGCGAGGACATCGGAGAAATGGGAAAACTCCCCCTAAAACAAGGCTATCTTAACTAAGCGATTTTGTATTTTTAAAAATGCACTGCAATTAAGTCTTTTTTACCTTGTTCTTTTGGCATCCAGTAAACCCAACCATTGTCATACTCCCCCCGTCACAAAATTATAAACAAAAGTGCTGCCTCACACAACCATTTCTCCGGTAGCACAGAATTGTACAGAAGATTTTCTTTGAGAATAACTGGAAATTTATTTGAGCAAATATATCATCATTAAATTAAAAAAAACCCCAAACATCTGGGAAATCATAAATGATTCTGTTAATGTGTGAGAAATGTCCTGATGCTTAAAATAAAGCACTACTAAGACTTCCAGCTCCTTTTAATAGCTATTCAACCTACTTTGATATCACCAGGGGAATAGTCAGGGCTTTTACTACTGTATTTCCATGAAATGAAGCATTTTCTTCACATTTGGGATAAAATGAAATATCTCCAGTCAGTTCATGAAAGTCAGATGGAAATGCCAAGTAAATCTGGGGCTTTAAGACACTTTAAAAACTCTGCTTGTCTATTATATGGGCGGAAACACACACACAGATTAAGTATTTATGCCACAAAAATTATTTGTTCCCTGAGCTGAACCCTAATGAGACCAGCGTTGGAGGACCCAATTTGGCACTCAGCTTTTTAAAAGTTACAGCATCAGTTAGTCGCCAACCATTTGTGTGTGTGTCAGAACCTCATATAGCAAATAAACATTTCCTCAACAAAGAGCTCTAATACCTGTTAGAGACAGGAAAAAGGGAAGAATATAAAAAATGTGGTTCCATGGTGTAAGTATGGCACTTCCTTCACCAGGAACATCTGTGAAGCACTGACTCTGGTGAGGCGGTGGAGCGGACGGGGGTTTTCCTCCCAGGCAGACTTGGGATTGAAGAGCAACTGAGTAGCTTGGTGCCCCGGCTGAGCCGTTTCACCTCTCTGAGCCTCCACTTTCTAAACTATAAAACGGCATTAATAACACCCATCTTGCATGGTTCCTTTGAAGATCTGAGAGGAGGTAGAAAAGGCCTCTAAGCATGCTGCCTGAGGCAGAGACACACAAATGGAAGTGATCCCTCTTACTAGTATGAGGCACCATAGGAAGATGAGTAAAATACTGCTACCTCTCAAAACGCTCGAGAGGAGTTAGAGGAGGCTTCTACAACTGCAATTCAAGGAGAAACGTGCTACAGCAGAGGGCAGGGCAGGGTCTTGGATGCATTAGGAAAAGATATTAGCGAAAAGGGCCACTCGCGTTCCTGTCATTGATCAACAACAGTAAAGGTGGTTTGGCCGTGTGGGTCAGAGGGTCGGGGAGGAGGGGGAGAGGCTGTGGGCACAGAGCTGGGCAGGAGCAGGGGATGCCGAGTGCGGGAGAGATGAGGCTCAGGTGCCAGCCTTCAGCACAGATGACATGCACGCTGGATGAGCAGAGGCTGGGCTGACAGAGGCCTTGCCTGCTGGGCTAAGTTTGGATTTTATCCTGTGGTAGATAATGGAAAGCCATTGAAGGATTTTAAAAGACATACTAGGGGACTTTCTTGGTGGCCCAGTGGCTAAGATGCCACACTTGCATTGTAGGAGGCCTGGGTTAGATCTCTGGTCAGGGAACTAGATCCCACAAGCCACACAGTGAAACAAACAAATACTTAAACAAAACAAAAAGACTGGTAACGGAGAAATGTGTTTTCCAGGCTGATGTCTTAGGCATGGGAATGCACGGTGCTGGGAACACCTGCAGGCCTAGAGCTGGGCTCAGAGGCAACCTGTGTCCTCTGCTCACAACAGCTGCTGGCTTTGCTCCCCGTGTCCCCTCAGAGTGCTTGACAGTCTGCAGTGCTTGACACGACACGTAGGAAATCCCCAAATTCCGCAGACACACAAGCTGACTTAAAACGGGCACTTTTTATGACTGCCACATGTGAATTCGCACCAATTTCAAAGTAAAAAAAATTATCTAGAAATTAGTTAGAAAAATTTTGCTAAGTTTTTGTTTTCTCTAAAATGTCTGGGTTTATTCACTCCTTCAACAACACAGTTTGGTGCATCCACTCTGTCCCGGGATCTGTGTGAGGTGTGCAAGCTCCCCGCACTTAGGAGCTGACATTTAGAGCAATAGAGTCAACTGTGCTCTGTGGAGTCTGGCAACTTGATTTTGGGGCAAGGCAACAGCGGACTACCTTGTGAATTGGTGAGCTGCTCTTCACGGTGTTCACAGAGTCTGGGAGTTAGGGATGTAGGAGAGGGAGCACCACCCTCGGTAGGACACTGGAATAGACGGCCTTGACAGGACTCTATTATTCTAACAAAGAGAATCAGGTCTAAACCTTACTAGTTTATTCAATTACAATCCCATGGACAGAGGAGCCCGGTAGGCTACAGTCCATGGGGTTGTTAAGAGTTGGACACGACTTAGTGACTAAACTCCCACCATTCAATTATAATAGTATATATTACATGTTATATACATGTAATAGGGCTGTCTATTATACATCAGGTGCTAGAGATACAAAGAAAAAATTTATTTAGTCATTCATCTAAGAAATCATTTTGAGAGCTTATCACGTGCTAGATGGTTTTTTAGACATTGGAGAAACTTCAGTGGCCCAAATGAATCTCTGCCCTAATCAATCTTACAGAATACAGTATTGTAAAGTAAAATTAAAAAAAAAAAGAAAAGAAAGAAATCCCCCCCAAAGAAATAAAAAAAAAAAAAAAGGCGGGGGGGGACAGGTAATAAAGAAAAAGAAGTCAAGTAGTGACATAGACTACAGAGAAAAATACAGCAGGGTAAGGAGGACGCTGAAGGTAGGGGCCATGGCCTGCTATTTCCCTGGGTAGCCAGGGAAGGCCTATCCAATAAGGTGGCATGTGAGCAGAGACACAAAGGAGACACACTTTGAGGGAAGAGTATTCCAGGAAGAAGGAAAGCAAGTGCAAACGCCCTGAGGCATGGTCATGTTGCGTATGTTTAGGAACAGCAAAGAGGTCCCTGTATTTGGAGTCAAGAATGTGCACTGTGCCATAAATAACAGGGCATCACTCACACTGAAGACCTATATATACATGAGCTTGATATACATGAACTTCCAGACTCCCTGGCTGATTTTCTGCACAGCAAGGGAGAGATGTGTCCTTCATGAACCCACATGAGCTCACACAACCGTGGATACACTTGGCAGGGCTCGCTCACCAGCACATTCACAGGCACGGCCCTGTGCTGCTGTCCTCTGACCAGTCCCCCCAGGGTGCTCTTTCTCTCGTCTGCTGCTGTATCTGAAGACCTGATTCCCAATTTCTGCTGACATGGTCACCTTGCTGGTGTTTACAGAGGGGGCTGATAGCATGGACCCAGGTATGCATGTACATGGAGTAAGGATACTGCTTTGTAGCAACACATGAGCCAAAAACTCCTCTTACTTCAAATATCTGTCAGCCTAGTCTGATGAGGCACCTTGCCAGGCTTCCCACCCTCTAGTAGTCTTATCATGGAGCATCAGGCCTGTCTACGTGACTGTCTGTTTCTCCTATTACATCATTAATGTGCAAACGTCAAGGACAGTCTTAAATACCAAAAATATCTTTTGGTTTCAACTTTCGTTGTTTACACAAATTGTATCTTCAGTTAAATCTGGATTAACGCATTATGCATTCATTTCATAATTTTCAACTCAGAGATCCTTGTGCTGCCACACAGAAAACCCCGTCAAAAATGTGGCACCATATGAAAACATGCTACATATTTATGTGGTGAAATAAACTGAGTGACTGGCTCTTAGGAGGGACAACATGGCATGGCAGATATGGGTTTTAGAGTTAAGAGATCTGAGTTCAAACACAGGTGACCAGCAGCAAGATCTTCAATGAGTAAACTTTGTATTTGAGATTCTTTTTCTCTAATACAGGACCATAACTTCAAACAGTTGGGAAGATAAAGTGAAAAATATGTAGTGTAAAAAGAGTTAGCTTGTCATAACTGTAGAAGAAATGCTAATTCCATTTATACACTACCTCCCTTTCCCATTCATTCATTTGGAAATGTTTATTGAACACATACTATGTGCTAGGCACTGAAATTATAAGAATTAACCAGACAGGGGATTCAGAGTGGAAGGGAATCACTGATCATATAAGTGCCAAGTCACATGCATGTTATAGAAGAAAGGCACAGGATGCTAGGGAGCAAACAAGAGAGAGCTCACCTAGCCTGGGGCCACACTTTACACTCCATGGTCAGGTCAAGGAGCCATTAACTACCAGTCTATCCACCTGACTCCTGTTAAGACTTGTCCCTGTCTGGCTGGGCCTGGCCGCACTTCACTCATTCTGCTCCTCCTTCTTGTTCTTCAGTCGCTCAACCACGTTTGACTCTTTGAAACCCCATGGCTTGCAGCGTGCCAGGCTTCCCTGTCCTTCACTATCTCCTGGAGTTTGCTCAGATGCATGTCCATTGAGTCGGTGATGCTATCTAACCATCTCATCTTCTGCCGCCCTCCGCTCCTTTCCTGGCCTCAAATCGCTGGTGAATGTTTGTTCCATCCCTTCTCCCTACCTGCACAGGATCTGCATAGGAAGTGGCAGGACAGTATCGGCGCCCTCCACAAGGCAGTGTGCACAGGAAGGAGCCACAAAAGTTAACAGAAGAGCCGCATGAAGTGTAAACATTTACTGTTTGGCCTGACAAGAAAGGAAAATAAACATAACAAATTCCCCAAATTCATGCGAATTACCAAGCTTCAGTAGCCTTTCAAGACTGGATGGAATTGGAAGTGAATCTAAACAAACAGAGCTTTTCAAATCTTTCTGGTTCTAGTTTCAAAACCGGTACTTGTGCTCACTAAGTCGTGTCTGATTCTGCAACCCCATGGACTGTAGCCCGTCAGGCTTCTCTGTCCATGGAATTTTCCAGGCAAGAATACTGGAGTGGGTTGCCATTCCCTTCTCCAAAATCCTAAATCTTCCATGAAATGCAGTGAGGCTGAAATAACAGAGTCATCCATTTCATAAATACTTGTTGATGAGGATATTTCAGAATTTATCTCAAACCTTCTCAATGCAAATACAAGCCTTCACTTAAGCTCCTGTGATAACTAATATTAATTCTCATGCTTGATTAGAAAGTCTTATCTTTTCTCCTTCTCTCTTCCTTTTTTTTGAAGCAGGATAAGAAAAAGGGAAATAGTCTTTTGCTTATTATGAATGTCCTGTTTGTTATCAAAGGTATGCTTCTAAGCCTTTCTAAGCAGTAGGCTTAGAAAGTATAAGAATGTAAAAATATCTTGAAGGAATTTAACACTTCAACTTCTGACTATAATGACCTCTCCCAGATAATGGCATACTCTACCACATAATTAAAAACTTTTACATGTTTTGCTTTTCTGACAAAAGGATTAAATATAAGGTTATCATTTTACTGTTCTGGATTTTATACAGAAACATGAAATACTTCAACAATAGAAAACAGCTTGTCAGAAGGAATCAAGCTGAAACATAAAGCATAAACTCCACAGAACTCTGAAAACCTGTTCTTTCAGGGTTATCTTTCAGAATCTAGAAATTGCTATTTTTAAGGACGACCTCTCTCCTGGATACTTCCACTTGTCAAATAAGTTTAAAAACAAACAAGAGAACAAAGTCTTTGAACTCCACATGCTCAGGGAACAGGGGGCTTCAGCTCTTGCACGTGTCATCCTATTTCGTCCAGCACGTATCATCCTATTTTATAAAAACATCAACCTTTCCAAAACTTACCTGAAGAAATCATAATTAAATTTTTGGCACTCTGAAGTGACTCTAACATTTTTTTCCCCCATTGCCAATGTGTCACTAAACAAATTTTAATACAAACCACTTTAAGAAATGCAGATGAAATAGAAAAGGATAATTCTCATCACTGACCATCTGAGACCTCAGTAGACTCTCCTTTTGGGTAAAATTAGGTGTATAGGTAAAAGAAATTAACGAGACATGCAAGAAAGGATTGATCTGTTTACTTTTCAATACATGCCTTCAAACAAAAACATACCTAAGGCGTCAAAATGATTATTTAAAAAATAAAATCACAGTTGTGCCTGCATTTGCCCTTGAGCAGCCGACTCTAAGATGGCCTTTCCCTGCCTGTGTATCCCTCTGAGGAGCATTTCTGAGATTAAAGGTTAACGTTTCTCAGTCTAATGAAAATATTCGTCAAACAAGAAAGACAAATCACCTTTCTCCAACAGCTGTCATTTGTTGTGTTATCTTCTATGAATCTGAGCATTTACAAAGAAAAATTAAAAGGGCAACATTAATGAGGACAGTTCAGTTCAGTTCAGTTGCTCAGTCGTGTCCGACTCTTTGTGACCCCATGAACCACAGCACGCCAGGCCTCCCTGTGCATCACCAACTCCTGGAGTCCACCCAAACCCATGTCCACTGAGTTGGTGATGCCATCCAACCATCTTATCCTTTCTCCTCCTGCCCTCAATCTTTCCCAGCATCAGGGTCCTTTCTAATGAGTCAGCTCTTCGCATCAGGTGGCCAAAGTATTAGAGTTTCATCTTCATCATCAGTCCTTCCAATGAACACCCAGGACTGATCTCCTTTAGGATGGACACAATCTGCCTTAATGGGAAATGAAACTGGGAATGTTACCATATCCATTCATAGTAGGCATGTAAATCTGATGTTATAGGAAACTGAAAAAAAAAACAACAGCAGCTAAACACAATTCTAGGAGGGGTAACCAACCTCTAGACTCACTTTTCATTTCTGAAATTTAGGAATTGGTGCAGCATTATCAGAAAATCAGACAATTTGAGTTGCATTAAGTTTTAGAAAGTGCTACATATATTAAAATGTAGGAAATTATAATAGCAAGGGAAAGAGGTTTAAAAATGGAAGTCAGATCTTTCACAGTCCTTCATCAATCATAAAGTATCTTTCTTTCAGTGAAGGAAACACATGCGGTCACGAGTAGAAAAAGAATCCTCATCCCGTGGAGTGATGCCTTTTTTCCCTCTGTTGGTGCAGTTGTGAAAGAAGGATGACACGGAGAGCTTAGTCTGGATTTTAACTCACTGCCTAATTTTATCTCCTCGCTGAAACAACCATGATGACAATGATTATTAATAGTGAGTGCTTCAGAAGTGCCAACGGTGGGCTAGGTGCTGACTGGTAAATGCACATGGCCACACATGTAAGAATAGTTCCTGGCCCATGGAAGAAAGGTTTGAGATTCTTTCCCTGTGATGCATCTGCCGTGAGAGCTGTCCACAAAAACACCAAGACAAACGGAGTTCAGCACGCATTTGTTTGGGTGCCACTTGGAATTTATGAGTTAATGTTACATAGTTCATCCCAAAGGCTGTTCTCTACCCTTTTATCGCCTAAAGAAAAGAGGCAGAAAAGGGGAGAACTGAGAATACCTCTCCAGGAGGCTGGCAAAGCCATTTTCTTTAAAATATGTTCAATGGCATGGTGAGTAGGTGCTTGTTGTGAGAAGAGGAAGGGAGCAGAAAAAGGATGAAACAGAAGGAAACTAAAAACAGTATCATGGGGACACTGTGCTCTGAAAAACTGTGACTAGAGACTAGAAAGAAGGTCTGCTTTTTGCCTGGGTCCCAAGGAAGGAAGCATAAAGGAGTTGGAAATAAAGGATGAAAGCAGTGGCTCAGAAGCTATGAAGTCAGGGAGAAGCCTCCCCTCCTATTGTCTGGCTGTGTTAATGAAGAAGTGCCCGTGACAGATGACAAAGAGGAAATATGAGGAATCTAGAGAATTCGGGGGTGGTCGTGTCAGGTGGCCATTCATTTCCAGCAATTTTATACCAAGTTCAACATAAGTGTGCGTTTTTCTAAGAAGGAGGTCCATAGCTTTCAAATTCTTAACTTTCTAGATTGGAAAACTTTACGGAGGTAGGAACTGCAGCTGTTATTAAATCCCAGCTCCTGGCACATTACCTGCACATAGTAGGACTCAGTATATAGATTACTGAACAACCCATCAGTGAGTTTAGGTTACTGCCCAAAAAAGGTTAGGAATCAGTGGTTAGAGGGGGGATTCTAGGCATAATTAACATTTCAGAATCCAAGAACAGGTTGAAAAAAGCTTTAATTCTTGCCAAAAAGAAAGCCGATCATAAGACTGAAGGTGCAGTTGGAAGCATTTGGAAGTCGTGAATTATATACACAAGCATGAATGAAAAATGAAGCTCAGCACACTGAATGGAAGCCAGCATTGGGACAAAGGAAATCAAATACTTGGGTCAGGAAGGCAATGTCACCAGAGGACAACAGGGAAGCTAGGAAAGTCACCGAAACATTAAGATACAGACAATAGAAGGGAGTTAGACATTATTTTCTCTGTCATTTACTTAAAACAAGATCCAAAACTCAGGAAATGAATTTACTAACTTGAAATGATCTTATGTTAATTTGAAAATTAATGAAATGATATCTGTGACAAATCCACTGTGATTCACTATTATCTGTCTGAATCACTTTAAAAAAATGCTTGAATTCATGGAAAATCAAACCAGTAGCTTTGGCTTTTATTTTGTCTTATTTTATGGAAAAAAATCTTAGGAGAAATCTCCCTGGTATTAAAGATTATCTTCACAAGTCAAATAAAAGAATTCAAAAAACCCCAAAAGAATAGAGTTCTTACGATTTCTCAAGAAATTTTTATGTCTCAATATTTGCCTTTCTCAACAACTGTCACTTAATCTCATCACCTCTTATTGATAAGCCAATAAATCTTCACAGGGACTCTCAAGAACGTAAGAACTGTCCTGTCACAGGTACAATCTTACTTGGTAGCTACTCACCTCAAAATGCTGGGTCTGCCTGCCATCCTTTCCATTTTCTTTGCTACAAACAAAATATAAACTGTCATTCTGTTTTATAACAATGCTTCTCATTCATTGAAATCATACTTTTACTTGTTTTAGAACTTCGGTAGCTCTAAATAAAATTCTTATGAAATTAAAAAACAAAACAAAAAATTAAAACCTAGAAACAACGTAACACATGAATATGGTTATCTGTCTTTAATAGCACCATAGTAGATTTTCCCATCCTAAAGCATTTTCCTTGTTGTAAAATGCTGTTGGTAAATATAGGGTTTGTTAATTTTATGCTTTTTAGTTCTTTTAATGCACACTGCACTAAGTGAAAAAAAGTTTAATCACATTCTTATAAATGGTGTTAGGAGAAAACGCTTAAAATTACCTTCCATCCGACATCAGTTCAACATGATCAGATCCAGTCCTCTCATGAGATGGTGTGGAATTGAGGTTTTCCATGTTCTGTAACAAAACAAACCACTTGTTGTCCAGCAGTAATGGTAAGAAGTACATAACAACAGATCCTTCTTTCTTTAAGATAGAAACATGAGATAATAAGTAGATATTAATTCATTCTAGTCCTCAGATTCCCAACTTTGTTAAAATTGGTAAAAAATTATGACACTTTATTATACACTGTTGGTATAAAATTGTATATTGAACTTCATCATTCCATTAACAAAAACATCTGACAGCAGACAGAAATGGTCATTATGGCCTACAGTGTTCCTGTTAGGCACTGTCCACATTTTATAGCCAAACAGAGCACAACCCAGACTCTCAGAATATTAGGGAAGCATTAGAACTAGACCTGAGGAATCTGACTTCTAATGTGATCAGAAGCCAATGTCACATTCATTGCCTGTTTAACATCTTTTCAGTGTTTCTTGTCAAAATGATCTGAGGTGATATGCAGCTTGTATCTAAACTGCAAAACAGCCATCACAAAGACACGGAGTTAACTTAAGAGCCTTTTCTTCTGTGATATTTAATGTTAATCTCTATATTAGACAAATGGAAAAAAATAAACAGGAAACTTACTTCAAGTAGCGTGTATTTCAGACTGACAGAGAGGGCTTAACACTTATTAGGAGGCATATTAGTAAGATTTTTTGACTGCTTCTGTGAAAACAGCCAACGGTTTCTAAATACAACCCAGGTGACTGAGCACAAAGTAAGCCGTCCCCATGCAGGAAGATTACAAACAGGCAAACAAGAGCACGTTTGCATCTGGGAGACTCAAACGTACAGCTGCCTTGGAGATTTGGACCTGAATTTCATGGAACTCAAAGATTCATTTCTGCATTAAAAGACTATTAAGTACAATCCATGTATTCTGTGTTGTCAAAGAACACATTGAAGCAACATGCATTCATCTACACATTTATAATCTTCCACTGTGAAAAGCCCATTGCAAATACATCTAATCAATGTTTACAGTGATCCTATGAAATTGAGATATACAAAAATCTCCAGAAAACAAGCATATAGAGTAGATAACTAGTCTTGGGCTTGGTAGATGGATAAATTATTTTCCATTTATGGTGGTATGGTCAACTTGTCTGCAACTCTTAAAAGTTTAAAGCCCTAGGTTCCATCAAGTATAAAAACAAGGGAGATAACATACCATAAGAGTTATTAATAGTGGCTCTGGAGTCAGAATGTTTGGGTTTGAATCTTAGCTCCATCATTTATTAACTGTAAGATCCTACTGACTCTCTTTCCTCAGCTGTAAAATGGGGGTGGCAACAATACTTAACATAGGGTGGTCGTAAGGATTAAATGAGGTAATACATGTAAACTATTACGCTAATGTCTTATACATTTAGTGAATATTAGCTGTTGGTGGTGTTATTATGATTTCTAAAACTGTGTAATCTCCAAGGAAATATATTGCTGCTATTTGCCCACAGTTAAGATGATGTCCCAGGAACTGATAAGACAGTGTTTGTGTCTGCCATTACTGCATACCCACTGACACGTTTAGATAATTTACACAGATAATTTTAGAATGGATCTGAGAAATTTAAATATATATGTGTGTATATATATAGATATATAAACACTCAATAATATGTGCATTTTTATGCCTCTAAAGTTTGAGTTAGAAGAGGCTTCTCTAAAATGGCTCTCACTAAGCCAGAGCATAGTTGCTCTTATTACTGGAATGCGATTTTCCTGATAAAGAGCAATCCATCTTTAACAAAGAATCTTTGTTCACGCTGGTAATCTTCAACAGAGTATCAAAATCTTTAGTGTAAGATCTAGTGCAATAGTATTAAATTTCCCTGAAGCTCTGAAAGATGAATTCCTAGGGAAAGCACAACCCTCTACCTTCAGATCACATTAAAACACTGTCCATGAAATACCTTTATAATTATATGCAAATAACTATTTCAGAAGAAATTAAAATCTTCAGGTGGGAGGCTAAGATACATTCAGAAAGAACATAAAATAAACCATAATATAAATTTAAAGATATTTCAGTTAGCAGAATGTTAGAAGATTGATTTTTTTTCCAAAACAGAAAGAACCAAGATACAATCAACATAGGCTTTGAGAACTACAGAAAATATATAGTTATGTTTTACAATAGAAAGCTTTGCAAAAGCAGGTGTGAAACTGAGAAAGTTTCGCTGATTTTCAGGGTTAAGACAAGTTGTAATTTCAACTCTCTCACCTACTCTACTTTTTAAAAAATGTTTGATCTACATGTTTAACAACTCTCTAAGGACCTGAGTTTCTACAGATGTAACTGACAAAGGGTGACTTTCAAAATTGTTCAGTATTTCTCTCTAAAGCTTTATAATAATTCCAGTTTTCATGTTGTCTTCCACACATCTGAGACTACTGAATATTCATAGTCTGCTTCCACCAAAGCAGCATGCGAGTACACAGTGTTCCTTTGCTAAAGTAATTAGGTTGCCCCTATACCTTTTGGAAACCGGAATATGTGAAGAACGTGTTACAATTGGCAACCTACAGCAATTTTTTAAAGAATGAGACTAACAAGGGTAGGAAAGATCTAGAAGTACATAACAAAAGTACCTGTTTTCCGTGGGTGCTAAACACTTTATAGATTCTAACTTTCATTCTTTGCCTAAGGGTTTGGAGAGGGAAGATTAAGAAATAGATCAGCCAGTCCCCAACTTCACTGAGATGGGGAAAGGAGAAAAAGAAATGGACAGGTCAAAGTAATGGCTGAAATTTAGAAAGCTTCCATTGTAAGACAAGTATGCTACTGAACTTTCAAATGTCCTGTGGTTGTTAACAGTGCTGGTCTTGAGGAAAATAGCGGCTCAATGACCTCTGAAAGTTTTTAACTGTTTTATGTGCCAAATGCTTCTCTAGGTAAAAGAATAGCTCATTAATGCTTTCATTTTTCAAAGTTTGAAGTAAAAGAATTCTTATAAAACATGTCTTATTGGATTAATTTAATCTTAGTCTTCTAAAATTAGTATCTTTTAAAGGTAATAGGTAATTTTAAGAAATAGCAAAGGGCAGATTATGTCTTTAAGTATAATTTGATAAAACTGCTTTTAGAATTGCACTAAAAAAAGACAGATAAATCTAGTTCTGCCTCATAGAAGGCCTACCAGAGACTTTTGAAAACATACAAATTTTCTATAATTTACTTGGACAATTTGGGGGTGTCAGAAGAAACTGAATTTTAAGAACCATTCTCCTCAATTATAAAAATGACCTAAAATCTATAAAGAGCAAAAGCTTTGAAAAAAATTAAGACTGTGGAGCTTATTTTCAGCTCTTCCCCCTGGCCCCTTCTCTATTTTGGCCTTGACAGATAGGCTCAAACCTGTTTGATCACTGAAATACTTGAAAACACTTGGAGCACAAACAAATTTGGCTTCTAAAACTATAAAATGCTGACAAAGCCGTTATACTGTGTGTGCGCTGTGCTTAGTCGCTTCAGTTGTGTCTGAGTTACTCCTCTGCCCATGGGAATTTTTTGGCAAGAATACTGAAGTGGGTTACCATGTCTTCCTCCAGGGGCTCTTCCTGACCCAGGGATTGAACCTCTGTCTCCTGCATCGCAGGCAGATTCTTTACCGCTGAGCCACAGAGAAGCCCGACAAGCCTTTACAGACGACTTCTCTCAATATACAAACAATTCAGTTTGAAGGCTACATGGAACACTGCTAGGCAAAACAAGCTCATTATTCTAGCCTTGTATAAGAGAAGGTATTTGGTATATTCTCGTTAACAAAGGATTCATGACAAATTTGAATATTCTGTATTCTTTTGCACATGTCATGTTTTACGGCTTGAAACTGTATAAATTAATCCATATTCTAAAAGAATTCCTGGTACTGTAAGAGGACACCTATGGAAGAGCTTGCTAGCTGTCCACCCAAATCCATTCCACCTTTCTTGCACAGTGATGACAGAGCCACGTGCCCGGTGAGAGCACATCTGCAGCCTCTCGGGCAGGTAGACAGGTCTTCAATAGGATGTGAGAAGCTGCATGTGTGCTTTCCAGGCCTGCCTAATAAGCTGCCTCACAAGGTTCATGCCTTGACACGCACGTATTCTCTCCTCTCGTGAGCTGGAATGCAGATGAAAAACGCGACTGCTCTGGAAGCTAGCTGCTGAAGCTAGAGGCAGTTGGCCTGAGTCCCTGAAACACTGCGAGGAGCAAGTCTTCTAACTCCTCTCCTGAGCCCTAAACTGCTTTAGATTGTCACAGAAGAACGAACTTGGACGGTGTTCAAGGCATTGAATTTTGGGTCATTTTGTTACGCAAGTTACTCTAAAAAAAGAAAGTGTAAGTGCAACTGTTTGTTGCTCAGCTGTGTCCAACTCTTTGTGACCCCATGGACTACAGCCCAGCAGGTTCCTCTGTCTATGGGATTCTTTAGGCAAGAATCCTAGAGTGGACAGCGGGGATCGTCCCAACCCAGGATGGAAGCCAGGTCTCCTGCACTGCAGGCAGATTCTTTATCACCTGAGCTACCACACTAAATGATACGGCAACTGTTCATTCGCTCGCTTTTCTTAAAACACATTTTTTGTGAGTGGTGAGCTATGCCGGGCACTGGGGTACAATGGTGGATGGCAAACTGACAGACCCTGGTCTTTGCCATCATCACTTCTGTATTTGGTTATTGATCCAACTGTAGTCTGTTACACTGTTAACACTATATTAATTTTAAAAACAGGTTCTGTCTGAACAGCCCTCACCATTCCTGGGCTATACAGTTGCCAGAGTGATCCTTTCAGAAGGTACTTTAGAAAATTGCTTTCTTCTCTTCAATCCTCTAATGGCTTTTCATTTCACTTAAGGTAAACGCTAAAGATCTAAAAATGGCTGCAAAGCCTTAAGGGATCAGGCTCCCTGCTATGTCTCTGACCTCATCTCCTGCAACACTCCCCCCTCAACTCTGCTCTGACCAGGAGAGCCTTTTGCTCATCTTCCAAAGGCTAAGGCTGTTCTCCCTCTGCCTGGATAGTCTCTCCTCAGATATCCCGGTGGCTCACTCCCTCACAGGTCCCTGCATAAGCGCCATTCTCAGCGACGCCGGACCTGAAGACTCAATCTGCTCAACGTCCATCCTCAGCTTCCTACCCACACCCCATCTGCTTCACCCCGCTTCACTTCTCTCCACAGCATGTGCTGCCATCTGACTACATGCTGGTTTGCTTCTTATCTGTCTCATCCTTTGAGAATGTAGTCTTCCAGATGGCAGACAGTGTGTCTGTTTGGGTCACCATTTTGTCTTTTGTGCTTAAAACAGCGCTGGTCATACAGTTAATTGTATGTTTGAAGGAATGAATACATTTCAATCTGTGGTTCAAACGGTAGGTTTTTTGTTCTTGTTTTTTTTTTTTTTTTTACCTTATATTGACACTACTCAGAGAATCACTGTCAGATGGCTTTTGACAGGAGTTCTTGCTGGGTTATATTGCATTAAAACCAAGAGTTGAGATTTTCAACATTAGGTAAATGATTGTTCTTATAAACAGGCAAAATGGTTTGGAGGGGGTGGAGGAGACAGTGGAGGCATGAAGATGTGTTAGGTGGCTGTCCTGATATTCCAGACTAGTTATAAAAAGTGCCTCGGCTATGGCAATACAAAGGGGAAGAGGGGGCATATTTTTTAAGTAGAGTCAACTAGATTTGACATATGACAAACCCTGGAAGAAGGATTGGGAGTAAGGAAAAGGAAAGGCCTTAGAAAATGACTAAGAAGATGAGGACCTGTGAAATCAGATGAGTGAAAAAGAGACCAAGGAGGAAAAGATGATTCACTTGATTTTCACATGTTGACCTGAAAGTACTGTCTAAAGTGAGCTTCACAGAGCATCATGGAAGTGTTGCTTTGGAAGTCATTTCCAAAGAGGTGACATCTGACACCGCAGAAGTAGAGAAGCTCTCAGGTGCAGTGCTGATGGGCAAGGGATGAGGCGATAATCTGTGTAACATTTATATCTAACCATGTCTTGTGGAAAATCAGTCAGTGAGGGACACAGTAATGAGGAATAGTGTCACCGTGGTAAGAGGACAAAGAGAGATCAACATCCTGGAGGTCAAGGGAGAAGGATTTCTGAGAAAAAGGGACAGAGGGTCAAGAACCACAAGGACTTCAGGAGGCCAAGGACCAAGCCAACAACAGCCCAGAGGTCTTAACATACCAGAAACCACCACACGGTCCCCCAGTGACACGGAGAAAGGAGTTTCTTCAGAGAAGTGGGGGTAGAATCTGAATTACAGGAGTTCATTAGCAAGTATGGAAAGAACCGGAAATGTCTGCAAGCTGTTTAAAATTTTTGATGGCAAAACGAAGGGCAAAGATTGACCATCAGAACAGAGGGAGCAGAAAGAACTTATATAGGTACTGTTTTCAGTTTTTTCTATTATTTAGCACATTTCATTGCACTTAAATCTCACAAAAAAACAGAGATAAATACTCCCATGTTACAGAGTAACTGCTCACTTACCATAGCTATTAAGTGATAAAGTTTGAACTGAAATTCAGGCATGAGTGTAAGATCTAAGCTGCTTCCTTAATCCCTGCCTATGATTTCAGAGGGTGTATGTGAGATTAAATAGATGCTGTTTATGAATAAAAGGGTTACTAGATTATGTTTTTTTTTTAATATATAAAATGTAAATCTTATTAAGGCATTAGTATAATCACATAAAGAATATTTGGAAAATAGTCTTTGGATGGAGTAAAAATTGCCCCTAATACTTCCACCATCACCACTACCAGCATTATACTATTGTTCAGTCATTTTAGGTATATTTCCTTTGTGTGTTTTTCTAGGAACATATTTATATACATATATTCACACATAAATGCATGCACTATATATACTGCTTCTTTATATACCTACTTTTGAGGGAGAGTATCATGGAACCCGAGCCCCACCACTTATTTGTGACTGTGGACGGCTGTTTATCTCCTGTGCTTCATTTTCCTCATGTTCAAATGAGAATATTAATAATAATAATTACTACTTTATGGGTTACTGGGAGGATTAAAATTGATAATATATGCAAAGCACTTAAAATAAAGCACTTAAAATACACTTTGCCAAACATTTTTCACTTTATTACACAGTCTTCAGAACCATAATTTTTGTTTGACGCATAATATCTTATTGAATTGACATACAAGTGTTACTTATCTGGTCTCCTACTTTTGAACATTTAAATTGCTTCTAATTGTCCATGATTATAGACAACCATGTGGTGAGCAAATCAGTACTTCTGGTCCTTTCCATATGTACGATGCTGTCTCCAGAGCAGAATAGCAGAGGTGGGATTATTAGACAAAATGCCTGAATTATGGCTTTTGATTCAAACTGTTAAATTGTGCCCTAGAAAGAATGTTTTTGAGATGGAGGCATTTTCTAGGCCAACGGAAATGAGCTAGTGGTGAGGAAGCAATGAAAAGTGCGTGAGTGAGTGAGTGAGTGTGTGTGTGTTTGCACATGTACAAGAGGTGGAGAGATGGACTCAGAAAACATAATTTTCAAGGATACTTAATCTCATATTTCAGAAAAACGTTTATCATTTGAGCAGGTAAGAAAATGGGTAGCGATCTAGAGAAATTCTGAAGCAGGAAAGAGGGAAATCATTGAAATACAAGCTTGCTGTCTTAGCTGTTCAAAGACAAATTAGGGCACAAGCTTTCCATCAGAGAGAGGCTCAAGAGCACGGATGTGAGCTGGTGGTGTAAGGACAGAGCAGAAGGCTCTGACCACAGCAATCATTAGAGATACTCAATGCCACTCACTACCACTAATTTCTGAGTGTGGAACTATCTGCAGTCTCTCGGTCTCTACTGCTCGTGACAGTTCAAAAGGGAAAAGGACAAGGCAAAGTACACAGACAGTTTCCACTTTAGAGATTCTTAATCTGCAAGATGCTCTTTTTAGGTTTCTTTGGCTGTGTTATGGGCTGGCGAGATCACTGTAAAATTACCACTCAAACTCTTTAGTTCCTCTCCTCTCATTTTCTCTGGAAAATGCTTTGCTCCCATATCTCCATCAAAAGTGCTCTTACTGAGTGATCTCCAGCCTGCCAATTCCAATGGCTAAACTCTCACTGTTCTACTTGGTTAACCATCTGACCTTCTTTCCAGCTAGAGATACCCGGTTCACTTGGCCTCCAAAACATCAAACACACCCCATTTTCTCCTTTTTTGCTGTTGTCTCCTTCTTAGGTCTCCTCAACTGGTACCCTGTTATCTCCCCATCCTCTACATGTTCATAGGCCTCAGGGCTCACGGTCCCTGAGGTCACTTCCCTTGTCTGTTCAAACTCACACCTTTGATTACTTCATCTAGTATACTGACTTAAAATACTCTGGGTTCATTCCTTGGTCAGGGAACTAGATCCCACATGCCACAACGAAGAGTTCAAACGACGCAATGAAGATCAAAGATCTTGCATGCCGCAGCTAAGACAGAGAACAGCCAAACAAACAAACTCAAAAAACGTGTCCAGCATTGAACCATGATACTATCTCCCAAACTTCTCTCTTCTCCATCTAAGTAAATTGGTGTCACAAACCTTCTAGTTGCTCAGGCCAAAAACCTTGGTGTTATCTTTCATACTACACAGGTAATATCAGGAAATCTTGTCAATTCTATGTTCAAAATATATCCAGAAAGCATCTATTACCTCATGATGACTGCAATACAGTATTCTAGGAGGATATCTTAGTCAATGTGGACAATGTCCCCTACAGCAGTGCTCTGTGCAGCCTGCAAGGCAATGCGCGCAGGCTTGAGGATCACCTTAGTTCATGTGAGTGAGTGAGTGAGTGTGTGTGTGTTTGCACATGTACAAGAGGTGGAGAGATGGACGCAGAAAACATAATTTTCAAGGATACTTAATCTCATATTTCAGAAAAACGTTTATCATTTGAGCAGGTAAGAAAATGGGTAGCGATCTAGAGAAATTCTGAAGCAGGAAAGAGGGAAATCATTGAAATACAAGCTTGCTGTCTTAGCTGTTCAAAGACAAATTAGGGCACAAGCTTTCCATCAGAGAGAGGCTCAAGAGCACGGATGTGAGCTGGTGGTGTAAGGACAGAGCAGAAGGCTCTGACCACAGCAATCATTAGAGATACTCAATGCCACTCACTACCACTAATTTCTGAGTGTGGAACTATCTGCAGTCTCTCGGTCTCTACTGCTCGTGACAGTTCAAAAGGGAAAAGGACAAGGCAAAGTACACAGACAGTTTCCACTTTAGAGATTCTTAATCTGCAAGATGCTCTTTTTAGGTTTCTTTGGCTGTGTTATGGGCTGGCGAGATCACTGTAAAATTACCACTCAAACTCTTTAGTTCCTCTCCTCTCATTTTCTCTGGAAAATGCTTTGCTCCCATATCTCCATCAAAAGTGCTCTTACTGAGTGATCTCCAGCCTGCCAATTCCAATGGCTAAACTCTCACTGTTCGACTTGGTTAACCATCTGACCTTCTTTCCAGCTAGAGATACCCGGTTCACTTGGCCTCCAAAACATCAAACACACCCCATTTTCTCCTTTTTTGCTGTTGTCTCCTTCTTAGGTCTCCTCAACTGGTACCCTGTTATCTCCCCATCCTCTACATGTTCATAGGCCTCAGGGCTCACGGTCCCTGAGGTCACTTCCCTTGTCTGTTCAAACTCACACCTTTGATTATTTCATCTAGTATACTGACTTAAAATACTCTGGGTTCATTCCTTGGTCAGGGAACTAGATCCCACATGCCACAACGAAGAGTTCAAACGACGCAATGAAGATCAAAGATCTTGCATGCCGCAGCTAAGACAGAGAACAGCCAAACAAACAAACTCAAAAAACGTGTCCAGCATTGAACCATGATACTATCTCCCAAACTTCTCTCTTCTCCATCTAAGTAAATTGGTGTCACAAACCTTCTAGTTGCTCAGGCCAAAAACCTTGGTGTTATCTTTCATACTACACAGGTAATATCAGGAAATCTTGTCAATTCTATGTTCAAAATATATCCAGAAAGCATCTATTACCTCATGATGACTGCAATACAGTATTCTAGGAGGATATCTTAGTCAATGTGGACAATGTCCCCTACAGCAGTGCTCTGTGCAGCCTGCAAGGCAATGCGCGCAGGCTTGAGGATCACCTTAGTTCAATGCCATCATCAGCACACACCTAGCTTATTGCAACAGTTTCCTAACTGGTTTCTCTGCTTCTGCCCTTGGCTGCGTCCTGTCTGTTCTCAACACAGTGGTCAAACCAAATTTCAGTAAGTCACATCACCGCTCTGCCTAGAACCCTCACATGGATGCTCATCTCACCCAGATTAAAGGCAGAGTTTTTACAATGTTCTATGAGGCCCTACTTACTTTGTTCTCTCCTCGCCTTCCATTATCTTTTTCACTGTCCTCATTCTCTTCTAACCATAATGGTATCTTTGCAGTTTCTTGAACATTTCATATAAGTGATTTTCTTGGCGTCTCTAAACCTGCTGTGATAGTATGGTTTGTTTCCTTACTTCCTCTAGATCTTTACACTCAAATATCAAATTCTTGGAAGGCCATCTCTGAAAACTCTATTCAAAATTGCAACCCTTGCCCATTTATAATTTCTTGCCTCATTTTTTGCTTTATTTTTCTTACTAATAGTTATCACTATGTAATATATTTTATGGTTTACTTTTTTGTCTTGATTTTGTCTGTTTTCCCCACTAGAATGTAAGCTCCATGAAGGCAGTGATTTTTGCCTCTTTGTCTCACAGATGTATCCCCAGATTCTGAAATATTTCTTGTCACAGAGAAGGTATACTATTACATATGTTTTCCAGAAACAAAAGTTTAGTCGCATATAAAGAACTTGTAAAGGAATAAAAGAAGGTTTTGGAGGAGAGAGGGGGAAAGTAAAAATAGAAGTTTAAAAGTAAGTAGGAAGTTAAAAAGCACAACTTCACTTTCAGGGTGTGGTCTAAACAGCAGTCACTGTCATATTCCTTGGCTATTTGCTTTGTAGTTTCCTGCGAAGATGAGATTTAACATTAATGGAATATGAGAGTCAGGAAATATCTTTGAGAATACCCTCACTTCATAGATGAGAAAGTTTTGCTTCTGAGTTGTGTTGGCAGGGCTTTAAATTATTCATTGCAACAAAGACATGTTCCACTTAGCTCACTTATGTTAACATGTGACCTGCACAATCCTGGAATGTGGAAACTGGCAGCTAAGGTGGGGACAAATCCTTTCACAGAAGCAAACAAACGAACACAGAATGGAATTAAGCTCTCTCATCCAAATGTCTTTAAACATCATCTATGTCCACAGTTTTAGCAATCACACATGTATTCTAAGGAGTAAATATACTTTTCCAGTTTCACTAGCTACTACCACTTAGCTAATTTAAGATACTATTCCTGGTGGAAAAAAACATTGATGAAAACAAATCATGGGCCAAATAAAGAGCTAGCGGAGTTAGTATCATTTAGTTTATTAAAAATTTTACTTTTCCTTAAAATAAGAATTAAGTTAGTGTTAAAAACCATTTAATGTATAATGGTTCCAAAGCTTGCATGCATGCTAAGTTGCTTCAGTCATGTCCAACTCTTTGTGATATCATGGACTATAGCCCACCAGGATCCTCAATCCACGGGATTCTGCGGGTGAGAATACTGGAGTGGGCTACCACAGTCTCCTCTCGGGGGTCTTCCAGACCCAGGGATCAAACCAGTGTCTCTTACGTCTCCTGCACTGGCAGATGGGCTCTTTACCACTAGTACCACCTGGGAAGCTGTATTTGTAGAACGGTGTCAGACACCAGTCTGAGGTGGGTGGCTATGTTTATCTAGTTGATCAGTTTGCTTCCAGAAACAGGGCATCAAGACATCTGGGGGGAAGAGAGTAAACATGCTTTCCCCAAATTTGCATTTATGCATATTTTCTTTAAGAAATAAAACTGGGAATTTTCTCTGAGCACAGGCAGAAATTGACAATGGGAAAATAGGTGGCCCATGAGTTTTGTTAAATTTATAGAAAACCCAGCATGGAGGTAAAAACTGCTGAGATAAACCAGATCAGAGGCTTTAAACACTGTGAGAGGATGGATATTACCTATTTTCATTAGGGACTCCAGTTCATGTTATAAAATTCAACTTCAGGTTTTTTGGGGGGGATTAAGTTTCTGAAAGCTAAAGGAAATCAGAAGACAGATTTTGGTTCTCACTTTTCAAAGAAACTGAACATACACAATAAAGGATGATGTATATTTATAGTTAAACTGGATAAATATTGAACTATTGACTAAACTCACTTGCATAACTTATATATCAAATTCGTGAACCAGCATTTAGGTCTGAGGTAACTGTTTAGGAGATTAATTTACTTCTGATTAATATAGGGGAAAAAAACTATAGAGTATAGCTCTGAAATTAAATTTCTGAACACAAAGGGATTCTGAACACAAAGACAGTTGATGCTATTTCCATATGTATTTTTCTTTTACCTCACTTTAAATTCATTAATTTTTTATATTCATATAGATAAGAACAGATAAAATGGAGGAAAATAAGGAGAAAGGCTTTGATAATTTTATTCTAAAAATAAAGTTTAAAAATGCTCAAAAGAATGAGATAAAAGTCAGACCAATGTCAATAACATAGGAATCAAAGTTTATGCTGTTTCTGCTTCCTTTGGCAAAATACAGTGTTTCGTGAACTTGATTTTTACAGTTATTAAAAAGAAATAAAAGTGTGTATACTTAGTACCTCTAAGGTCTCTTTCAGAACTCATGTCCTATAATTCTGTGAAACTTGAGCTTGACATTAATTTTTATTTTTTACAAAGCAAAGAAAAGAGATGTGGTATTTCCTAACTGGCTACAAGTAAAAATTTTATAGAATCATGCACTTACCACAAGACCATCTTGATTTTCATTGAGCTCAGAAAGTTTGGAACTGGATTTCTGACGTTTAGGTTTACCCCTTTCTTCAATATAACCAGAAGTATTTTCATATAATTTTTCCACTTCACAAGCATTCAACATACATTCATCAAGACTGCTGAAGCCAGAAGGAATATTTTCTTTGTTGAGAAGTCCCCTTGAATTGAAAAAAAAATTAGCTTCATTTTACTTTAAAAGGCAAAAAGGACGTTTTAATGACACTGCATCATGCAGAAAGAAGAGTGCCTAGAAATTCCATGTTTCATCTTTAATAAAAATCTGAGCAGAGTGCTACTCCCGAGACTACTTGGTGCCAAATGTATCAGATTAAAAGAGAAATTATTCCTAAAGGCAAACTGGCGAGGACTGTGTCTCTACCAATGAAAAGCTTTTGTATTTGTACCGAAAGTAATCTGTATTCAAAACCAGGGGAATTGCGCAAACTTGCAAAGACATTTTCCATTATTCATAGGTTTTATATACACACATACACACACATACATGGATCTTATAAATTAATATAATATATTAAGAAAAATCTGAAAAGGAAATACATCTTTTTCTCCAGAATGGGACACTGACTTTCTCCAATTGCGAAAGACATTTTATCACGGTATAAATGCATTAATACCTAAATCTGACTATATTAGATGATTCTGGTAAAAATGATATAAGAACTATGGACTACAAAGAAAGCATTTTAACTGAAATATGGATTTGTTACTTCCCAGTACCAGTTTCTGAATGTAAGCTTATAACCAGAGTTCCTTCGTGACTGAGTTTTAGAAGTTTTAACTACAGAATTTAATTCATTTAATGCTCTTGAAATGCTTCCCTTAAGCATTTTAACATTCTCTTTTAAGAGGCTTTTCACGAAATTAAAGTACTTGGCGAAATGTTTGTCTTTTACTACATCACAGAACAAATCAAACCATCAGTGTAGCACCATTTCGGAGAAGGCAATGGCTCCCCAGTCCAGTACTCTTGCCTGGAAAATCCCATGGACAGAGGAGGAGCCTGGTAGGCTGCAGCCCACGGGGTCGCAAAGAGTCAGACACAATTGAGCGACTTCACTTTCACTTTTCACTTTCATGCACTGGAGAAGGCAATGGCCTGGAGAATCCCAGGGACGGGGGAGCCTGGTGGGCTGCCGTCTATGGGGTCGCACAGAGTCGGACACGACTGAAGCAACTTAGCAGCAGCACCATTTGGTCAGGTACAAGGAATGAGACTTACTCTCTGTCATGGTGTGACCTTAAAGGTAACTTCCCTGCAACTAGAGATTACCATACCAACTGAAGTTAAGTCAGAAGAGAAAGAAAGATACCACATGATATCACTTACGTGTGGAATCTACAATATAGCACAAATGAACCTAACTACAAAACAGAAAGAGAATCACAGACATAGAAGACAGATTGGTGGTTGCCAAGGGGAGGGGAGGGGGGGTGGAGTGGGAGTTAGGGGCTGGCAGACGCAAACTGTCGCATATAGAATGGATAAACAACAAGGTCCCACAGTATAGCACTGGCAACTACATTCGATATCCTGGGATAAAGCATAATGGAAAAGAATATAAAAGCGAATGTATATATGTGTGTAACCGAATCACTTTGCTGTACAGCAGAAATTAATACACTGTAAATGAACTATAATTCAATTTAAAAAATATATAAAGATAACTCCTAACCACCTAAAACTGTATTTGAAATAAGTGAGCTCCAAAGAGTAAAAAATAAATGAACGTATTTTACTATCAATCATATCCCCAAATGAAACAGAGTAAATTAAATATTTATTCTGTAATTTAAATTCATATCCTGTCTTAGGCTATCATGGAGGCAAAATTATGAATTAAATATTGTCATAATATTTTCACCATTACACTATCTTGGTGATTTTTAATACTCCATATTTAATCTAGCCTTATTTTATACCTTTAATGTACAAATATGTACATTTAGTAAAATTATATAAAAGATATATGTTACATTTATAAGAAATATTCCAAGTACAAAATAAATGAACACATGAGGAAAAGTTGCTAGGAACTAACATGCAGGCATATATACAAACACTCTTAAATCTCTCTCAAATTCACAATGAGTTTACTGTAATATTTATACTATTTAACTATGTCTCTTTCTTTATTTTTGTATTTTCTTAATTCCTGGGGTATAATTCCAATTATAATTTTTTAATGGAGGAATTTTTAGGTTTGAAGCTGTGGGAGTTGGTGATGGACAGGGAAGCCCTGCGTGCTGCAGTCCATGGGGTCACAAAGAGTCAGACACAACTGAGGTACTGAACTGAACTGAAGGACCAAACTGTGTCCCCGCACCTCCCCGGCTCAGGTGAGGAAGCCCTACCTGCCAGTGTGACAGGGCCTCTGAGGAGGTAGTTAAGGCTGCATGAGGTCATGACAGTGGGGACTTAATCCAAGAGGACAGGCATCCTTATAAGAAGAGGCAGGCGCCGGAGAGCACAGAGGAAAGGCCGCGTGAGGACGCGCACCGAGCAGGCCCCGTCAGCGAGGCCTCAGCACGCTCCCGCCCCGTCAGCACCTCGATCGCGCCTTCGACCTCTCTGAACTGTGGGAAAATGCACTCCTGTTGTTTAAGTCTGTGGTACTTTGTTATGGCAGCTTGGGCAGATTAATACAAAAGCTAAAAATTATTTTTAGAAACTAAAGGGCCAAGTTTATTTTCTAATCTTTTTGAATAGTGAATGAATGACTGGAATAAATCCTGTTCAAATAAATATTCCCAAATCTAGTTGTGCAGTTGTGCTTAGGTGGAAATCCTGCTGTCCTCAAAGGATGCGCTTTGCTCCTGTGTGAGTCGGTCCCTGGGTGACCCTGAGGAGCACAGGAGCACCATCCTTCCAGTAAAAGCCCACCTCTCACAGCTGCCGTCACCGCGATTTAACCTGAGCTTAGATCCTGGTGGCCTCTGACTCTCACTCTCCACATCTCAGGTTTTTTTTTTTTAGAGTTTCCTCCTTCTCCTACATGCATGCACATGTAATGTTCTGGCAATACTAAACTTTTTAATATTCTAAGATAGCACGATTTTTAGTTTGCAGTAGGAATTTAATATCATATTTATATAATAAAAATGGGTATAATTTTTTAGTTCATCATGTTTTAGAAAACTGAAATCATTTTCAATAGCCATGCTTTACTTTTTAAAAAATATTTATTACAAAACTTTCAAACATAGAAAAATACAGGGACTATCACCATGAACTTCCTTATATCCACCACCAGATTCAACGATATTTTCATGCTCCTGGCAGATGGTCAGTTTTTAAATGAGAATTAAATTGAGCTCTCTCATATAATGAATATATTCCTTAAACTTTTACACTTTTAGTGTAATAAATAATAATATAAGCCTGATCATGTTTCCTTATGAACTGAGATAAATAAGAAATCATGTACATTAAAGTATTTCTAGTCTGTCTTGTGCATTGCTTATTAAAAAAAAAATGTCATAATGGTATTAGTACAGACTTTATTGACTCTCCAACCTCACCCTGAAACGTGGGGATATTTTTCTAAATGGTTGCAGGCAAAATAACATATCATGGATTTTCAAAACATTTTTAAAACCATTCCATAGGGCTAATAGTTTTGAATAGAAGATAGTGAAGTGTAGCTTTAATTCTTCCTAATTTTTTAAGCAAAACCTGACAGAAATCTTAGATAACAAATCAATTATGTATAAGCGAACACTGAGAAAAACATACTTGCTATAGGTTATAGTAATGATTCTTCACCTTTTCAGATCTGACACCATGTAAGTGCGTCTCTTGGGACCTACTGAAGAGGCCCTTGGGTGGGGGGCAGAGGTAGCAGAGCTCTGGGAGATGGGGCCTTGTTCCTCCACAGCCGTGGAGAGCTCAGAGCAGCCAGTCAATACTGGCCGAAAGCTAAAGGAGAAGGACTCTCCAGACATGATAGTGACCAGGGTGCCAGCTTAGGAGGGGCCTTATGACCAGGAGCGTGAGGCTAACAAGGAGCATGGGAAGGGGGCTTCTGATCGCCCAGACCGCATACTAAGGAAATGAATCAGGTGAGACTGTAAGTTTCTTCTGCCATAAACAGTCTGCACGCCAAGATTCTCTCACTCAACACACAGTTGACCATGATGAGTGAGAAGGATAGCAATAAAGGAACTCCAGAGGAGGAAAAAGCTAGAGCTTGATGGACACCTCTTCACACTGTCAGGGGAAGCACGCTGACTGAAGCCGCCCACCCTGGCCAGGCACCATAGTAACCATCTGCATGAATTGTTTTACAACAGGAGGTCCTGGTAAGGAACCCGAAACTAATAAGCCACCACCAACTGGAAGAGTTCAGGAAAGGTCAAAAGGAGACACCACATGTCCGACCACCTCCCAGAATCCTTCTCTCTGGCTTCCATCTTGGCTGAATAAGGCTTGTACCACCAGGAAGGACTCTGAGTCAGAATGATTGGCTAAAGACAACCCGGAAACTAATCCCATCACCATAAAACCCTAGACTGCGAGCCGAGCCACATGGCGGAGCTGTTCTCCTGGGTTCCCTTACCCTACTGCTCTCCACCTGGGTGCCCTTTAGCAATAAAGTCCCTTGCTTTGTCAGCACATGTGTCTCCTCAGACAATTCACTTCCGAGTGTTAGACAAGAGCCTGGTTTCGGGCCCTGGAAGGGGTCCCCCTTCCTGCAACAAGATGGTTAGTTAGTCTCTGCCATTCTCCATCTCCTTTTGTTCCCTTGATGTTGACAGTGGAGAACAATCAAGGTAACTTCTATGGAAACATCCTCAGATGTGGGAAACTGTATTTAAATTCTGCAGGAGTGCTTATGCTGTTTCATATTTCTCTTCCCGTCTAGCACCCTGTTCACTTTTGACTTTACCCCTGCCATGGTCCTCCCTGGTCCACCCAGTGCACCTACCACCACCAGGACTATCGCCCAGCTTTGTGCTAACATGCTCCTCTCTGTCCCAGCAACAAGGGTGGAAAGCATGATGTGACTCACTAAGGATTTTAAAAACACAGTGCTGTTGCATACAGTGTTGCAAAAAATAAAGCAGAGACTAAGACCAGTGTTAAATGAATAACTGGTGCTTGCTGAATAACACAATATAGGCAGTATACAAACTAATTATATTCCTAAACATTTTCTATAAAGCTTACTCAGTAACTAATTTTAAATGTAAGTATGTCCTATATTATAATTTTCCTATTTTCTAAAAGGAAATGTTATAGCACCCCATCCTACTCACCAGCTCCAAAACAAATGTTTTCAAAAAAGTGTTGCTTATTATCACATGAAAAGTCAGTGGGTTATATAACTAATACTTTTTCATTTTTAAAATTATATTTGCTAAAATAGCTCTTAAATATCTCAATAATGTGCATGTGCAGCATGGAATTTACTTGTACTATTTATATCTTTCTTTAAGCAAAGATAAGTTTCTTTTTCCCCATAAACATTTTGATATAGATTATGAGTCCAGGTGAAAAAGAATGTGGGGAACTAGGGTTTGGTTTAGTCTTTGACATTTAATAAGAAGTACAAAATAACTTTATAGAGACTAAATGATACAGTAGGCAAAACTTTCAGGAAAAATATGAGAATATAGTCTATTATATAAAAATTTATTTTCTTTAATTTAAATCTTGATTATTCAATAACACGAATGGTAATTATTCATTTGTTTTTTATCAAATCTTTTAATGGAGGAAAAAGTGTATTGTAATACTCTTCTTGAAATTCATGCTAAGAGAATGCTTTAAAATGAGCCATTGTAATAATAAAGAACTCAAGCATTTCCTCTTTTGTTAGACTTGAGCTCAGCCTTTCTTATACTAAAACATATTCAACTGTCAGAGCATTCCAGTGATGTTCTGGTATTTAATCAGGTCAATATAAGTAGGGGAATCTGCTGGCTCACAAGAAAATCTAACAGTAAGCTGAATGTTGTCTAACAAAGAAAAAAACCACCTCTAGACAGGCATCTGGCAATTTTCTCCTCCAATGGTGCAGGATCCTTCTAAATAAGATATGGACGAGAAAGCCATGAGATGTATTAAATCAGAGGTAGCTTCCCATCACATACGAAACATCCAGATGAAAATGAAATATTTATTCAATCACATGTGAATTTCCAAATGTTAACTAAGCTTAGAAGGGTCAAAATGAAAACTTTTAAAGCTTTAACCTGAATACTGAAATGAGAGTGCTATAACAATCATGAATTTGGACATGTATCGTATATTTTTAAAAGAAGAGAGCAAATGTAAACAAGAGTATCAATGCCAACTCACACATCTCTGCTGTGTCGAATTTCATCCTGTTCCTTAGCCTGGCGGCGTCGCTGTTTGGTGGATGTGGAGGAAGATGATGATGCCCCAGATTCCGAGTCCTCTGAACTTTGGCCTCCAGAGCTATTAACATCAAAAAGATGTTGTTCTACAGCTGACCGGATGGTTCTTTCTAAGAGCCTGGTTTAAAAAAAAATCAATAACTGTGTTTAAAAATATGGTCCCATACAAAGAGAACAGACTGGTAGCTGCCAAGCGGGGAGGAGGTTGGGGGAGGGATGGACTGGGAGGTTGGGGTTAACAGATACAAGCTTTAAAATATAGAATGGATTATCAACAAGGTCCTACTGGATAGCACAGAGGACCATATTCAGTATCTTATGGTAAACCATAGTGGAAAAGAATAATTAAAAAAGAATGAATCACTTTCCTGTACAATCATAAATTAACACAACATTGTAAATAATATTGGAAATATCAGCATTTCCAATGGAGTATCTACTACCACTTCATGAGCAAAGACAGTATGAGGAATTAATCCTCCAATATTTGCACTGTGAATGAGAAACAAAACTAAATGGAACATATTCCACCAATCAGATAATTGTGTTTTCCATCTTTGTGGGTCCAGAATTACTGAAATGCTCACAGCAGATCCAGCAACAATTATAGGAGGCATTCAGGAAATAAGGATCATTTAATACAAGGCAGAATGAGGAAAGATTTTTTTTTCCTCAAGGAATAATAATGAACCTATTCTTACAAAGGCAAGTATCTTCCAGATTTCATACCGGTTCTGCAGGGGAAGACAGTATGACTTACAAAGCAAATTGGCACAAATAATTTTATGATTCCTACTATTTGAATCTCCTGAAGATAAAATTACGTAGAAAATAATGCTATTAAAAAAGAACAACTCACCAGAGCAATTTCTCTTAATAACAGAAGGGTAAAACTTTCTGAATCTCTATTCAGTTAAATTGTGATATAAATGATTGAAACTGTATTCATACAAACATCCCAATATGATTGAAAGTGTATTCATGCAAACATCCCAATATATACTGAAGAGAGAAGGACAGATTTATTTTATTCAACCTGAAGAAAACAGGTAAACACAGGGGCTGACAAAAGTGATGATAAGACAGATAAGGTATCATTTTTAAAGCTATATAGTCTTGCAATGTATCTAAACTCTTATCACTTCATTATTTAATTCTGAATAAGCAGGCATGAAGAATTCTAAACGGACAGTCCTCAAAGCGTGTTTTCCTTCACTTGAAAAAAGAATCACATCCAAACTCAACAAATTATTGAGTTGGACTTGTTGCCATCACTTATTTGCTTCCTTTTCTGTGTCCATTAAATATGTGTATAGTTTTTGTATATACACCTCAATAAAGCTGTTAAAATAAAAAATATATTTTTAAATGGTCAGACTGAGAAATACATTTAGTTAAATAAAATGTTTTGAAAATTTAACAATTTAAGAACTTTTAGATTTTCCAAAGGTAGTTTTATAATAGACTTATAGTAATTTCATTAAAATTATTTTAAGACAATGAGCAAGTGTAGTCTGACTTGGGCATAAGAACTTTAATATCTTGAACTCCACATCCCAACAATTTGACATGACCTAATAGTGGTACCTAGGAATCTAAATAACATATACACACATACCAAACCCACACCTTTTCCAAACACTATACAAGTCACATAAGAAGTAAACGTTGTTAGAAAACAAACAGGCAAGAATACGTCTGTCTTGGCATAACTTTAGAATCTCTTTAAAATCCATAAAGGTAAGAGAGATCAAATCTGCCCTCTGATTGCTTCCTTGTCTAATAAGGAGGAGAAGAAAAAATCCCAAATCATCCAGGCAAGAACACTGGAGTGGATAACTACTCCCTTCTCCAGGGGATCTTCCCATCCCTGGGATCAAACCCTTGTTTCCTGCACTGCAGGCAGATTCTTTACCAGCTGACCCACAAGGGAAGCCCTATTAGATCCAAATTTATACTAATTAGTGCTTCTTCTAATTCTTTTCTCTTCTTCCTTATCATACCACCTGATATCACCCCACTCCTCCTCCCCCTGATCTTTGCTGATGAAGATGCTCCAGATGGCCCACCCAGGCCCCAGCAGTGTCATATAGCTGAAGCATGGTGAACAACGTGGTCAGAGTAGTAGGTGGGGGTAGATAACTGGAATTCAGATTTTTGTGACTAGTGGAATTAAAGTGGAATTAAGTGTGACTAGTAGAATTAAAAGGAAAAAGACATGCAAAGGACGTAATTATTAATTGCAGAGCACTGCCACTGCCCAGAGGAAAAAGGACTTGTTGCCATCACTAACTTCCTTCCTTATCTCTCGGCCTGGGAAGTCCCCAACACAGGGCCCAAGGCTTATTTAACCTCAGACACCTAACACTATGCTTAGTGTATTGCAGGTGGTCAATAAATGGAGGCTGATTAAAACAGATGAAGGAAGAAGTAAAATACACCTTCACCTTTAGTGGCAAGACACTTCTTAAATCACAAAGACTGCTTTGCACATATTAACTGACTAACATTATTTTGACTGAAATAAACAGAAAATCTCAGATGTTCACATGGCCAAGCTCTCTCCAGTCCCACGCCTACACAGAAACTCAAATAGGAACATTTCTTATTTAGTCTTTTCCTCTGGGTAGTCAAAAAATCATCACTGGTTATGTACTGTATTAATCTTCCAATGCAGCACACCATCAGAATATATATATATTTTTTTACTGCTTAGTAAGTGAAAGGAGGGGGAAAAAAGCCCAATCTGGACCACTTACTCTCCAGTTGTTGACACACTGCTGACTTGGGATACGTGGGCACTGCTGAAAAAGAAGCAAAAGAAAGGAAGTCAGATTAAGCAGAGGACCAGAGCCTGTGAACCAAACATATGAGGGGATCCTGGGCTGAAAGTATTAGCCAGGCCCTGAGCAAGCCTCATGTGACATTTTATCACCCACTGACAGATGCTGGTTTCTCTTGTCTCTAGATTAGAGATGGCCCTGGGTGGTTAGTTCCAAACAGCATTTTTTTCTCCATTTTAAGATGTCCATGACAGATCGTTTCAAAAGTGATCTCGGAAAAACCATCTCTACCTCTCAGACTACTCCCATGGTCCTGGGTCCAGGGTTTTCTCATTTTCCTAAATGTTAATTGTGGCTGACTGCTTTTCTGTTTCTAGCTCCCCCAGCCCAAGTCCATCTCTCCTGCCCATTCCCTTCAGACCTACAAACAGGAGCATCTTCTTAAAACCGTCTAAACATTGGGCAGAGGTGGTGGGGGAGCAGAGAACAGGGAACAAACACTGTTTTCTCCAGGACTCTACCTGAGCCACCTCTTCTGCCTAAGTTCCTCACAATGGAAGAACACCTCAAGTTCCATAACGTTTCATCTTAACGCCTAATTTATAGCCCTTTTATCAAGCATTTATAAACTTCCTCAATTTTCTCATTTTCTCCAAATCCTGAATTCTTTGAAAGTATTGAAAAGTAGTAAAAGAAAAAAAAAATAGTCAATATAAAATGGAACAGTGAAATGAGAGAATACTGATTTGTACCTTAGCACAGTGAGGGTGCAGGCTGGTGGCTGTTCTAACTGCACCAGCGGCAGTACTTTCTCACATTCTGCCCTGTAGTGCTTACTTGCGTACTAAATCAGGATTCAAAGGTATCAGATTAAAAAAAAAATCTTTTGTGCATGCCAAACTACTGTTTTGCCTAACAAATCTAATAGTTCTCCCACTTTCAATTCCCTCTTTGTAAAAGACACCTGAAGAGAATACAAATTGCTAATAGCAAGATCAATATTCAGGGCTGCCTTTCAATCACTCCAGGCATTATTTATACTACAGAATTTTCAGCATATGAATGTGCTGCTTCTTCCATATACATCTCATCTCTTTCCATTTAGAATCTAAGTGCCTCAAGGGACTCTATAACATTTCTCATTTTCTTTCATGATCCTATGTACCACCAGCAGCATACCCAATACAGTAGTCTTTATGCTAGAGGTGATCAACAGACACTCACTCTTCAGCCTCAGAGAATCCCTTTAGCTAAAGCTGTAGCTCTTTGTCATGGCCACAGACCACAGCCAAATCCCAGAAAACCTGCACAAAAAATGCTATCATGTAGTTATGAGAAACTTATGAGAAGAATCTTCGTTAATAAATGAATGAATGAACAAACAAACATACCCTAATGATTACTGAGTGCTCACTATGTTTCAGACATTGTGCTAAGTATTGTTTACACAGCTTTTCTCATTTACTGTCTACAATGAACCCATAAAGTAGGTAGGTACAGTTGTTTTCTTTTCCCTATTTTCAAACAAAGAGGTTAGAGAGGTTAAGTAACTCACTCACAGTCACAGAGTCAAGAAGTAGATGAGCTGGAATTTGAACCAAAAGAGTTTTAGCTTAAGAGTCTAAGCTCTTAATCACTAGACTTTCAATCCATCATTCACTAGAAGAAACACTCACTAGAGTCATCTTCATATACGGAGGCATGGACTTAGGTATTTAACTTTGCTTTTAATTACAACGATTTCTGTCTCACAATGTCTGCTATTCACAGAGGTTTCCAGGTTACATAACCAGTAATAAATCCTTTGCTGCTCTCTGTCCTCAGCTGGAACGGGCAGTCCTGACTTTTGATGCTTTGTGGCTCACCCTCTGTAAATTAAACACTGTATAATTTACTCCTGTACTCCACTTCTCATGCAGTTATGCAACCTTGCTTTTGGGAGCAGTGGCCAATGTGAATAGTGACTCTGGGAGAACCTAGAGGAGGGAAAAGAATATAGATCTAAGATACTAAAAGCATGACAAACATGTCAGTGCAGTCAGCCAGTCAGTCAGCCGTGCCATCTCAGAAGGAAGACACATTTCCTCTCCTTCCTTCTATACACTTTTGATCTGATCTTCTTTTTGCTTATTTAGGCACACAATGGTATTTTTATATTCCTTTTTGGTGAGCAGGAAGGAGAAGATGAAAAATTGTGGGGAAGACATAGAGAAGGGAATGACAACAAACGGGACCAGGTTCTGAGACTCATAACTCTCTGAGTAGGTGCTTCTCAAACTCTAACGTGCGTCAGCATCACCTGGGATCCTGTTCACACACAGGTTCTGATTTAGTAACTCTAGGTGGAGGGAAGGCGAAGCTGGGATTCTGCATTTTTAACAAATTCCCCAGTGATCATGATGCTGTTGATTTGTGGAAGACATTGATTAGCAAGGTTCCAGATCCTTGCAACTAAAATTCATTAAAACTTCAATGATCTAGATATCACAGCCACTATTTTCTTAATTTTTTTTATTGAAGGATAATTGTTTTATAGAATTTTGCTGTTTTCTGTCAAACTTCAACATGAATCAGCCATAGGTATACATATTGGCTTTTGAAACTCCCTCCCCATCTCACCCCTCTAGGTTGATACAGTGCCCCTGTTTTGAGTTTCCTGAGCCATACAGCAAATTCCCGTTGGTTATCTATTTTACACATGGTAATGTATTTTTAAACATTCTAAGTGCTTTAGATATGATTTGGAAAACTTACTCTGTTAATAAAAGGCCATACATCAAAATTTTCCTCAGAGCTTAAAGAAAAATGACCTGAGCCATCTAAATCAGTTTTAAAGAGCCTTTCTCAGGATGCAAAATAAATGAATAAATCAATAATGACTTAGTAATTAAATCATATTGATTTTTGTTAATACACTTCTCTTAGGTCAAATTTATAAAAATTTATATTTTTGTGTTTCTGTAATAGGCCTTTGGAATTTTTGATATTATTTAACATGTCCATACTTCCAGGCTTTTTTAAAACAGAATTTTTCTAAAGAAAGTATTCTGAAAAGAGAATGTTTTCCACTGGGAATCAGAAAAGAGAGGTTCCGGTCGTAAATTTGTAGTTAATTAGCGGCAATCATAGTCAGATTATTGGTTTAGCTTGGCTGCTTTTGGGATGGTTTCTTCATACAGAAAATGAAAGCCTTGGCGAGTGATCTCTGTGATTTTCTTCAAGCTATAAAAGTTAATAAGACGATCTCAGTTTGCAGTTTATTACAAAAGGCTATAACTGCATATTTAGTTTTATGACAGTGTCAGTCACAGTTAAGGTTTATCAGATTCCAAGTGGCTTTGGTCAGGTATCCAATCACGTCTACAGTTTCTGTGGGATATGCTTAACAAGTTATGAAGAGCAAGATTTCTAAGAATATTAATGTCAGAAATAGGGACTTCTTTCATTGTTATAATTGGCTCACAGGGGTAATTTTAAGACACTAATAAAAAGGCAATAAGCAAATAAGCCAAAGTGAAAGACTTGCATCTACATGCAGCTTGTTTTTATCTCCTGCAGAGAGCTAAGAATAATGAAGTTTTTTCAGAGCCCTTGACTGATTTGCTAAGAAAATCTTTTATTTATGCAATGTAAATACTTGAATATGGAAGAGTTCATTTCCTAATGTTGATGAAGGAATTATTCAAAACTAAAAAAATAAGCACATGTGCAAATGCAGCATTATGGTCAATTTCATTACCCAAGTCTACTTAAGTGATAATGCAGGTCAAAGTTCTCCTAGTATGGTCATTCAAAACAGATAGTAAGTCTACTCTGAAATATATTCTATGACATAGTTAAATATATTTATTCTTTATTTCTATTAGCAAAACATTCTTGAGAAACGATTATACTCAGCAATATTAGTCTATAAAATTTACATGTGATAAGATGCACAGAACGCTTGCTGACAAGTGATTCATTAATTAGATCTCTTGACTTGAAATAAAGAAAACTTCCAAGTCTACTGAAACCAGACATCTTGAACAAGCACATGTTCTCTTTTACTGTCTGTTCTTTAACTTCACTATGTTCTCTTTTCTAGGATGTGTAAAATCCTGCCCATAAAATATTGTTTTAATAGGAACCATTAGGTCTAACAGAATTATCCTTTTCCTCGAGAAGATAATACCTATATTCTCTCAATTTTTTTTTAATGAGTAAGAATTTAAAAGACAATTATGCGATGTCTGTTTCAACTTAAAGATGAAGATCCTGTAACTAGTCATCAAAATAAAATGAAACTTTTAATTTGCTTATTTAGCAGAATACAGTATTTTTACTAGTATCATCTGAAAATACTAAAAGTTGATACACAGTATCAACATCATAAGATAATTACAGCATTATTTCCTTGTAACTGTATAATGGATTTCTAAATTATTTCCATGATTTTAATTCTCAAATACACTCAATCCTCAATATTTATTCCCTTTGCTTTAACTTTTAGTTATGATTATCATATGCAGAAATTTAAAGGAGCATTTATAGATATTTAGATTTGACAAAAATCACATCACTATTTTGTGTTATAGGATTTTTAAAAAGCTTCATTTAAAAAAAATTATATACTGTGCATACAGTACAGAACATAAGCTGAAAACATACTACTGAGTCACTGGATGTGACTCAGGAAAAATATTTATCCTCACATATTTTTATGGATACACACACAACCTATTCCTTTAAATTTTAGGGCTGATTTGAAGGAAAAAATTATTCTTCAATTCAAATTTTGACTCTCTATTATGTATTTTCTAATATTAAATGGAGCCAATCAAAATGTCAAAATACCTTTTGTACAGCTTCTGCCAGGCCCTAATTATTGGGGTTTTCCATTTTATATATTTAGCATGTTTTGTATAAAAAGAAATTAAGTCTTTTTTTTAGTTTATAGACTAAGGTCTTTATAAAGCACAATTAAGAAATGAAAAGAGAGGTCACTATATATTCTATACCCATTTACAGATGAGGAAATTGAGATTCCAAGAGGTTCAGTACCTTGGACTTCCCCGGTGGCTCAGACGGTAAAGCGTCTGTCTACAATGCGGAGGACCTGGGTTCAATCCCTGGGTTGGGAAGATCCGCTGGAGAAGGAAATGGCAATCCACTCCAGTACTATTGCCTGGAAAATCCCATGGACAGAGGAGCCTGATAGGTTACAGTCCATGGGGTCGCAAAGAGTCGGACATGACTGAGTGACTTTCCTTCCTTCCTTTCCTTTCAGTACCTTACTCAACTTTACACAGCTCTGATTCCATCTCATGTAATGGGTTTTAGACATGTCCTTAATAAGAACATAATCCTTAGTCTCAAATAATGCTACTATTCACATAAATCTTTGACTACACATCTATTTATTTTCTTAGAGTTAAAAGAGACTACTAAAAGTACTTTTTGGATTCGTGTGGCAATTTTCTTCTCAAAATGTATGCATTCCAGAAAACTTTTAATTTCATCTATTTTCATGTTTATTAGCATAAAATGGCATGAAGTATTCTACAGTCTTTCAAAAACTACCATATCCCTCACAGCAAACTTCATTTCTGATTACTAGTATTGTTCAGTTTTCTTTTTTCCACGTTACCAGAGGTTTTCTATTTTATTCTTTTCATTTTTATCTTTACCCTCAAAGAACAAGTTCCTGGATTCAAGTTTCAGTTCTGCTTTCTTTGTTTTCTTTTATTATTATTAAATCCTTTCAGGTTTCCAAGAGGTTGCTTTTCTTCCTTTTTATAACTTCTTATTCTGAAGGTGTAGCTGCTCATTTATTTTCAATCTTTTTAAGAAGGTACCTCTTAAAAAGAGCTTAGATCTCATTCCACAGATTTTGATATGTACATTTCCCCTTTTTTTCTCAAGCAGTTTGTACATAAAATTTTTATTTCCTATTGGAAATTCTTCCTTCCTTTAGGAGAGTTTTTGTGGGTTGATTGGAAACTTTTTGTTATTAATTACACAGTGTTCAGAAGATATGACTGCTAGTATTTCTACTTTTCAAGAATCTTTAGAGATAGCTGAGTAATTTCTTAGGAAGCAGCATAAATGCCTAAGCCCTATTTGTAGGTTGCAAAGTTTAGTGAATGTGATGCTCCCTTATTTTAAATCTTACTAATTTTATTGAATTCTCAGTGCTATGTTATAAATTTTGTTTGTTATAGACATACAGTGGTATGTATAAGTTTGATACTTCAAATGTGTTTGGCATGTTTATCTCTGTTAAGAGTTTAAATTTATATGACTTACCACAATATTGTAAAGTAATTAGACTCCAATTAAAATAATTTAAAAAACAAAAAAAATTATATGACAATGCAAAGTTATTTTATACATACTTATTATTTATAACCTTTATAGTTTTAGTATGAGTTTTACCCAATAAAGTAAATCTA
>SJYT01076854.1:193412-245586 GCA_006410635.1 Cephalophus harveyi | reverse complement strand
GGATCAAGACCATCCCCATGGAAAAGAAATGCAAAAAAGCAAAATGGCTGTCTGGGGAGGCCTTACAAATAGCTGTGAAAAGAAGAGAGGCGAAAAGCAAAGGAGAAAAGGAAAGATATAAGCACCTGAATGCAGAGTTCCAAAGAATAGCAAGAAGAGATAAGAAAGCCTTCTTCAGCGATCAATGCAAAGAAATAGAGGAAAACAACAGAATGGGAAAGACTAGAGATCTCTTCAAGAAAATTAGAGATACCAAGGGAACATTTCATGCAAGGATGGGCTCGATAAAGGACAGAAATTGTCTGGACCTAACAGAAGCAGAAGATATTAATAAGAGGTGGCAAGAATACACGGAAGAACTGTACAAAAAAGATCTTCATGACCCAGATAATCATGATGATGTGATCACTAGTCTAGAGCCAGACATCTTGGAATATGAAGTCAAGTGGGCCTTAATAAATGTTACTCCCCTAAATCACAAACATTGAAATTCTAGCATAGCACAAGTTGTTTGGAAAAGTAATCCCCCAGAAGCTATTAAAGGTGAGTTAGAAAGAATTTTTCTGCATATCAAGATAAGAGTGGTATAATTTCCAGATCTCATCCAGTATCTATTTAAATCTGAATTTATCCAAAGCTAAATTTTTTTCTTCAACATAAATTCTGCAGTTAAAAGACTTTCATAAAATTGATGGTTCCTAGAATCTAGGAATAAAAACAAAATCCTAAATATTGAGTTTGTATACCAAACAGCTAGTTTAGAAATAAATCTAACTGATGTTCCTGATTCAGGAAAACAAGAAAACATCTGAAATTCTGAAACTGACCCTAAGCAATTCCAAATCTGCTAAAACAGTAATTTAGCTTCAATTTGCACCATGAGTATTAAAACTAGGGCTGAAATGGATAACAACTGTTAATTTAAGGGTTTCAGTGAAGCACAATATGAGAAAGGGAGAGCAAAGGAGGATCAAGATGCTAAAAAACAAGTGTTAGGTAAGTGAGGAGCCAACATTTAGAGGCCAGGTGAGCTGTTTAGATCCCACTGCATAAGACTGGTTATAGGTATGCAATCTTTGAAGCATATAGTCAGGGTTTTGCTAAGGCACAGGCAAAGATGGGTTCTAGGTATGTGCATAATCCTTGAATTTGTAAAAAAGAAGGAATTCATGGGTCAAAACTGAGTGGGTTGGGATGGTGAAGGCAGAGAAGGGAGATGCCAGCAGGTACAGATGAGGAGGAACAGAAAGTGGAGATCAAGCACTCTGCTGCTGCTGCTAAGTCACTTCAGTCGTGTCCGACTCTGTGCGACCCCACAGACAGCAGCCCACCAGGCTCCCCCGTCCCTGGGATTCTCCAGGCAAGAACACTGGAGTGGGTTGCCATTTCCTTCTCCAATCAAGCACTCTACTAGTGGAAATGACCAGAGAAATCAAAACCTGGGCTTGTGGACGCTGAAGACTTCGATAAATAGCACTACCAACAGATCCCAATCAGATCTGATTGGACATTACCAAAAGAATTCATACAACAGGCTGCAAGTGGCCCAGAGAACACCTACTCCAAGGTGCTTTCACACTAATCTGAGCAGTTGAGGTAAGGGCTCCTTTTCTGGGATTCCAGCCTAGACTAGGAAATAAGTCGGTACGGATGTCTTTGCCAAGTATGTTCTGTACCTTTAGTGTACGGGTCTGTGTTTATTTTGCAGCAATCTCACTAAGGGTTTGGCATAGACTGTCCCTTTCTTTCATTTCCTTAATCACTTCAACAGGGCAGGTAATCTCTAATAAGCACCTGGGGAACAATGACACCTACTGTTTGAGCTACTGTGCTGCAAAGTCACTTCAGTTGTGTCGGACTCTGTGCGACCCCATAGACGGCAGCCCACCAGGTTCCCCTGTCCCTGGGATTCTCCAGGCAAGGACACTGGAGTGGGTTGCCACTTCCTTCTCCAATACATGAAAGTGAAAAGTGAAAGTGAAGTCGCTTAGTTGTATCCGACTCTTAGCGACCCCATGGACTGCAGCCTACCAGGTTCCTCCATCCATGGGATTTTCCAGGCAAGAGTACTGGAGTGGGGTGCCATTGCCTTCTCCTGAGCTACTGTAGCTGCAATTAAAAAAAAAATCACTGCAGATGGTGACTGCAACCATGAAATTAAAACACTCTTGCTCCTTGAAAGGAAAGCTAGGACAAACTTAGACAGCATATTGAAAAGCTGAGACATCATTTTGCCAACAAAGGTCCATATAGTAAAAACTATGGTTTTTCTGGTAGTCACGTATGGATTTGAGAGTTGGACCATAAAGAAGGCTCTGTGTTGAAGAACTCATGCTTTCAAACTGGGATGCTAGAGAAGAGTCGTGAGAGTCCCTTGGACTGCAAGGAGATCAAGCCAATCAATCCTAAAGGAAATAAATCCTGAATACTCATTGGAAGGACTGATGCTGAAGCTCCAATACTTTGGCCACGTGATGCAAAGTGCTGACTCATTGGAAAAGACACTGATGCTGGGAAAGATTGAAGGCAGGAGGAGAAGGGGGCAGCAGAGGATGAGATGGTTATATAGCATCAATTCAATGGACATGAAATTGAGCAAACTCGAGGGGAAACTGGAGGACAGAGGAGCCTGGCGTGCTGTAGCCCATGGGGTCACAAAGAGTCAGACAGGATTTAGCAAGTGAATAACAACAAGCTGCAATAAACTTGCCAAATGGGACAGTGACAGGTGTAGATTTGTAGCTACTGTTTCTTTCTTTTGCAAAAAAGGACAAATGGTTCTATGGTGAGTTAGGTTAGGCTGGAGAAGTACTGGAGTTAGACAAGACAATTCTTATCAGAGAAAATTATTAACCCAGAATGAGAATATCTGAGTGTATGTCTATTTATAAAAGCCCTACCTTACTACAGAAAGGCTTGAAGACAATGGAAATGTCCAGTAGATTAACAAGTGGTTTAACCATGATTGTTAGAAGAGCAATTGCAGAAACTGCAGTTCTAGAAGGTGAAAGGTAGAGCAAGGTAACAAATGAAATGGCCCCTCTCATTCTCTGTCCCTGTATTCCACCATCTTCCCCCAGCCACAGGGAAGTCCTGGAACCTCCACGAGTACACTATAGCCTCTCAATCTGCTCTTCATTTCTACTCTAGATTCTCTCTTGCTGTAGATAATGCATCTTGTGTCCACTGCAATGGCTGGATGCCAATCTAATCTCTTGTATCTGAGTTCCTTTATGGATCATCTACTCTCCTTCCTCTGAAATGGGAGGCCTGCTTTGCCCTTATCCTCCCTCTGTTCTGACCTGGTCTACCTGAAGACTGCCCACTCCCAAACTTGCAGCCATTGAGATTTACTGTTCTACTTCATGTTGGACCTTTCAGAACAAACCACCAAACGGAATATCCAACCATTAAATACCCATCCCCACTACCGGGCTGCTTGTGGTTGAACCATCTTTTGGTGAATACACATCTTAGATGTATCTCATCTCTTGATTTGGCCTTTTCCTCCTCTGAAAAAGGTGACCAATCAATACTGTTGATATACAATATTTAGTATTCAATACCCCTAGCCAGGGAAGACACCTCTTTGCAACTACCAATCATGTTTTACTTTTTAAAGGCATAGAAAAAATTATTTTGGATTTAAAAGAGCCAATTTTGTTTTTCAACATGTTAACAAATCTTTATGAAATTCATTAGTCATACAATAATGCCCCTTTCCTAACACTGTAGCAAAGGAATTGTAATAAAGTGGGAGAGAAAGGAATGAAAGACAGGACGCTAGAAAAATTTATTTAAATATATTTAAAACATTTAAGCATTCATTTGCTCTTACTTGAGGTAGTACCAAACAAAGTGCATTGACTTATAAATTAAATTATCAGTGGACAAGTTAATGGTTCTAGTCCAAAAATCTAGAAGAACCTAATCATAATTAACAATCACATAACATTTTTTTCTACTTGAATTCTGCATGCTAGAATAACCCAGGAAAAGTCAACCTCAAACCAGCTATGAAAATAATTTGGAAAACAAGACTCATGTTTTATCAACAGATTCTTCCTGTTTCATGTCAAGTAGGCAAAAAATAATCTAAATTAGCTTGGACCAATCTGATTCTTACATAATTTCTAAGATTACCATGTAGTGTTTTTCAGCAAAGGAAGCTACATTTGAAAATTTTAATTTTGGGCCAAATAATTGCTAGTTTTGCATTTATGAAGTATCTCTACTTAGTTTAAACTCCCCTCACGTGAAAAGAATGCCTGTTGGTAACGATTCCTTTTTCTACAACTTAACCTCTACTGTAAATGTGGATAGTATGCATGTCCCCCACCCCACTTTCATCATATTTTAGTTTTTATTACTCTTAATATTCAAAGGCCAAATAGGGTCTATCATGAGTTCAATAAATATGTTAACTTTCTTTACATTCTTTTGCTTTCATTTTGGGACTGCAGAATTTCTTTTTCAAGACTACAGTATTACTCTAGGTAATTACAAAACTTACACTATAAAACACAATAATATGTATCTGAGGACTTATGATTTTTATAAGCCCATTTTCCCCACCTGCTTTTTAAAAGAGTGGTAAAAAATAAAATTCGATACTATGCAAAACAGATTGATGCTACCCAGAATAATAAAAATAAGACAAATCAGAGAATAGTTCTCATTAGTCATCAGGATCTGGTGCTACAGTCTTCTGTACTGTGTAGAACTTAATTTCCATTAATATACGATAATCATTTGCTTGATATTACTGTGTGTATTTACATAATGAATACTAGCATCCCTGTGTACCCAGCAACTTCCTCATGGTTTATAGCAATTGCACAGTCAAGACAGCTTATAAAGCAAAATGTGCTGATTTAGCTGGCAGGAAACCAGAATGAATCAAATGGACCACCATGCTGTCTCAAACTGATACCCCAAATGTTCCCGCTCTTGCCGCAAAGTGACTATGCAACATGCTTCAAGTCTCTAAAGGGCAGAACACTACTGTAAACCAGTTAATTGGCCAAGCCTGATGTCCTACGACACATTTCAGAACTATGATGGTTGAATTAAAATCTAACTCTAAGACTATTGCAACAAATCAGATTCAAAAACAAACAAAATATGGATGTCATATTCTAACACTTTTAAAAAAGTAGAATTCAAAATTGAGGAAAAGTTCCTTTGAAGTAAGTAGGTAGTGAGGAAAGAAATGCAAAAGTAAGAAAAACCTGGCTCTAGGTCATTATCTAAGTGAAGTGGTTCACTGATAATCACATCAATACAAAAACTTTTTAGTCTGGAGGGAAGTGATCTCATCTAACATCTACTTTGATGTAAACTTACCTGTTTCAAGAGTTATCATTCTGACTTCATAAACTTTAGAAAATAATCCCAAACTCCATGAACTTGCTGAATATTAGTTTCATACTTTACTACCATATAGAGAATGATCCGACATCACCCAAGACTACTTCAGCAAGTGAGCCTTAGGCTCAGAGCCCTCCCTACTTACATATATGTGTAGAACGGAGTTTTTAAAATTTAGGTTACAGCCTTATCATTAGGCAGACTTTAAAGTTAAAATGGCTACTTTGACATCTTTGAATTTAAAACCAAATATCTTATTTTAGTCTTTTCAGCTATATTAAAACTTTTTTAAGATTTCTTAAACAAAAGAGAAAAAAATATAGCATGAACATTATGGTAAGGGATTCTAATAAGCTTAGTCTAGCTACAGGACAGAATATTCTATCGAAAAGAATGTAGACAAAACCAAAGAATTCTTAACCCTCCCCCAATTCCCTGTAACAGACCAATAAAAATCAAATAAATACCTCAAATAGAAAGGTGACATAGGTCTTTCATCTTCCTGCGAACTAAAAGGAAAATGAAATTTGAATTAATTTCTGTTAACATCATAACATCTCAATTTTACTAAAACTCTATTCCCCCTATCAAAAATTTTGTTTTGACACATTTAATCTCACCATGGAGTAAAGTTAGCAGAGTTCACTCTACCTTGGACCCAGCCAAGACCAATTACTTCTTCAAGGGAGATCAAGAGAGGTTTCTTTCAAGATTAGCCTAAGGCGAAAGTAATTCATATCATACTTTCAAGAGGAAGTGTTTAACTACCTTATTCTGAAAGACCAAGCCCATATATTACACAAACTCTTAAAATGATTACAAACTCAATTATCTCAATAAAGTTAATCACAGCTCATTAACATGATGTGAAAATAAGAGAGTCAACAAAATATTCCTAAGTGTATGATGCTCTAGCAATGCCCAGGCACCAGTACACAACACTCTTGCTCTTTGCCTTTTGCAGTTACACCCAAGGTATTAATGAAGGTAAGTAACATGAAAGGACGCAAATGAAACTACTATAAAAATAGTTTAAGTTCCTCAAACAACACAGAAGCAACATGAAGCTTAATTAAAAGTAATTAAAAATATAAAATGTATACTACAGTGAAATATTTTTTCTTTTACTTGCTTTTCTCTTGATAAATGACCTCAAAACAAATAATGAGTCTCTCCCCTTCAGGTCTACGAAAGTGGTCTTTGAACTTCTTTGATTATGCACTTGTGCAAAATTTGCTTTTAAGTAGCCATTCCCCTGAATATATGACTAGGTATCTATGTTAAATGTGTTCAACATTAAACAGAAAAAAGTATAAATATATTAGATAAAGTTAATCTAGTATAATTAATCTTCTTGTACCCTTGTGGTACACGACAAACATCACTGATGAAAAGAGAAAAGTTTTCTTCATAATGTTATCTTGGCAATCACCAAAAATCTTATTACAAGTTGTAGTATAACAGAGACACACACACACAAATCTTACTACAAGTTATAGTGTTACACACACACGCACACCCCCCCATCAACCCTGCCCTGGAAGTAGAAAAGGTCTGGCTACAAGATGACATATAAAAAATGACATTATTTTTCACTCTCTCATGATTTTGATTTCCAATGTCAATATCACTTAGGAATCTTAGTGTTTACCTTGTCGAAGATTTTGCTGTTTGTAATTGATCGTGCCAGTTCTTCTCAAGGGAAAGGTAAATGAATAGATCAGCTTTATTTTTGACTCTAATACTGATGGGCTGAGGGCAAGGCTTGATGAGTGACAGACACTAACACCTGGGAAACCTCCAGGTGTCTTGGGAAGAAACCCCTGGAGCCATGCTTTACAGGAGTGTTTAAGCCAGACCAACACAAGGGGCTTACATATTTGACATCAAAATAGTCCTTGAAGACACTTAACAAATTATAAACATGTTAGAATTGGGTTTGTTTCCTAACCAAGGGTTTGGTGTCAAAAACAGTAAGTATAACGGACACTATGCAAAAGATAGGAACATGTGAGCAGTGTACTAAACACATTTTTGCCCAGACCAGATCCTTAACTAACATGTAACAAATATTAAAGAAAATTAACAAAGTTTCTTTAGTAAACATTCAGTTAACAATATGGTTGGTTTTCTTAAAATTCAGAAGGGCCTTGGGAGATAATTTAATGATGCAGAGTTCTGAACATAGTTGTTCATGTGCTTTGGCTAATATTTTGTGTGCATGCATGAAAATGTCCTTGTAGTCAACAGAGGCAATCAAAATCAAATTTCTTCCTTTACATCTTCTCTCCTTCACACGTCTATTCATCAGTGAGGCACCATCTTGTGCTTAACATTAATTATCTCATGTAAATCCTCACAAAAACTTCCCTGGTACTTGCCCCTCTCTTGAGAACAGCAGGCTCAGAGCAGGCACATAACTTAGCCAGGTCACACGGCTGCTGCTGCTAAGTCGCTTCAGTCGTGTCTGACTCTGTGTGACCCCATAGACGGCAGCCCAACAGGCTCCCCCGTCCCCGGGATTCTCCAGGCAAGAACACTGGAGTGGGTTGCCATTTCCTTCTCCAATGCATGAAAGTAAAAAGTGAAAGTGAAGTCACTCAGTTGTGTCCGACTCTTTGAGACCCCAGCCTACCAGGACTCCAGCCTGCAGGCTGGACTGCAGCCTACCAGGCTTCTCCGTCCTTGGGATTTTCCAGGCAAGAGTACTGGAGTGGGGTGCCATTGCCTTCTCCCAGGTCACACGGCTAGTGACGTGGAAACAACCAACATACTTTTTGCCTTCAATTTTAATTTATCAAAATATGATGGGATGAATGTCCTCATTCTGGCACAATATCTTGTGGACATTATAAGCTCCGTGCCATGCTTCTAATTATAGCAACTCTACACCAACTTTAGTCAAAGTCCACTCATAATGCTTTATGCCTGATAGCATGTACAAGGTGATTAATTTGTTAAAATGTATTGGTACTATGTCAAGAATGCCTCTTCACAGAAACATGAGTTTTTAAATCATGAGCAAATATATTTTAAATTATTTTTTTGGAGTATAATTGCTTTACAATGTTGTATTAGTTTCTGCTGTACAAAAAAGTGAATCAGCTATATGTATACATATATCTCCTCTTTGTATTTCCTTCCCATTTAGGTCACCGCTGTGCTTTCCTGGTGGCTCAGCTGCTAAAAAGTGTCTGCCTGCAATGCAGGAGACCTAAGTTTGATCCCTGGGCTGAGAAGATCTGGAAAAAGAAGTGGCAATCTACTCCAGAATTCTTGCTTGGAAAATTCAATGGACAAAGGAGCCTGGCAGGCTACAGTCCATGGGTTCACAAGACTCAGCAACTAAACCTACCGAGGTCACCACAGCGCACTGAGTGCAGTTCCCTGTTCTATACACTAGGTTCTCGTTAGTTATCTATTTTACACACAGCAGTGTACATATATCAATACCAATCTCCTAATTCATCCTCCCTTTCCCTCCCCCGTCCCATCCATATGTCCGCTCCCTACATTTACATCTCTACTTATTTTTTCAGGCTGCATTTGCACAAGGTAAATTTGTCAATGAAAGACAAAATCAGAAATTCTGAATTTGGATATGTCCTTAAATTTTGAGCAGTGTTTAAGCACTGCTATTTAAATGAAATAAACCAGACTCAGTATTAACTCATTATTAGATTTGCTTAGTCAGTAGCAGTCAATGGGACAGCAATCTATGCACAGTACCCAAGAATAAAAATAAAATTTGAAAAGAAAATGAGGAAAATAATTAATTTTGATAGTTAATTAGCCTATTTTTATTTTCCCTTTCATAAAAGTAATGTAATCTTGACTACAGTATAAATTCTGAAACAACTAAAGCATTGATTTCAGATAAAGTCTATTAATTCTAAAAATCAATTTTATGCACAGATTTTAAAAGCAAGTTCAAGGAAAAATGGCCAAGGACAATTCTTCCAACTGAACAGAGAAAATAAACTTTTCCACAAAATTTACACATTGGAATGTAAAACATTTGAAAAGATCACCATTTCTACCTCTGTGCAAAAGGAATATTGGACTATTATTATATGCCCTCAAGCACCTATTTATAGTTATTTATGTCTGTTGCTAGCTTTACATCAATCTGAGGCATGTCTAGTGATGCTGAGTTGTAATTTTTTGCCTAAATTTTAGATTGAGAATTCATTCAGACATACTTTCAATTTTTAAAAATAAGCACATGTACTGTGAATGAAAAGGAGAGTGTGTGTCATGAAATGAAGCCAATGACAAACTGTAAAAACTTGGAATTCATTCAATTTCTTCCTTGGTTACTAGTAAAAACGCCATATTTTAATTATTTCTTGTTTGCCGACTCTGAATAATAGCCAAATTTAAGCAGCCAATTGCTTTGCTTTTTTAAAAAATTCAAATACATTGAGAGATTTGAGCAATCATCTCATGTTCATCAGGCCATTGAGTGCTTAATGTCCTTAGACATGTGGTGTTATATTCTCTCACAATAGCTGCCTGTGGGAAGAACATTTATCAAATAGACCCAAGTAATAGTCCAAATCTAAGAAGCTACAGCTGAGAAGGGCAATAACAAAGATAGAAGGGTTTTAGTGGAGGCCTATCTAACTTACCTTTTTTACATTTAACTTTTAGTTTATCTTGGAGTATAATTGACTTACAATGTTGTGTAAGTTTCAGGTGTACAGTAAAGTGATTCATTTACACATATACATATATCCTTTCTTTTTCAGATTCTTTCCCATAAAGATCATTACAAGATATTGAGTAGAGTTTCCTGTGCTATACTAACTTACCTTTTGACGTGACTCAACATTGGTAAATGCACATAAATGGATGACATCTAGACTTACGATCTCTTCCTGAGCTGCACTCATTTCTAAACTGAAGCCACAGAGTGCAATGCCTATCGATTTAATTACACAGCAAGCTAACTGAAACTGCGAAAAGCGTGGTGCGTTCTATGCCTAAGAAAAACCAAGTACTATTGGGAGAATTCCCAGACTGAGGTATTCAGAATGGACCCTCAATTACTGGATCAAACCACCATTCCATTCAATTCCCTTTTGAACTGTCACGATAAATGTTCCAATTAGTCCAACTTACTAATTGGTTAATGTGGCTGGCTACCTCTAAAATTAACATAATCTGCATATTTAGCTACACACATTAACTACATTTTCAAATGATTTGAGCTAGAGGAAACAGTTTGTAAGTGTTCCTTGGGTATTGAAAAGTACAGCAAAATAGGTACGGATTAGTTCCATTCATTGAAAAACCAGAAAAAAAAAAATCTAGTGGGGCTTAAAAAATGCAAATAGCCAAAGGAGGAGAAAAAGGGAGGGACAAGTGAAAAGACAAAATTAAAAGTATTAAGTAAACATTTTCTCTGGAATTCAGGTTTTCCCCTCATGTTGGAACAAATGTGCTAAATGGAAGAATTTTCTTAGATGAAATTTCTTCAAGGATAATGAGGTGAGTGAAAATTAGCACATTTTCTTTTCTTCCTTCTTCTGCAAAAAATAAAGTGCCATCCTTGTGCCTTTTTGATTTATCCACAGTCTCAGGCATTAGCATTTATAACCCCCAGTTATAGCATTTATAACCCTCCATTTGGGGTGTGATGGAGCAGCTGGTGTTCTGCCGCTCAGATTTTTGGTTCCGTTCCATTCAGGAACAGAGTAGAAAACATCCTCCCTGTTACTTTTGGAAAACAAACGCCAAGAGTTTTCAGATCAACTTCTGGCCAACTGTTTGCCCCTGTAAGTTCAGGGGGACATTTTTGTAGATATATGTATACTTCTTTATTGTAAACCCAAGCAACTTCGCTTACAGTTTTATTATTTGTATGCTGTTAACTAAGAAAGCAACACCTAGCCGCCAGGAGAAATAAAACAAACCACTTAACTTCAAGAGCAAATAGGTTTTCCTGACCAATGGGTAAATGCAAAGAGCTGAAACTGTTAATGTTCACAAGACTAGAACTAGCTTCGTTTAGTGAACATGAAGAGGTATTATGCTTTGGAAGCAAAACAAAAAAAAGGCTTCCAAAAATTTGCAACCTTCCCCTCAATAAGGTAGGGAAATAATTCAATTCTTTTCTTGATTGCTTAGTACAAATTTGAAATATATTGTTTGGGGTTGAATAGTATCTCCTCAAAAACAGTATCCCCTAACCCCAAGAAACTCAGGATACGATCATGTTAGAAAATAGTCTTTACAGAGGTGATCAAGTTAAAGTTACCATAATGGGCTCTAACTCATATAACCAGCACCCTTAGAGAGCAGACAGAGGTGGATACACACACAGGTAGCATACCGTATGAACACTGGAATCGTGTTGCCACCAACCAAAAAGTCCTGGAAGTAAGGAGAGAGGCCAGGGACAACTCATCTCCCAGTGTCTTTTGAGGGAGCCCGGCCCTGCCAACACGTTAATTTGGGATTTCTGGCCTCTAGAACAGTGAGACAATAAATTTCTGTTACTCTCAGCTACCCTGTTTGTGGTGTTTCGTCACAGCCGTGCTAGGAAACTAACAATTCTACTAAAAATATTCCCCCCTGCCCCCCAAATCCAGAATTAAGACCCTGCCTAACAAAAGTGTCTCCATCTTACACATAGGTTGTACTCTGGAATTTCATTTGTAGGAAGGCTAAGACTAGAATCGGTTTCCCACACTGATATGGGGATTTGACTTCCAGGCCTGTACTAACCTCTCATTCAAATAAAGTATCCTCAATAAGCACTCCAGAGTCAGTGTTTTGAAAAACTTTGCCCACGATCCAGTTAGAAACACATTTTACATTGTGACAGTATGCAGACACATAAAAGAGACACACATTTCATAGCATTATTCTTACTTTGGATATTTTCTATTTTTTCATATTTCACTTACATAAAATTATATAAAACACTGGTCACAATCTGCTAAATAGGTTTTATGACCACCAAAAGGTCATGACCCACAGTTGAAAAATGCTATGCTAAAAACACATCTCCCTGGCTTGAGGCATAATTAATACACAATGAATGCTGCTGAATTAAGATCTACATTCTCATAGGACAGACAGCAAATGCTCTTTTCTTCTCTGCCCCACTGTCAGAATCAGTTCTGGGCCAAAAAAAGTACAGATTTTGTTGAGCCTGGATCACAGAGAAAATCAGAAAGCAGGTCCAGATACACCTAGCAATATAGATGTGAGAAAGTTGTTCTAGGTGAGCATGGGGGAGCTGATAGAGGATTTCCAGGTCTCTTCAATATTCTTTTCCTGCTTATACCACAGGATGGTGTCAAGAAGGAGACTCAGGGATCCAGGGTCTTTTTTGATTTCGCCTTCCTTACTGACCTGGTCTTCCCAGGTTGTGCAAGTGGTAAAGAATCTACCTGCCAATTCAGAAGACGCAAGAGATGTGAGTTCAATTTCTTGCTTGGAAAGATTCCCTGGGGTAGGAAATGGCTACCCACTCCAGTATTCTTGCCTAGAAAATTCCATGGGCAGAGGAGCCTGGCGGTCTACAGTCCATGGGGTCGAAAAGAGTCAGACACAACCGAGAGCTTCTAGAGATTACTAATGACCATGACATTCTCTATCACCTATATTCTGTCTCTTCGATTCAAAGAACTAGTATACTTGGAAGGAACTACGGAGCATCTTACTCTATTTCTGTCCCTCTACCCACCTAGTTCTGTCCCTGGATGCCCTTCTAATGAACACTGTTCAATCTCTAGGGAACTGGAGGGGACTGGTGAGGGTGTGTGCCTGTCAGCAACAGGACGTAAAGCTTTTAAGCAGGGAGGGGTGGGGCTGCTTTACCTTCTGTCTCTTTTGCATCTTTTCCTACAGTGAGAAAGTCAAAAGGAAACTATTACTACCTGTGGACTGGCTGACACAGCCGAGAGTCTCACACTGCACTTTACAGGGGATCCTGGCTGGAGATGCGTTTAGAAGTCACTGGACAGAGTCCTCATTTCTGTTATAATAATTTCAGTTGCATTAACAACCAATCTGCTCTCCTTAAAAAAAAAAAAAAAATCCCTCACCCCTACTCATGGTCGGTCACCAAACTGCACTGATTCTATCTCAAAAAGAGACGAAAAACTCTTGAATCTGACCTTTCCATTCCATTTCCACTGCTTTAGTCCATCACAGTGGCAATACTCATTTTCCCCTGCCACCCAGACCAGTTATCCTTAATACTCACATCAGATTTATCTTCCTAACCTGAAAGCCTCTCCTGTTTCCTCTTTGTCTTTGGGGTGAAGTCCAGATGTCCGAACCTGGCACACAAGGGCAGCGAGCTTCCATCAACCTCGCACTGCGCTTTCGTAACCCTGTCTGTACGTGCTGTTCCCTCTGTCTTGAATGCTTCCGGCACTTCTCTCTCTGTCTGGTAAATACTTCACCTCTCAGCTCAAATGTCATCTAATCTGGGAGGCCATCTCCATCACCCTGGAGAGGGGAGTGACTTCTCTATGCAGGTTCCCAGACACCCTGTCCACAGCCATAAACCAGTGCCCAGCACTTGATGCCAGAGATTCCAGAGTTTGGAAGCTGGCCTCACCTCCTGAACTGGTCTTTATCTTTGTGCCCCACAGCACCTAGCAAGGTACCCAGAACATTCTGGGTGTTCTGTCAGTGGCTGAGGAATAAAATCAGCATCACTCAGACCATGTTGAGTGCTGACATGACCATGTGATTATGCATTTTGAAAACATACACCGTTTATAATTTGTAAAATTAAGTTTCCCAACTGGATGCTTTCTCAGATAGCTGTATGTTGATTATTTTAAGTTATCTTGTTCCCTGTTATTCCAAACTTAATGTAACTGCAACTGTGCCCTGAGTTTTCTCCCACCCTTATTTAGAGAATTTATTTTCTCCCACTGCACAGTTAGAGGTGGGAGTGCTGCCATTGTGCCAGTAATGTAAACACTATACTTTCTGTAGGGTACTGTGAACCCAGAAAAGGATATGCTCGGGCAAGGCAATGTTTGAACACGGGCTTGCCACATACTCTATCTGTTTGTTCTGGCTTGAGAGCAGGAAAAGAAATTTTTTTCACTTCATTGCAAACCCAAAGCTTTGTGTGGAGCTTAAAGAAATTTTTGGTTTAGTCACAAAACTGTTTTCAAGGCAGCTGGAAGCTTTCATTTGTCTCTGAGATTCTTGTTCAGCAAAGTGCTGTTTATCATTATTATAGATATAGCAAGATCGCCTTCGGGAGGCAGCAATTTAGAATGTAATATACAGTAAGTTTCTTTTTTGAGTGGGTTGATATTAATGGATAAGTGAATATTTTTAGAACATTAGCAAATACACTGAAATATTTCCTAATCTTTGGTTCTGAAACAAAAGCAAAGGAATAAGTGATACCTGCAAAAGGGAATAGTAAACTTTTTTTTTTTTTTACTAACTTCTTTCAATTATTACCCTGGTAGCTCAGATGATAAAGAATCTGCCTGCAGTGCAGGAGGCCTAGGTTCAATCCTTGGGTTGGGAAGATCCCTTGGAGAAGAGAATGGCTACCCACTCTAGGATTATTGCCTGGAGAATCCCAAGGACAGAGGAGCCTGGCAGGCTATAGCCCATGGGGTTGCAAAGAGTCAGACACAACTTAGCAACTAACACTTTCACTTTACAACCATTCTTAATGGCTTGCTGTAACAAGGTGCCACAGATGGGGTAGCTTCAACAACAGAAACACTGACTTCTCACATTTCCAGAGATTGGAAGCCTGAGATCAGGGTGCCAGCATGGTCAGGTTCTGCTGAGAGCTCTCTCTGGCTTGCAGACTGCCATCTTCTTGCTGTACCTCCACCTGGATGGGGTTGGTGGATGGGGAGATTGTGCTCTGGTACCTTTATCTCCTTGTAAGGGCACCAATCCTATCATGGGAGCCCCACCACCATGAGCTCATGCAAACCTAATTATTCCCAAAAGTCCCACTTTAACATACCATCACCCTAGGGACTAAATCTCCAATATATGAATTTGAATAGTTTTATCATTTACAAAGAACTATAATATTCTTTAACTACAAAATTTCCCCTCTAAGTAAGTATGTTAGGCATTATCACCCCCACTTCATAGGTGAAGAAAATGACTTGCCCAAATTCACATGGCTAACTCACTGTCAGTGTCTGGATATCTGGATATGTCTCTTGACAGCAAGTTCACTCTCTTTTCATTGCTTTCCCCCCTGTTTTCTGCTGACTCTCTAGTACCTTTCCTTTTTTTTCCCAATAGTTTAGATAGGGTGATCTCTGTAAAATTTAAGAATAACCGTCACTTTAATTCACACTAGCTTCTTGGTTTGGGGTAAACAGCAAATATTTAGACTTCAGAGCCACTGCAACCGTCTCATGACAGCAGAGCCCATGGAGGTCTCCCTTGTTCTCACTCGTTCTCATTACTACCAAACGCAGACCACACTGGTGATGAAATCAAAGTTCAGATACTCAACCCCGGAAGGGGTAACCCAGCCTGGAGGTAAGGCAGCCTTTAACTCCCTCTGAGACAGGTGGGTCATAGAAGGGAAGGTTGGGGAGGCTGAGTGCTATCAAAGTGCAAACAAGTTTGGAAGAGCATGAGCTTTCAGATAAATTAACCTAAGGCGTCACCACCACAAACAGTAGAGGGCTCTCTAACATCACACAGGAGATTCACAAGCTGGCCCATTATTGCCGGGGTTGTTCCTTGGTTAAGTGTTCCATCATCCCAAGTTACCAATGTTTACTTGTTTGCAAAAGAATATTTCAAAAACCAATACTTAGAAAGGCCAGATGGATTGTGTTGATAAGAGGTTCAGTGAAATTTTCCCATGCTGGATCACTAATATGTTAATTAATAATCTTGCTATAAATCTTAAAGAGTCATTGCAATTTGCAATTTGGTATAGTTCACCATCATGAAATAAATATTCAATATTGTGAATATCATAATTTGCTTGATGAAGTAATGAAAAGAGAGTTATACTGACATTACTCATCTCAGTTTCCCACTTTTATAAATAAATCAAATGGAAAAAGGGATGTGAAAGCAGATGACAATGCATTAAAATCAAAGGAATCTAGATTAGTCATTAGTGCACTTAACTTCATCTTCCATCATTAGTTTTTGTGGCCATAAGATGAGTTAGTGACTATCTGAAAGTTAATCTAGCAAATCAAAATAATGCTGTGAAGCTGAGAGCTTTGTCATAGATATAAGAGTGAGTAAAGGCTATTTCTTAGCCTATTGAAATCTTCTACATATAAAATGGAGATCCTCACCTACAGATCCACAATATCCAAGGGAAAAAATACAATGGAATATGAATCACGAAAGGAGCTTGAGGTATAAGTCAAGTCTAGAGTCTAATAAACTATCTCTTTAGTGATAGAAAGTAAATTTGTTGTTTAGTCGCTAAGTCTTGTCTGATTCTTTTGCAACCCCATGGACTGTAGCCTTCCAGGCTCCTCTGTCCAGAAGATTTTCCAGGCAAGAATACTGAAGAAGATTGCCACTTCTTTCTCCAGGGGATCTTCCCAACCAAGGAACTGAACTCGCATCTCCTGCACTGGTAGGCGAATTCTTTACCACTGAGCTCACCAGGTAAGCGTCTTTAGCACTGAGCCACCAGGTAAACCCTGAAGGTAAATTTAGTACCTGAGAAAAAACTGTTTCAATTCTTTATATCATTTCTCTACTTAATTCTGATATTATTCTATTTCCTTGGAAGCACTTTTTTAGCTGGCAAGAATATCAATACAATGTTATACAGCACAAATATTTTAGTATTTCTAAAAATAACAAGAATAATTGAACCATCTCAATAGATGTATTATAAGATCTATCATTAGTTTAAGTCATTTTGAAATGAACTTTAAGAATTGAGTTATTTACAGAGGATCAAATTTTAAACATTCAGCCTTTGCAGTTTTTCTAAAAATGGTGAGTTTCAACATAGTTACTTCCATCCTGGAGAAAGTCTGCAAATTATGTTAAGTTATAAACAGATAGCAAAATACATTAAAGGGAACCAAAGTATTTTACTTCATTCTTAGCCTTCAATCTGTTATTCTCATCTTAGTTACTGATTAGCGGTAACAAATTTATCTTCTATACCCTTTCACAACATGCTAAGAAAGGCTAAAAAGTCTCTCTTGGGAATTATAAGCTAAGTAGATATTGGGGAACAAACATGCCCTCTAAAAAGATCATACACTTATATGAGGTTAAATAAAACATAGGGTAATATTATCCATGCAGGTACATCTCTATTATTATGTTAATTATAATGTCCATTACCAAATTCACCACATGTATTGTAATTGTCTGGTAATGTGTCTGCGTCCTCACTAGCAAGTGAGCTCTCTGAAGCAGAACTGTGTCTTCATTCCCTTAGTATCACTGTCAATACAGAGTAGTATTTGGTCATAAAGAAACATTAAAAAACACTGTAAGTATCTTTTGTTTTAATAGGTAACACTGACCGTCTAGTAAATGAAAACATCAGTTAAGACAAAGACACTTCACATAAGGTCCTGATATTCAATATGTTATTTGGGGATGTTGAGTAGTATAGTGTTAGTAGCTTATATATACCTGCTGTCAATGGCTTTATATAAGTTATAATCATTAACTAGAGTTTAGATCAGTGTTTCTCTGAGTGTGTGGACCATTTGTACCATATTTACTTTCAGGAAGCTTGTTAAAATGTCGATACTTCCCTGTCACACCCAGATTCAGATTCAGTAAGTCTAGGGAAAGAAAGGAGCAACAAGACACCAATTTTAAAATAAGTTCCCCAGGTAATTCTCATGCAGCTAAAGTATGAGAAACCCTGGGCTCTCTGCTCAGTACAAACATGAGTGAGCATGAGTTTCTCTTAACTGGTATTTAAAGTTATTCTTTCCCTCATCCACTGTTAACTCAATTTCTAGCCCCTCAGTGTTCTTAAATAGAATGGAGCAATGCATCAGCCCACAACTCAAGACTCTGTAACTTTCCTGCTCCAGGTAGGATAACAGTGGGGGTGGTGGCTGGCAACAGTCATCTCTACTAGAGATCACAGAAATCCTTAGCCAAAGACACTGTATTGGGCTTGGAAGAAGCAATTATGTGTGGGAACCAGAAAGCTTTCTACACAAGCGCTCAACTTCCCTTAACAAAGAGAGCCATACAAGCCTACCTGTTCCTTGCCTTCAAGATGTGTTTGATCACAGGCAGGCACAGGCTGAAGTGAGGATTGCAAGTCAACCAAATTAAATCCGCAGACATAGGGAGACAGTGAATAAAGTGATCAGCAATCTTGAATGCAAATTCACATTATTCCTCTTCAGTTCAGTTCAGTTCAGTCGCTCAGTCGTGTCCGACTCTGCGACCCCATGAATTGCAGCATGCCAGGCCTCCCTGTTCATCACCATCTCCTGGAGTTCACTCAGACTCACGTCCCTAGAGTCCGAGATGCCATCCAGCCATCTCATCCTCTGTCGTCCCCTTCTCCTCCTGCCCCCAATCCCTCCCAGCATCAGAGTCTTTTCCAATGAGTCAACTCTTCACATGAGGTGGCCAAAGTACTGGAGTTTCAGCTTTAGCATCAATCCTTCCAAAGATATCCCAGGGCTGATCTCCTTCAGAATGGACTGGTTGGATCTCCTTGCAATCCAAGGGACTCTCAAGAGTCTTCTCCAACACCACAGTTCAAAAGCATCAATTCTTTGGCGCTCAGCCTTCTGCACAGTCCAACTCTCACATCCATACATGACCACAGGAAAAACCATAGCCTTGACTAGACGGACCTTAGTCGGCAAAGTAACGTCTCTGCTTTTGAAAATGCTATCTAGGTTGGACATAACTTTTCTTCCAAGGAGTAAGCGTCTTTTAATTTATCAGGACTAATAATTTAGGACTAAGAACTAATAATTTAGGAAGAAATTACGCTGATTCTATTTTAGCTTTCATCAACTTAACTCCCTAAACAATATTTTAGCAGAATACAGATCTATTTTCTTAACAGTTATTATATCATTGTGCAGCTTATTAGAGTTCAGTTCTAGAAAGGATGTGCTTAAGACACTTAAGAACTGACACCATTATAAGAAAAAATAAGCCCCCAGCTTTAAAGCTGGAAACCACATCAAGAGTCCAAAAATTGTACATTAGTTTTTAGTCTTCAAAATGCATGCTCTTCCCACAGAATTAATATAGACAAATTTTAGATCTATCCATCGATCAATTTCTGCTCCCTTGGGTTATCAGTTTCAGAAAAGGAATTCCAGGGACATCCGCATCAAGTTCCATTACAGTGCAGTTGTCATTACAGCAAAAGAAAAACAATTATACCATTTTATCTCACAGGGTACATCTGCAGGAACCATTTTGCAAATGAACACTCAACTTTGGTTTACCTTATTTTCATATTACAACCTGACCATCTGGTAAAATGGTTTTTAAAAAAGAAATTCATTTTTTGTCTAGGTTTTCCTCTTATGGATAAACCGTATTTACTATGTGACTTTTAGTCACTTCTGTTAATAAAACTCTCTATAGTTTTCTTAGAGGAAGCATTTACATAGAATCAAATGTCACTGCATGTATAGCAGTTGTAGCTGAAATAGTATAACATGATTGGCAGAAGAAATTCTAGAAATCCTAAAACATGATCTTGGGCAACTGAGGATTTACTCCAAGCTGCATTTTCTAGTTGTGAAACTGGAGGGCTGGACTCCATCACCTCAGAGGTGACTTCCAGCTTCAACATTCCTGGACATCTTATTCACTTAATTTACCAACAGTTATCTTTTTGACATGCCTTTTGTTTAAACTTACTTTTCTCTGCTTTAGTATAACTCCTCTGCCCCAACCCCCAATCCGTATTACAATCATTAATGAACAAAACAGAGCCTTGTGCTCAATCATTCTTACAGAGCAGTTTGGTTTGTTTGCTTAAAGGTGTCATCTGTGTAATAAACCTATCTAGAATTATTCATGGGGAAATAATATCCTTAGCATCTATGTCCATGTATTATAAAGTACTTATTGATAGAAAATCCTTGTCTAGATATAAAATTCAACACAGAGGGCTCCTAAAATGCATTTTTAAAAGGTCTTTCCCCTGTTGCCATCCTTCAAAATGAGATTAGAGCTCACCGCAGCTTCATAACATCACTTAGAAACTCATTCAGTTTCTAATTCAGTTTTATTTTAAACCTGCTCAATATATTCTTCAGTTTCTGTTTTTTCTTTCAGATGTCAAAGCTATTTTCTTATATTTATTTTAATTCTTCTTCACCAAACGGTGAAGAAGATAAGAAGTTGGGCATAAGTGTCAGCATAAGAAGCAATATGTTTACATTTTTCTGGTCTTGAGTTTGCAGCAGATTACTGAAAGATGCCAAGTATTGGCAAAGTTACATAGTTTTACACCACTCAGAAAATACGGAAGAAAAAACCCAAATAGGAAAGAATACTACCTTTGCAGAGGCATGATTTCACAAGCCATCCTTGTCTGGAAATTGGCAAGGGACCCTCACAACTGTCTCTTCCGCGCCTAGTGGGGGCGTCTGTGCAGGGACCGGCTGCTCACAGCGGCTGGGCCAGGCTGGGGGCGGGAGAAGCTTGCTCTGAAGTCTGCCAGCGTCCCGCTGCTCTCTGCCTCCAAACTTCTCCAAGCAGTGCTATTTGATCGCTGCCTCTCTTACATTTCCACCGCAGTCCACTTTGACCTTTGTTCCAGGGAAGCAGCTGAACCACCCAGCCAATCAGAGGCGCAGCTGCTGCAGGGCTGAAAGGCGCTGCTTCTTTTGCGGCGGCGGCTGCTCCTCCCCTGGCTCCTTAGCGGGCTTGCCTAATTCTGGTAACACGAAACTTTCCTCGGAGCCCTTCCACAGACGGGCTTGTCAGTCTGGGGAAACAACCAATAACTGCGGCAAGAGCAGAGTCCCTTGACCTCNCTCCTCCCCTGGCTCCTTAGCGGGCTTGCCTAATTCTGGTAACACGAAACTTTCCTCGGAGCCCTTCCACAGACGGGCTTGTCAGTCTGGGGAAACAACCAATAACTGCGGCAAGAGCAGAGTCCCTTGACCTCTCAGTACTGAGACTGCCAACAAGGAAATCCATTTGTCAAGGAAAGACACTGCCTCTGAAACTGAAGGTTTCTGTGACAGAAGGCATAAGCTGCGTCCTGTCTCTTTTCTTCTTAAAAACGAACAACAACAAAAAATCAAACCACTAACACTGAAAGGCGTGATACTCTTCTAGAAGGCACGCAGGCACTCTTCTAGACCCCTGCCCTACCCATATTTATTTCCTGCTGATGTTTACATTGCGGTGGCTACTAGTCACTGGTGACATCTCCCAAGGCACGTAGCTCCCATTTCTGGGGAGAACACACGTCCTAAGACTGACTGCTCAGGGTCTCAAGGGATCAATGTGACTATTTCCCATGGAAATATTTCAACTTATTATTTCTGCATTTTATCCTTATAAAGTGAATGTTTATTTAAATACCCATTTTCCTCCAAGAATATCACCAGCATATTTTTGGTAGGTTGGTTATTTATTGATTTTTTTTTTTTTTACAGGTAACACCAAATCAATTTCTCATAAGGGCTGCTAAATGCCTGTTAGTTACCTAACTTTCCCTTATTTTCCTCTTCAGTGGGGAATACTAATGTGTTGTTTTAGGAACATAACTGTTAATCCATAGGTTTCAAACACTGCAGAACAAATCTAGAAATATATTTTATTAAGCTTTCCTTCACAGCACAGGACTTGCTGAGAGTTACAACAAAGCCCAGAACATCGCTTTTAGCACAAGGGCAGAGGGCCAGAGTCCACAACATTCAGAAACAGAGGGGGCTTGTATGACCAAAAAGGTATCCTTCTCCCCTGTAGTTTTCCCCAGATTTCTTACAGATCACTCATAATTCTGAATTTAGAACACAAAGTCCTACTGTAAGCATCCACTCTCCTTTGCTATACCTACTAAGAAAAATATTCACTGTCCGACTAAATACTCTATCATATTTATGACGATGGATTAGTTATCCTAAAATTTATATTCAGACATTATGATAGAATCAATAACTAAAATCAGCCATTTAAAACAATGGAAGTTTTAAGTGTTTTAAATTCAGAACTTACTTTTATTGAAGGTATCCATATAGTGTTTTGATTCTAGACTTAGAAATTCTAATTGTTTTCCAGTAACAATAATCTTGTTTTACACATTTCTTAAGTTTTTTACCTTTCAAAAATGCATCTCTATATCTTGCTTAACACTTCATTTCTGGAGATAGGAAATCACAGTTACATATCATGATATCATTTCACTGATAAGTAAACTTGGTACTAGAAAATGAAGCAATTTGGAAACTTCACATGGAAAGTTAGTGGCAGAACAGAAACTGGATTCAGGATTGCTCAGGTCTGCTTCAGATCTCTGCTGTACAGCATAGTGGTAGTCTTTTCTACAGGAGTTTTTAAAATATTTACAGGATAACATATTTTTAGAAATAGTTAAAATTCAGGTGATAGAAACAATATCTTCTCTTTTAATTTTATGAATATATCAATACTGTATGACTAAAAGAGACATGAAACCAATAATAAAGGACCCAGTATTACAAAAAATATGTTAAATCATATAATTTACATTCAATACATACTAGATGTAAAATACTGAATAGGAACATTCAAATTTTAACATCTGATTCCACATACATTTCCTAATAATTAAATCTTCCTGTCACCATCCCTCTAACATGCCATATTACTAGTGAGATGTCAGTGGTCATTTCTGAAAATCACCTAACACTGTAACTCAGTAATTACCTGCCCTTTCAAGTCTCCATTATTTATTTATAATAATTCCTCCTTTCACTTTTGGTTGATTTTCAGGGCATGACTAGATGATCATTTTTGAATTTATACTTGGACTGCGGCTCCTCCTTTCAAACCACACCGGAGTCCTGGATCACTGGGATAGCTTTATTACTCCACGTCCCACATCCTCATGTCAGTTCTTCATTGTCAGGTAGCAGAAGCTCCACTCTCTGAACTCTGCCAGTGCCAGTTTCTCAAACCTGGACTCCTGGACCACATTTCCTCCCACGCCCCACGAGGTGCACCTCTCATGACCAGCATACCGCGGCCTCCCCCATCCCTCCTCCTCCTCCTCCTGAGCTCTCTCTTCAGCTCCATCTGTTTGTCCACATCTGCGGAGGACAACCTGCACCCAAACCGACGAGCACACAGCTTTAAAAAAAGATGCATTGCTGGCTGTCCTTAGCATTTAGTTTTTCCAAAACAGGTTCACTAGCATCCTCTGCTTCTTCACCCTGTATACATCCTGCCGGCTGGGTGACATACTGCCAGGCTCCTAAACATTGCAAAAGAAAGTCACAGAACCCTGGCAACTTGGTAGATTAAAAAGTCCTATTTAATCTTGGCCTGAACCTCGTACTATGTGTCAAGCTTGTAGCTGTCTTTGATTTCTGACGGCATTCCCAAAGAAACTGCTGCTGATTTCCAATACTACAAATCTGAACCTCTCTTATGTCACTAATTACTTTGCTTCCTAAATTTACCAAGAAAGTCAAGATCATCAAATATGAGTGAATTCCTTTGGTCTCTTTTGCATTAACTGTTGAAGTACCACCACCAACACCTAACACACACACACACATGCCCCTTGCTTGGTTCTTTTTGATGTCTTCCTAGTCTAGGGGAACACATCCACACACACGTACACCTTGCTTGGTTCTTTTTGACTTCTTCCTAGTCTAGGGGAACACATCCCCACCCACAGGACTCAAACTTCTTATCCATGTATTGAATCTCATCCTTTTCTCTTCTCCCCCATCTTAAGTCTGTCCCCAGTCCGACAGGCCCCCTAGCGAGTGCCCCCAGCCTTGAAAGCTTTTCTCAGCATTCCTACCCTCTGGTGACGCAATGCCATTTGCCTCCCCTTCCTACTGACAGGCTGCCCAAAGCCTACTTTCTGCTCCTCCCACTTTCCCCGAAATTACTCCTCTGCTTCACACTGATGTACTTCAGACTTCACCACATTTCTGAAACTGCTTTTGAAGCCACCAATGCTCTTTTGGTCACTAAATCTAAATGCCTTGTCTTAGATCTCTTTCTCCTCTTAACTTTTACAGAAACACCCACCTTCAGTTTTCTGAAAGTCTTTTGGTTCTCTGTGGTCTTTCCTGGGCATTCTCCAAGCGTCCTGATTATTCCATCCTCCTTTTATTTCATCTGTCTTCCCTCCTCTCTTACACCCTTTCCACCTCATCTTCCAGCCCCACATCTTTCAATACAGGCACTCCATTAGAGTTTAATAAAGTGCACTCTGGAATTACGCTCCTAGGGATTGGATTCCAGCTCTACCACAGACAGGCAGCGTAAACTTGGGCCAGCTGTTTAAAAGCTCTGAAGTTGCTCTGAGGAATAAATGAGATCATGCATATAAAACATGTAAAATAGTTCCTGGCAAATAAGTGCTCAATAATTATTAGTATTATCACCCTAATCAACACGTTCAAAGCTTCATATTATCTGATTCGCAAAATTCTCCTCCTCCTGGCCCCTCTTGTTAATGATGTTATGATTCTCTCTATGAATCAGACTCAGAGTATGAGTCATCTTTACTCCTCCCTTTCCTCTTAACCAAATCTGTTGATTTTTCTGTCATGTCTTTTTACTCAGTGGGTCTTGGTCATCTACAGTATCATGATAACCTTCAAGATGATCTTTTTGCCTCCATTCATTCTATCTTCAGTGAATACATTTCACTATTTGAGTGAATTTCCTACTGTGGTTGTGAACTGGATACTCACTGCTCTTCTCAAAAGCTTTAGAAGCTCCCAGCTACCTTTTCAATGAACTCCAATTCTTTTAATATGATTAAGACTGCTGATTAACCTCAATATTCTCCTCCAGATCAGCTGCTTATATCATCTAAGGAACCCAATCCAGATTTACCTGGACACCATTTTCAAATCTGTTCTGAACTTACCTATGCCAAACATTTACCCTTTGTCTAGACTATTTTCCCATGCCATTTTCTCCTGGCAAAATTCTGTGCACTCTCAGAATTAGGCAAGATGAAACAAATCTCTTACCCATTTTAACTCAGACAGCCCTTTGCCCACCACAATGTTTCATTAATATTTGAATTTAAATATTTTCTCTCTATTGGAAAGAAAGTTCTCCAGGTAAGAACTGTATTTTTCCTGCAGCCATTACACAGAACAGACATCCAATAGTGCTGAATGAATGAGTGAACTAATATATCAATCTCTCTTCAGAGTCTGAGCATAGCTCCTTTGATTAGATTTTCACTTATCAAGCAATGATTCTTCCTACTTTTTAAACATTTCCTATTTTAGGCTTTTTGTTTTTGTTTTTTGTAAGTCATTCAGTCATGGCCGACTCTTTGCAACCCCATGGACTGTAGCCTGCCAGGCTTCTCTGTCCATGGAATTCTCTGGGCAAGAATACTGGAGTGGGTAGCCTTTCCCTTCTAAAGGTTTGCATCAGAGATAAAGTAGACACCTCTTTTAGATTCAGATGAAGGTTAATGATAACCAATAACTAGTTAAAGAAATAAACTAGTGGGGTTATACACTGGTGTGCAATTCCAGAGATGCATAAAGTAAGATTCTATCCAAAACTTTCAAAATCTTTTAAGCACTTTACATTACCCAATCTCTCCCAAGCTATTTCCTTTTCTACATTTCAGCTGGCTTGCAGACTTCTAATTTTCTTACATAACTTCTTCAGCAGATTCCAAGTGTTTGGCAATAGGTTTGTTTGCACTTGTGATATCAAGAGCAACAACTGCTCCAAAAATGAGGTGGCTTCATTTGTTTTAATTTCAACATCAATTTGAAGCAACTGAAGAACTGAGAACATTTCTTGGCCACATTATTTTGTTTTCATATGTTGTTTTAACATCAGATTGATTTGTTTCCTAAGAAAAAATATGTTGAAATAATTTCTTCCTTACAGGTTTGGTAAGAAAGTGCTTCTCAGGCAAGGTTTCTTCCTCATATTTTTATCAATCTTTATAAATTGCACTAAGGAGCAAAACCTTCCACAAGATGCTCACACAGTATTCATAAATGGTAATGACTAAATCTGACAGGAGTCTGTAATTATGAAGCCAGGATTTTTAGGGTACATATAATTCAGATACCCTGGTACCACTGCACAGGATTCTGACTAAACTTGCTCTCCAGCAATTGAGGTAAGAACACTAGTGAAGTCCAGGGCTTATCAGCAGATAGTATTATTATCGACCACAGTCAGTGTCAAAAATAAAGGCGAGAAGAGAGAAGAAACTGAAGGGGTGGTGCATAAAGGTAATCAGCATGCACTGAGAAGTTATGCTGTGTTCATTTTAATAGATGTGGAAATGAAGAAGTTATCTTCAGCACGCAGATAGTAAGTGCCTGATATGAAGCTGCCATCTGAATGCCACAGCATTTCCATGATATGAAAGCTTTTAAAGATGATAAAGCATTATATTTACTCATCAATAACACACATTATCAACTGGCTACAGGAAAGAAAGAATCCTTTCTTTTGGTCTGAGTTTTATATTTAGATGAGTGCAAATATATTAAATAAGGGCTTCCCAGGTGGCTCAGTGGTAAAGAATCCTCCTGCAATGTAGGAGACGCAGGTTCAATCCCTGAGTCGGGAAGATCCCTTGCAGAGGGAAACAGCAACCTACTCCAGTATTTTTGCCTGGGAAATCCCATGGACAGAGGAGCCTGGAGGGCTACTGTCCCTGGGGTCACAAGAGTCGGACATGACTTAATGACTAAGCAGTAACAACATACAGTCTAATAATGGCTGTCTGAACCAAAGACAGACAGTGGACCAGAACAAACCTCTTTTGCTACTCTGAGTCAACAGAGCATGAGAGAGAGAGAGGTAGAGAGAGTGTGTGTATGTGCGTGTGTGTTGTGTAACGGTAAAAGACAGCTTTGTTGCAGTAGGTGAAGGAAGTGGTTTGTATGGGGTGTTGAGGAGAAGAGGAAGAAACAGAAAAGATGGAAAATTAAACTTTAAATTGTATTCCTCTAAAAAATAAACACATGGAAATGACAGGTAGATATCAACAGTTTTATGTTAAAAAAAACCTACAGCATTTCTTAACTCAAATAATGATTATAAAGCCTCATAAAAGATTTATTTTAGAAAGCAAAACAGTGACATTTAAAACAGGTTCATGCTAATAGGAATAAGGAATTTCTAGTTAGGTAAACTAATTTTCTTTAGTTACAGCGGAAACAAAGATGCTTGCTTTACTTGAGGCCCAAATAAAAAATAATAAATAAAATCAACATAATTAAAATATTTCATTACTTATTAGAATTGTTAGTATATAATTAAAGATTGCTGGGAAAAATCCCATGGGGATAGAAATTATGTAATTGTTTTTTCAAAGACAAGCTGCATACTAAGTTGCTACAGTTGTGTCTGACTCTTTGCAGCCCTATGGGCTATAACCGCCAGGTTCCTCTGTCCATGGAATTCTCCAGGCAAGAATACTGGAGTGGGTCACCATTTCCTCTTCCAGGGGATCTTTCTGATCCAAGAATTGAACCTGCGTCTCCTGCATTGCAGGCGGATTCTCTACCACAGAGCCACAGGAGAAGCCCCTTTTTCCAAAGACACACCTCTTTAATTCTAATGATAGATCTTGCTTTTAAAACGGTGTATGGAGTTATTTCATTGAAATAACTGTAGGTGGAGCCTACAGTGGCACACACAGGTCACTTACTTGGGTTTTAGGCTCCTGTAGAGCTGCCATAGGGCTGAAAGACCTCCACAGTTGGAGGGGCACCACTCAGGGTTCCCCTTTCCACCCCATTGACACCTTGACTTCACTAACTGGTTTCCGCATTCTCAGTACAAGCATCAAAACTTTCACCAGAAAGACTGTCAAATCAAAAGGCAAGTAACTACAGTACCTACTCATGGGGAATATGGCCAATATTGCATAAAAACGGAAAATGGAGTACAATCATTAAAATCGTATAAAAATAGAAATTAATAAAAAGAAAAAAGACAATTGCAATCTATGGTACATAAATACACAATTATACAGAAATTCATACATAAGCTCTATTTCTTCTTTAAAAAAGTGAATTTCTTCTAACAACAGAGGGACTGCAATCTCTTCATAAAAAATGGTTAAAAATAAATTCTTTGAAACAACTTACATAATTGTTCTCCAACTTTCTGGGACAGGGAAAAATCCACATTTTTGCCAGATGGAATCTCAGTTAGTGACCACTGCCAATAAATAAGTGCTTGAGCACATTTTCCTGGAATGGGACTCCCTGGGCATGACTTTCTCCAAATCTCCCTCGGGAGCCCAGATAATAGCGTTTCTGTTCTCACAAAATAAGTCATGCCCCACACAACAGCTGCTACCACACCTGAGATCAGCTGCCTGAGACTGTCCCAGTGACCTTTCACCCTGTTAAACAATATTTCCTGCAGAGGCGAAGCTGACTTCAGCAGGGCTCCCTTTGAGAAATGCCAAAATTATTTACTGTGATATGGTAACTGATTGGTAATCTGCTGATTCTGTATCCCTCAGACATAAATGCTTCATCTTTCTGAGACATAAAATACTGAGCATGAGCAAAAAATCTCTCAATGGCAATACACTAGCTGGTAAAATTATTTTATCATAAAGTGGAATGATCTGCTTTCAAGCAAGCAATAAATGAATAAATGAAAATATATTAAGAAAGAAAACAAGAGGAAATAGAGATAATTTGTATTACCAATAATAGGTATAGGTATAGGTATAGGTGAAGTCGCTCAGTCGTGTCCGACTCTTTGCGACCCCATGGACTGTAGCCTACCAGGCTCCTCCGTCCATGGGATTCTCCAGGCAAGTATACTGGAGTGGGTTGCCATTTCCTTCTCCAGAGGATCTTCCCGACCCAGGGATCGAACCCAGGTCTCCCGCATTGGAGGCAGACGCTTTAACCTCTGAGCCACCAGGGACACATTAAAAAAAATCACATAAATAAAGCAAATTAACATGACAAAAGAGAAACAGACTCACAGATACAGAGAACAAATTAGTGGTTACCTGTGGGGAGAGGAAAGGGGGGAAGGGCAAAATAGGAGTAGGGGATTAAAAGATACAAACTGTTAGGTATGAAATAAGTTAGGAGGAAATATTATACAGCACAGGAAATATAGCCACTATTTTACAATAACTTTAAATGGAGAATAATCTATAAAGATGTGAATTGCTATACTGTACACTTGAATTGTGTAACACTGTAAATCAACTATACCTCAATAAAAAAATAAAATAAAAAAATCACAGTAGTGGTGCCCTAAAGTGTCAACATCCCTAGAGCATTTTAAAGGATCTGATTTTTAAAAATTATTTTAAATTCAACACTTCAGAGAACTGACCCACTGCATTAAATAACTGCATATATATCTTCTTTTCTAGTGCTATTCATATGTAGAACATTATTAGAATTCATAAATGAATCCAAAAATTTTTTCCTCATTGAATTTTAGTATGGAGATATAATTGGACAAAGAAATTTCAAATAAATTAGGGCCTATACATAAAGTTAATAAAAGCAATGGTCTCCTCCAAATAGGCAATGCAGTTAATTCATTATTTAAAAAGAAAAAATGCATTGAAAAGTGAGTTCTAATTCCATAATAAGTTTCCAAAATGTTGCTTCAGGAAGACAACTCTAAATTGTAAAATAACCCAATTTGAAAAGTCTGGAAACAACCTAGTAAAATACGTTTGGACAAATATGAGTACCTCTAGAAATATTAGCCTAGACTTCAAATCTCTCTATATGAAACAGATAAAGGGTAGAGTGTGGCCAAATCAAATGATAACTGAATGGATACTCCGTCACAAAGAGAAGCTTAAATGAGATAATATTGCCTCTCTCATTTTTGGTGAGTTCACTACCATCACCTGTTCTTTTCCATGCTCCTTACCCCTCCCCATAGTTAAAATTTTTATTCCTTAATTTCTGAATGGGGGCTTCCCAGGTGGTGCTAGTAGCAAAGAATCTGCCTGCCAGTGCAGGAGATGCCAGAGACACAGGTTCAGTCCTGTTCAATCCCTTGGGTTGGGAAAACCCACTAGAGTAGGAAATGGCAACCTGCTCCAGAATTCTTGCCTGTAAAATCCCATGGACAGAGGGAGCCTGGCAGGCTATAGTTTATGGGGCTGCAGAGAGTCAGACACGACTGACTGCCTGAACACATACACACACACACACAGAGCCTCTGGACGACAGCTTTCACAGTAGGTAAAAACTGTATACAGAACTGATCTTCCCAAAACACTACTGTAATATCAAAAAGCTTTGCTTTTCATAGCTTAACAAAGTAAAACTGAAATTCTACTCACACATATAAACTGTGGAAAATTCTTCCATACCACCTTACCTGCCTCCTGAGAAATCTAGCAACAGTTAGAACCAGACATGGAACAATGGACTGGTTCTAAATTGGGAAAGGAGTATGTCAAGGCTGTATATTGTCACCCTGCTTATTTAACTTATATGCAGAGTACATCATGCGAAATGCTAGACTGGGTGAAGCACAAACTGAAATCAAAATTGCAAGGAGAAATATTAATAACCTCAGAGAGGCAGATGACACCATTCTTATGGCAGAAAGTAAAGAGGAACTGAAGAGACTCTTGATGAAAGTGAAAGTGAAGTTGCTCAGTTGTGTCTGACTCTGTGCGACCCCAGGGACTGTAGCCTACCAGGCTCTTCCATCCATGGAATTTTCCAAACAAGAGTACTGGAGTGGGTTGCCATTTCCTTCTCCAGGGGATCTTCCCAACCCAGCGATGGAACCTGGGTCTCCACACTGCAGGCATATGCTCTACCATCTGACCCACCAGGGAAGCCCTGAAAGTGAAAGAGGAGAGTGAAAAAGCTGGCTTACAACTCAACATTCAAAAAACAGAGATCATGGCATCTGGTCCCATCACTTCATGGCAAATAGAGAGGGAAACAGTGGAAACAGTGAGAGACTTAATTTCTTGGGGCTCCAGCATCACTGCAGATGGTGATTGCAGCCATGAAATTAAAAGATTACTCCTTGGAAGAAAAGCTATGACCAACCTAGACAGCATATTCAAAAGCAGAGACATTACTTTGCTGACAAAGGTCTGTCTAGTCAAAGGTGTGGTTTTTCCAGTAGTCATGTATGGATGTGAGAGTTGGACCATAAAGAAGGCTGAGTGCCAAGGAATTGATGCTTTTGAACTGTGGTGTTGGAGAAGACTCTTGAGAGTCCCTTGGACTGCAAGGAAATCAAACCAATCAATCCTAAAGGAAATCAACCCTGAATACTCATTGGAAGGACTGATGCTGAAGCTGAAACTCCAATACTTTGGCCACCTGATGCGAAGAACTGACTCACTGAAAAGACCCCAATGCTTAAAAAGATTGAAGGCAGGAGGAAAAGGGTATGACAAGGATGAGATGGTTGGATGGCATCACTGCCTCAATGGACATGAATTTGAGCAAGCTCCGGGAGTTGGTGATGGACAGGAAAGCCTGGTGTGCTGCAGTCCATGGGGTCGCAGAGAGTCGGACACGACTGCGTGACTGAACTGAACTGATTCACACATACAACAGGGCCCTTCTGCTTCTCCATATCTACATATATTATTATTACTCTCTCCTTCACATGCATGGCAGGTCCAGGTTGGCTGAACTGCACATGGCCACAGATGTGCTCTGCTGTCCATTTGTTCCTGTTCAGGCATTTCTCTTAGCCTGGAATCCCCCTTCTGAACCCATATCCACTCATCCAAATAAAACTCGGCCTGTTTGGGCTTCTCATCACTGCTCTTTCCAATTCCACCACTCAAGGGATTTTATCCTCTTAAATGAGTGAAGCCATAATTGTTAAGTCCAAAGTCAGTTCAGTTGTAGCTCTATATGATTTCTCTAAAATCTAACAACTTATATCTGACAATCTATATCTCTCTTGAAACATTTGTCATCCTCTATTTAAAATACGACAGTATTTCTTGTTGCAAATTATATAATCTATACTCACACAGAAAATTTAGAAAATACAGAGAAAAGAGAATATATCACACATTCAAAGAAATGCATAACCTTTCAAATAAAACATTACAATAAATATTGTTAAACATCTAAAAGACTAAAATATTAATCCTCTTAGGTTCTAAAATTAAATTCTGAAAATAATATAGTACAGTGTTAGAAACATGAAAAATGATCATTTATCTATGTCACATGTTGAAATAGATAATAATATAGCTATCCTTGAAATGTTAAATCATTTTAACATCTTAAACTTTACATATACTATGTATTTTTCCTTTCTCTTTTTAGGATGGATGTGTGACTTTCTCTTCCAGAAGAATTTTTAAATAACTTGCTTACTAACACACAAGTTAATACTTATAGTTTAGTTCTTGTGTAAATGACAAAACAAGTACTGTTCTTGATATTTTTAAAAGAAGCAAAATAAGATTACTACCATGTAGGGAGAAGAACTGGAATGTTCAGGCCTTGCTTAAGGGATGCACCTGTCCAACAACATCCTCATTTCTGTGTGTACCTCTGACCTGCCAAATTTAAGCACTGTACTTACAACGTGGAGAACAATGACATTTATTTTTTCAGAGTTGGCATGTCAGAACAGAGGTTATGCCTTTCAGACTACTGTGAATTTTGTTAATGCAAGCATCTGGATTACCAAAAAAAAAAAAAAAAAAAAGAATTTTTGACAATATTTTAGGAATTGCTGCTATCAGTTTTAGAAGATATAAATGGACTAGCTAAGAGTCTTTACTGAATGAAGTGAACCTATCACTAAGCACCTCTGTCTTTGGCTGGGAAGTCAGTATAAAACCTGTCTCTTATACACATCTATGCCAGCAAACCATGTACGTAAAAATGGATGAAATGGTAAATTTTATGTATATTTTACAATAAAAGATAAGGATTATGCAGTATGTCCTATTTTATAACATTACATTTAATAACCAGTAAAATATTTCTATAACATTTCTACTCCTCAAAAATGTTTTTATGCTTCTTATATTTCTATCCACAATGACAAGTTTAATCATTTGATTCAAGTAGTGATTGCTAGATTTTTCCACTATAAAAGAATGTTTTCTCTTTGTAATGAAAAATTATCTGTGAGATGATGATTTGAGACTGAAAATTTAGATGCCAGCTGTTTGAGCATATACCTCAAAGGTAGAGGCAACAGAACTTGTTGATGAATTGGTTGAGAAAAATAGAGGAATAACAAATTTTTGGCCTCAGTAACTGGGTGAATTGAAGAAGGAAATGGCAACCTACTTCACTGTTCTTGCCTGGATAATCCCATGGACAGTGGAACCCAGCAGGCTGCAGTCCATAGGGTCACAAAGAGTTGGATACAACTTATTGGTTAAACAATAATTTTAAAGCCTACCATGCATTTAGTGAGGCTTCCCAGGTGGTGCTAGTGGTAAAGAGCCTGCCTGCCAATGCAGGAGACAAAAGAGACACAGGTTTGATCCTGGGGTTGGGAAGATCGCCTGGAAAAAAAAACAGCAACCTAAGCCAGTATTCTTGCTTGGAAAATCCCATGGTCAGAGGAGCCTGGTGGGATATAGTTCATGGGATCGTAAAGACTTGGACACAGCTGAAGCGACTGATCACAGCTTGGTGAATGGTACAAATTATTAAGATGGGGGAAAACCTGGGTAGAAATGAGATTGCCTTTTTTTAGGCAGAAGTGTAAATGAGGAGTTTTGCTTTATATAGATTGAATGTAATATGCTCATTCAATATCCAAGTACATTTATCAGGTAGCCAATAGGCAGGGCTGACTTCATGGGCATATGAAATATGCAGTTTCTCATGAACGATGCACACAAAGCCCCATATCTGGTTTTATGCTCTGCTGCTGCAATCTTAAAATTCACATTTGTTAACAGAGGGTTCCACATTTTCGCTTTGCATTGGGGGGTACCCCAAGGTTAAGTAGCTTTTCCTACCAAATGGATTTATAATTTGGAATGTAATTATATTGAGAGGTTGGAGCTGGAAGTATAATTTTGGAGGTCATAGGCCTCAAGATGGTATTCAAAACTGTGGGCCTGGATGAACGTACCCACGATGAGCATAGCTTGAGAAGAGGTCATAGGACTGAGCCTTTCCATGTTCCAACTTTGAGAGGTCTGGAAAAGACAGATTTTGCAAACAGGACTAATAAAAGGTGTCTAATAAGATCAGAGGAAAGTCAGGACAGTGTAGTATTGCAGAAGCAAAGTGAAGAAAGGGCTTGAAAACAGTCATTAGTTCGGCCAAATCCTGCTGAGCGATAAGAGTAAAATGAGAACAGTGGGCCGACCTTTGGACTTGGCGAGATGGAGATTGTTGGTGTTCTTGACAAGCACAATTTCAGTGGTGTGTGGGTTGAAGAAAGAAATGGGAGGAAAGGCTACGGAGACAGCAAGTACATATAATCCTTTACCAGAGCTCTAAAAATGAAGAGGGATATTGTTCCTAGGGAGGATTAAAAAATACTGAGAGCTATTATAAAATGCTTCTATGCTGATGGGAAAACTCTGGAAGGGCAAAATTGATGTCATAGAGAAAGGAAGTGATTATTCTAACTTAGTCCTTGAGTGAGTGAGAGAGAGTGGGGTTCAGAGTACCAGCACAGGGTTGACCCCAGAGAGGTACAAGTTCAGTTCACCCACTGAGAAAGAAGAGAAGGCAGAGTGCAAGGGTATAGCTATGGATACACTGGCAGATTGGGGAGGCAGGAGACAACAGTCTTTCTTAACTGCTGTGTGAAATAGGACAAAATCTTTGGATTGTGCTATAACATTTTGTAAATCTAAGCCATGCTTATTTCTCTACTAAAGTGAAATTCATGTTTTCAGAAAACAAATGTGGTGAGAGAAGAGCTACTATGTTTAGCTTTGTTTTTGTTATTCTAACATCAGACTTAAATGTTTGACAAAGAAAGCAAAAAGACAATTTAATGGGAAAGGAATAATCTTTTCAACAAATGGTGGTGGGGGCAAATGAATATCCACATATGAAATAATGAAACTGGACCTGTGCTTCATACCGTATCTAAAAATTAACTCAAAAAGAATGAAATACCTAAACAGAACAACAAACCTATAAAACTCTTAGAAAAAATCATAGATGTAAATCTTTGTTGTGGATTAGGCAACGGTTTCTTGGATAGGACATCAAAATCATAAACAACAAAAGAAAAAACAGATTAACTGGACAATAAAGACAAAAAACTTTTGTCCTTCAAATGATACTATCAAAAAAGTGAAAACACAACCCACAGAATGAGAAAATATTTGAAAATCATGTATCTGATAAAGGTTAGTATTCAGAACATATGAAGAATTTTTCCAACTCAACAATAAAATGACAAATAACCCAATTGTTAAAAATGGACAAGGAATTTGAATGGACATTTCTCCAAAGAAGATACACAAATGGTTAACAAACACATGAAAAAGTGCTCAACATCATTAGTCATTAGGGAAACACAAATCAAAACCACAATGAGAGACCATTCCACACCCATCCGAATGATTACAATAAAAAGACAATTCCAGGTGTCGGTAAGGATGTGAAGAAACTGGAAACATCATATATTGCCAATGGGAATGCAATATGAAGCAGTCACTTTGAGAAACTGCTTATCAGTTCTTCAAGAAATCAAACAGACTTACCGTATGATCCAGAAATTCCATCCCTAGGCATATACTCAAGAGAACTGAAAATATGTCCAGAGAAAGACTTGCACACAAATATTCATACTAGCATTATTGGTAATAGCCCCAAAGTAAAAGCAATCCAAATGTCCATCAACTGATGAATTAAAAATGTGGTGTACACATATTAATACAATGGGATATTATTTAAGTCATAAAAGGAATGACATACTGATATTTCATGCATATGAATGAACCTCTAAAGCATATGATAAGTGAAACAAGGTAGATCCAAAAGGGCATGTATTCTGTGATTCTACTTATACGAAATGGCAAGAGTTAATGGGAGCTTCCTAGAGGAGATGAAAATTGACCACTAACAAAGTGGAATAAGGACACTCCAGATAAAGAGAACACATTAAGAAAGATACAAATGTGTGGAACCACTGGGATATATGGTTAATGCGGTTGCAGTGTAACCTGGGTTTAGTAGAATAAAGAACTGTTAAAGGGTAAGTCAGGAAGATAGGATGAGCCGGATTTCTAAAGGCCTTGAATGACTTGACATTTATTCAATGAGAAGTCCTCTTTGCTTTTATAACATGTCTATTATGTCAATTTTAAGCCTTCTGCATTCATACCATTGTTAACCTCATATAAGTTGCCTCACTTAATGGACTAGGAGACCCCTGAAAATTAGAGACGGTTCCCTAGTTCTCTTTGACTTCTCAGGGCCCAGTGCAAAATGCAGTACAAAGAATGTGCCCGTTAAAAGTTTGTAGACTTTGAATTACTAAAATAATTTCAACACCACAGCAATCCTGATATACTCTGGTGATTTACATGCTACTGGGAATGATCTCCAAACATCATAATAAATTTCTTTACCATTACTTACCTTTCCTTTCACCAATCACTCAGACTATAAATACAGTTAAAAAAAATATTCAAATTGAAATTTGCATTCTAGTGAAATGCAAAAATTGAATGAGCAACTGTATTGAGTGGCAGACTTGGTGAATGGATAAATTGCTTTTTTTTTAATCATCAAAATAACTAGAAAAGTATTATAGACTTTCATTTTAAATTATAGGAAAAAAGGATATTAAAAATACTAGAAATATGTTTAATAGTTATTCAATGTATATGAGAGAATTTATCTAAGATGACCCTGGAATATTTATTATGGGAGCTAGTGGCAGTAAAGAATAGATTAGGGAACTATCTTTAGAAATAGAGTTAGATATTTTTTTCTAATACAGCCTGGGACCTTGGGGACATTTCAAACCTACTTTTCTATAAATCTTTGTTATGAAGGCCAAGGAGTCTGAATACTTCAGAAAATAGTAACTCTGTAAGTGAACTGTGTGGTTAGGCTTACCACTATGCTTTTCACAAAGTGGTTTTTAGACTTTCCTTTCCTCATATGGGACTTATCGCAGGAAACCTTGCAGAGTCAGCAGCACATTTATATTGGGTAGTTTTTCAATTACACTGTACATGATATGGTTATGAATCTTGTAGCTAAGAATCCCAATTTTATTTCAGCCTTGTCAGTTAAAAATTTGGAAACATTTTCTTCCAAGTAGCAGAGAGTGAAACATTCCAGGGAACAGATAGACGTTCAGGAAGTAACTGGAGTGCCCTTTATGAAGTACAAACACAGGATAATTATGGCTGCTTCCTGGGGCTGGCGGGACTTCAGAAATGAAGAAAGTCATAGCTAACTGCCAGAATAGATAAGCTATCTTGAAGGACAATGGGTACAGCAAATATTGTTGAATACTGATTCATTATTAATCATTAGACATCTGAATCTTATGAGATCTACTATTGTAATGTGGCTAAAATATGAAGAATCATTTAGCAAACATCACAAGACACAATTTCTGCCACAAGGGTGGAGAGGGGCACACAGAGGTAATGAGCCTCATAAAACAATGAACTTCTCGTACATAAATAAGCAGCACATCACTGATAGAAATGCAACATGAGGGCCAGAGATCCATCCCATGGGAAGACGGCACAGAGAGTTAGTGAGGATGAGGAGAGAGTACAGCTGTCTGGAATTCTGTGGCATCTTCAAGAGTGGGCAGTACAGGGTTCCCTTGGGAACCTTTCCCAAGGAACACTTTCCTAGGACCACAAGAAAGAGAACTGACACATAAAATTCTAGCATTTTAGAATCAGACCTCCATCTCAGAGAAGTTTAAGTCAGTCAAGATAAAGACAGTAGAATTTAAATTCAAATTGAGCACCTGCAATAATAATGACTATGGCAGGAGCGGCTAAGTGTATGACTAGTAGGTACTATCATGAATGCAAAAAAAACAAAACTAAACTAATAAGACTCAGTCTCTCTAAGTCAGAAAGTCACAACCAGGTTGAAGAAAGAAGTATGAAGACATGAAAGGTGAAGTAAATCAAGGTAGAAGGTAGGTGGGAAATGACTGCAAAACAATCAGAAGACATATATTAATCTCAGTCTGTCAACTAACTGGGTGATCTTCACTAATTCACCTAACTCAATAAATACCTGTTAAATGAACAACCTTTTCAGAATCATGGTTTCTTCATCCAAGGTTACTTTTCAGACCTGAAGTATTTTTACAAGGTCACTTGACTAAACTGTAACGTAGACCAAAATATTACATGCATGCTATGTAATTTTTTCTAACATTACTGAGGTATAATTGACAAATAAAGATTGTATATCTTTATGGTATCTAAGTGCGATGATTTGATATATGTATACATTGTAAACTGATTACCATGAATAGGCAAATTAACATATCCATCATCTCACAGCTACAATTTAGTTTTTCTGGTGAGACCAATTAAGATTGACTCTCTTAGCAAATTTCAAGTATACAACACAGTACTGTTAACTATCATCATCATGCAGAGCATTAGATGCCCAGAACTTACTTATCCTATAACTGAATATTTTAACCCTTTTTCTGAAGGATAGTTTTGTCAGACAGAGTATTCCTGGCTGGCAAATTTTTGTTTCACAAGAAAAATACATCATCCTATTCCGTCCTGGCCTACAAGGATCGTGCCAAAAAATCCACTTATAGCCTTATTGGTTGCTTTGTATGTGGTCAGTTTTCTGTCATACTCCTTTCAAGAGTCTCTTTTGGGCTTTGACTTCTGACTATTTGTATAACATGTTCCACAGTAACCTTGTCTGGGGTCCTTTTAGCTTCACTTGGATATTCATATCCTTTTTAAAAAAGATTCAGAAAATTTTCAGCCATTATTTTTAAAATAAGTTTTCTTCTTTCTTCCTCTTGCTCCTTTTGGACTTCTAAGTCATGTATATTCATTTAATGGTGTTCTCTAGATCTTGAATGATTTTGTCACTCTTTTGCATTCTTTTTTTTTTTTTGTTCCTACAACTAAAGCTAAATAACCTATTTTCAAGTTAGCGGATTCTTTATTCTTCACAATTGAGTCTGCACTGTTGAAACTCTCTATCAAATTTTTGGTTCTATCATTGTAGTCTTCAGCTCCAGGATTTCTGTTTGACTCCTTTCATGGTTTCTATTTCTATTATATCCCTTGATCTATTAAATACTGTTTTTTAAATTTTATTTAGTTGTCTACCAATGTTCTCTTGCATCTCAATAAGCTTTTAAAACATAATTTTAAAAATTCTTTTTAGGAAACTTGTCTATTTCCATTTACTTGGTTTGGTTATTGGGGCTTTACTAGTTTCTTTTTGTGATATGTTTGCCTGATTCTCCATGATCTGGGTAGCCATGTATTGGTATCTGTGCATTTGAAGGAGCAAACACATCTTCTGGTCATTACAGATCGGTTTTGGCAAGTAAACACATTCTTCTGTTGGGTTCCTGGGCTGACAAAATTGCCTCTGGGATTTCAGTGAAGCAGAATTAAAGCCAGGTCATTTCAATTATGGTTTCCTCGGGTATATGCCCAGTAGTGGGATTGCTGGATCATATGGCAGTTTTACTCCTAGTTTTTTAAGGAATCTCCACACTGTTCTCCATAGTGGCTGTATCAGTTTGCATTCCGACCAACAGTGTTAGAGGGTTCCCTTTTCTCCACAGCCTCTTCAGCACTGATTGTAGACTTTTTCATAATGGCTATTCTGACCAGTGTGCAAAGACACCTCATTGTAGTTTTGATTGGTATTTCTCTAAAACTGAGCAACATTGAGCATCCTTTCATGTGTTTCATTTCTTGTTAAAACACATCCACTTCTCCTCACTCCATTTTTTTTTGCATTTGTATTTTTCAAAACAATGTTACCGAGGTGTATTTTACATATCATAAAATCTACCTTTTCAAGTACACAGTTCAGTGATTTTTAGTAATTTTACCAAGTGGTGTAGCTGTCACCATAAAAGAGTTTCAGAACATTTTCACTGCCTTAAATAAGCCCTCTCTAATGGCAACCCACTCCAGCACTCTTGCCTGGAGAATCCCATGGACAGAGGAGCCTGGTAGGCTGCAGTCCATGGGGTCGCGAAGAGCAGGACACGACTGAGCGATTTCACTTTCACTTTTCACTTTCATGCACTGGAGAAGGAAATGGCAACCCACTCCAGTGTTCTTGCCTGGAGAATCCCAGGGACGGAGAAGCCTGGTGGGCTGCCGTCTACGGGGTCGCACAGAGTCGTACATGACTGAAGCGACTTAGCAGCAGCAGCAGGCACGTATAGCTAGTCTCCTGTACATTCACAGTCCCCTCGTGGCTTCCAGACAATCACAAATCTACCTCTGTTTCTATAAATTTGCCTTTTCTGGTCATCTCATATAAAGGGAATCATACAATATACATACAGTTTCTTGACTCTACACTTTGACTTTACAGAATAAAACTAGAAATTTTTTTTGGCCTTTAAGAAAAATCACACATTCAAAGAAATGCATAACCTTTCAAATAAAACATTACAATAAATATTGTTAAACATCTAAAAGACTAAAATATTAATCCTCTTAGGTTCTAAAATTAAATTCTGAAAATAATATAGTACAGTGTTAGAAACATGAAAAATGATCATTTATCTATGTCACATGTTGAAATAGATAATAATATAGCTATCCTTGAAATGTTAAATCATTTTAACATCTTAAACTTTACATATACTATGTATTTTTCCTTTCTCTTTTTAGGATGGATGTGTGACTTTCTCTTCCAGAAGAATTTTTAAATAACTTGCTTACTAACACACAAGTTAATACTTATAGTTTAGTTCTTGTGTAAATGACAAAACAAGTACTGTTCTTGATATTTTTAAAAGAAGCAAAATAAGATTACTACCATGTAGGGAGAAGAACTGGAATGTTCAGGCCTTGCTTAAGGGATGCACCTGTCCAACAACATCCTCATTTCTGTGTGTACCTCTGACCTGCCAAATTTAAGCACTGTACTTACAACGTGGAGAACAATGACATTTATTTTTTCAGAGTTGGCATGTCAGAACAGAGGTTATGCCTTTCAGACTACTGTGAATTTTGTTAATGCAAGCATCTGGATTACCAAAAAAAAAAAAAAAAAAAAGAATTTTTGACAATATTTTAGGAATTGCTGCTATCAGTTTTAGAAGATATAAATGGACTAGCTAAGAGTCTTTACTGAATGAAGTGAACCTATCACTAAGCACCTCTGTCTTTGGCTGGGAAGTCAGTATAAAACAGCTCCACTGAGCTCTAACAAAATCAAGAGATAGTTTATTTCTAAGCTTTTCTCATGCCATTTTGAGAGAAAAATTCTATGAAGACTAGAAAAATTATTGTTTTTTATAGGATTTGAACTGTTGTGTTGGAGAAGACTCTTGAGAGTTCCTTGGATTGCAAGGAGATCCAACCAGTCCATCCTAAAGGAGATCAGTCCTGAATATTCACTGGAAGGATTGATGCTGAAGCTCCAATACTTTGGCACCTGGTGCGAAGAACTGACTCATTTGAAAAGACCCTGATTCTGGGAAAGATTGAAGGCAAGAGGAGAGGGGTCAACAGAAGATGAGATGGTTGGATGGCATCACTGACTCAATGGACATGAGTCTGAGTAAACTCCAGGAATTGGTGATGGATAGGGAGGCCTGGCATGCTGCAGTCCATGGGGTTGCGAAGAGTTGTACACAACTGAGCAACTGAACTGAACTGAACATCCTCAAAGCTAGTTTTAGACAATTACAGAAATACAGAAAAATGTTATTCATATAAATAAATAAATTTTCAAGATAGAAGTCAGTCAATAAGCAATAAATGATAGTGAACTCCTCTCTGAACTCTCAAAACATCACATTTTAAAGTGTGTTACTTCCTTATGCTTTTATTTTTACTGCCACTATCTGAAGAGTAGAAAAATAATGAACTCTTGCTGATAAAAATTCATACTTCTGTTACATCTCAAGATGCAATGGGGCTATATTTAAGATTTGAAACTAAGAAGAAAAATGACCAAAGTCAGCCAACCTGGGAAAAACTACTGAACAAGGTCTAAACTCTAAAAATTTCAAGTTATCAAGAACATGCTGTTAGCCAAAAACCAACACTCAAAGCTCTAGAAATCAAACTGATTGTTGAAAAATCACAGGACACTTCCTCATTCTGGACATTTCAGTGCCAAAGGTTCTTTCTTAGCGTTATCTTTGTTGTTAATTGATACTGTAATTTTGTTGAAAATCAAACTGTTATGTATAAATATGTTGCAATGATTTTAATAAGTGCAAACAGAATGACTTTATTCACTGCTTTGTAAAGTCAATCAAGTTTATCAGATAGGGCCGACAAAAATAGACTTTGCTGAATTGCCTTTTTTTTTTTTCTTTAGTAGGAGCAACTAAAAAATAAATCAATACTATGAAAAGCCCTGATGAAATGCTTCTTGACAATTCTTCGGAAAAAAGTTGGAAAACCAAAATGAATACTGTATTTAGAGAATCAGGGCATGCAATATATTTAATACACAATGCCACACCTTGTGGTTAAGACTGAGGTAACCAATAAATTGTTAAGGAGAAAAATGGAAACTTCTCTAAGAAAAACTTCAGAGAAACCTGTGTATGTGTACAAAACACACACTATTTTTTCCTGGTTCAAATTTATGAACTAAACAATAACTTGTTCTAGAAAGCAACTGCAAATGAAAACAGCTCCATAAGTTCATTTTTGAAATAAAAATTGGCACACTATCTATTCTGTTACTACGAAGACATAGGAAGGATTTAAATTTTATTTTTAGTGAAATTTATTGTAATGATTTTTTTTAAATTATAGAGTAAATAAGATTCAGACCCCATTTTACCTATTTTAAGAAAATTATATGCCTTTTTCCTCAAGTATATCAATGAAGTTTGCTTTTAGGTTAGCATGCAACCTAATGCTTAAAAGGCAATTTTCACAATGTGTTAGTGAGAGTTGGTTCTAGTAACAGCTGTGAAATACCCACTGCAGATAATATTGGCCACTGAACATACTATGAAAAGGCATCCAAAAAATAACTCTTCCAACATTTAATGTGAGGCTAGCATAGATTGACTGACTAAATAATTTGTTTTAATCCAGAAAATAGAATATAACAAACCAGGAATGCTTCTGTGATAAGATCAGAACATTTTCAAAAGTTACAGTAAATTTTAAACAGTTTTACTGATCTGTATCCTGATGACCCTGGAGGTAGATATGTGTAAACACACCTACATATGAGGGCCTTGTACGTTAGCACAGATGGCAATACATGGCACATAAACAAAAGAAACATGCCAACCTGGACAGCAACTTGGTAGCATTAGCATCCTCTGCTGAACTCATGTCATCCCAGCAGGATTTTCTCCGACTTAGCTGCAGGCTGACCTGAGGAACGCCCTCAGAGAGCTCTGGGTGTGGTACCCCGTGGGTCCAAATAGATCCCTCACTACTGGATTTGCGGATCTAAAACACAAAATTAAAAAAAGAGAGAGAAAGGAATTTTCAAAAACTTTCCAGTTAAGACACTGAAGACAGTTTATTTGAATTCATTAATAATGGTTTAATCATACCCCAGAAAAATATCAACTGAAATATAGAAATAAAAATGAGTATAAAACTTCTTTTATAGCAAAGGATACAGTAAAGGGGAGATACCAATATTTCTGAGGGGAACTTTGAAACCATGTATGATCCACACACCTCTCCTGGACTCTCAAACCAATTTTCCCCAGGCCTAACGCCTCCTTAGAATAACTATTCTATGTAATGAGCGATTATGAGAGTATATAAGATGGCAACCTAGAAGAAGAGAATAAATAGCTAGAAAGAAGCAGAAGGAAATAAGTCTGAGAACCAGTGAAATAAAGAATTCCAATGAGGGAAAGTTATCCAGAAATACTCACTATCAACAAGCAAAATACACAAAAGTTTGCAAGTTTCCACTGTAATCTTTCGTAGGGCAAAGCATGGTGTAATAAATTTTGAATTAAGGAAATAAATATGATTTACTTTTCTTCTGTCTCTTGAATCACGGACAACACAAATGCCAAATGAATACTCAGAGTACAGATTCTTTATACCTGAGGTCTCTCCAACCCCAGAAATACTCTCACATTGTCTTAAGTCAGAAAAAAAAATGAGAATACGATCAATATTCTTTTCCTAAAAATGTGTAAAAATCATGTCAGAATCGCAGGAAATTTTCAAAAACTGGGATCCATTGTATTTGTTACTCTGGAAGCTTTTTCTCGCCTTGAGGACTGTCTCTTGCTTGTCCGTTCACCTAGAATGTCATCTGCTGATCACTGACCAATCACCAACAAAACCAAATCTTAACTTCCTATGAAGTTGAGATAAAAATCCACTGACCACAGAGCTTCACTAACTACTGTCAGGTCTAAATCAGTTCAGTTCAGTTCAGTCGCTCAGTCCTGTCCGACTCTTTGCGACCCCATGAATCGCAGCACGCCAGGCCTCTCCATACACCATCTCTTGGAGCTCATTCAGACTCATGTCCATCGAGTCCATGATGCCATCCAGCCATCTCATCCTCGGTCGTCCCCTTCTCCTCCTGCCCCCAATCCCTCCCAGCATCAGAGTCTTTTCCAATGAGTCAACTCTTCGCATGAGGTGGCCAAAGTACTGGAGTTTCAGCTTTAGCATCATTCCTTCCAAAGAAATCCCAGGGTTGATCTCCTTCAGAATGGACTGGTTGGATCCCCTTGCAGTCCAAGGGACTCTCAAGAGTCTTCTCCAACACCACAGTTCAAAAGCATCAATTCTTCGGTGCTCAGCCTTCTTCACAGTCCAACTCTCACATCCATACATAACCACAGGAAGAACCATAGCCTTGACTAGACGGACCTTAGTCTGCAAAGTAATGTCTCTGCTTTTGAAAATGCTATCTAGGTTGGACATAATTTTTCTTCCAAGACCTTTGCCAATTCTGAATTCCTGTTAACTCACCACCACACAAACTACACTTCATTGCATGTCATCTAATAGCATAATCTTAGTTATCTCGAGTTTCTAGGTCACATGGTCTCAAGCAGATTTCCCCTTCTTCTTCTTTATATTATTTGTAACATTTTTACTGGGCTTCCTTGATGGCTCAATGGTAAAGAATCCTTCTGCCAATGCAGGAGACACAAGTTTGGTCCCTGGGTTGGGAAGATGCCGTGGAGAAGGAAATGGCAACCCACCCTAGTATTCTTGCTTGGGAAATCCCATGGAAAAAGGAGCCTGGCAGGCAGTCCAGGGGGTCACAAAAGAGTGGGACATGACTTAGTGACTAAATAACAACATTTTTACCAAAAAGTCTAGCAAAGTTTTGAACCCATTGAAAGTTAGTTGAAAGTTAAGTCACTCAGTCGTGTCTGACTCTTTGCAACCCCGTGGACTGTAGCCCCACCAGCCTCCTCCATCCATGGGATTCTCCAGGCAAGAATACTGGAGTGGGTTGCCATTTCCCTCTCCAGAGGATCTTCCTGACCCAGGGATCGAACCCAGGTCTGCCGCATTAGAGGCAGACGCTTTAACCTCTGAGCCACCAGGGAAGCCATTAATAAACACTTATTGTCAGACAAACACTCAACTACTAGATATTCCCAAGACACTGAGTGAACAAGAGGATAGGATAACGGACAATTAAAAAGAGTGACAGGAGAGTAGCTCTGACATATATATACACTACCACGTGCAAAACAGATACCTAGTGGGAACCTGCTGTATAGCACAGGGGGTTCAGCTCAGAGATTTGATGACCTAGAGGGGTGGGATAGGGGTGCGAGGGAGGGAGGGAATACATGTGTACATGTACAACAACATGATTCATGTTGTTGTACAACAGAAATTAGCACAACATTGCAAACAATTATACTCCAATAAAAAATGAAATATTAGGCTTAATGTTTAAAAAAATAACATGGGGACAATTATGAACATAAATATTTAATACATTCATACCACTATGAGGATTACATGAAACTAATTTAGCAAAGAGTTACATTTAACACAAAATAAACACTAAATAAAGCTAAGCTTGACTAGTATAGTTGTTATGTAATATCTGCCCAAATCTGATGATTATCAATCAACTCTTCAGTTGCATTTATCTGCAGAATATTCATAAGTTCATGAAAATCAAAGAAAAATTCTAAAAAATTATGAATTAACTATAGCTCATAGCTGTATTAGCCAACAATATGTACTTCCAAGAGAAATACTCACGCAAGCAGAAAAGAATACAAAAAATATAACTATATGTGATTATATTTTTCATACAGGGGCTCCTTTTTCATGTGACTTTTCATAAGAATAAACATGAAATAGCAATTAAAAAACACTGAGAAAGTAATGTATTTTCTCTCAATATTGAAATGAATGTAGGTTCAGTGAAAATTTGGGTTCTAAATTTGATTCAAAAATTTATGCAAAAAAAATATTCTAAGGTACAAAAAGGTAACATGCAGCTTATTCCATCTTGCCAGTTCACATTAAAATAGATTCCATAAAGAACAGTATGAAAAGGCAAAAAGATAGGACACTGAAAGATGAACTCCCCAGGTTGGTAGGTGCCCAATATGCAACTGGAGATCAGTGAAGAAATAACTCCAGAAAGAATGAAGGGACGGAGCCAAAGCAAAAACAAAACCCATTTGTGAATGGGACTGGTGATGGAAGCAGAGTTCGATGCTCTAAAGAGCAATATTGCATAGGAACCTGGAATGTTAGGTCCATGAATCAAGGCAAATTGAAAGTGGTCAAACAGGAGATGACAAGAATGAACATCGACATTCTAGGAATTAGCGAACTAAGATGGACTGGAATGGGTGAATTTAACTCAGATGACCATTATATCTACTACTGTGAGCAGGAATCCCTTAGAAGAAATGGAGTAGCCATTATAGTCAACAAAAGAGTCCGAAATGCAGGCTCAAAAACGGCAGAATGATCTCTGTTTGTTTCCAAGGCAAACCATTCAATATCATGGTAATCCAAGTCTAAGCCCTGACCAGTAATGCTGAAGAAGCTGAACAGTTCTATGAAGACCCACAAGACCTTCTAGAACTAACACACAAAAAAAGATGTCCTTTTCATTATAGGGGACTGGAATGCAAAAGTAGGAAGTCAAGAAACACTTGGAGTAACAGGCAAATTGGGCCTTGGAGTACAGAATGAAGCAGGGCAAAGGCTAATAGAGTTCTGCCAAGAGAATGCACAGGTCATAGCAAACACCCTCTTCCAACAACACAAGAGAAGACTCTACACATAGACATCACCAGGTGGTCGAAACTGAAATCAGATTGATTATATTCTTTGTAGCTGAAGATGGAGAAGCTCTATACAGTCAGCAAAAACAAGACCAGGAGCTGATTGTGGCTCGGATTATGAACTCCTTATTGCCAAAGTCAGACTTAAATTGAAGAAAGTGCAGAAAATCACCAGACCATTCAGGTATGACCTAATTCAAACCCCTTATGGCTATACAGTGGAAGTGAGAAATAGATTTAAGGGACTAGATCTGATAGACAGAGTGCCTGATGAACTATGGATGGAGGTTTGTGACACTGTACAAGAGACAGGAATCAAGACCATCCCCAAGAAAAAGAAATGCAAAAAGGCAAAATGGTTGTCTGAGGAGGCCTTGCAAATAGCTGTGAAAAGAAGGGAAGCAAAAAGCAAAGGAGAAAAGGAAAGATATAAGCATTTTCTTGAGAAATCTGTATGCAGGTCAGGAAGCAACAGTTAGAACTGGACATGGAACAACAGACTGGTTCCAAATAGGAAAAGGAGTACGTCAAGGCTGTATATTGTCACCCTGCTTATTTAACTTAAATGCAGAGTACATCATGAGAATCACTGGGCTGGAGGAAGCACAAACCGGAATCAAGATTGCCGAGAGAAATATCAATAACCTCAGATATGCAGATGACACCACCCTTATGGCAGAAAGTGAAGAAGAACTAAAGAACCTTTGATGAAAGTGAAAGAGGAGAGTGAAAAAGTTGGTTTAAAGCTCAACATTCAGAAATATAAGATCATGGCACCCGGTCCCATCACTTCACGGCAAATAGATGGCAAAACTGTGGAAACAGTGGCTGACTTTATTTTTCTGGGCTCCAAAGTCACTGCAGATGGTGACTGCAGTCATGAAATTATAAGACACTTACTCCTTGGAACGAAAGTTATGACCAACCTAGACAGCATATTCAAAAGCAGAGACATTACTTTGCCAAAAAAGGTCCGTCTAGTCAAGGCTATGGTTTTTCCAGTGGTCATGTATGGATGTGAGTTGGACTATAAAGAAAGCTGAGCGCTGAAGAATTGATGCTTTTGAACTGTGGTGTTGGAGGAGACTCTTGAGAGTCCCTTGGACTTCAAAGAGATCCAACCAGTCCATCCTAAAGGAGATCAGCCCTGGGTGTTCATTGGAAGGACTGATGTTGAAGCTGAAACTCCAATACTTGAGCCACCTGATGTGAAGAACCATTTGAAAAGACCCTTATGCTGGGAAAGATTGAGGGCAGGAGAAGGGGACGACAGAGGATGATATGGTTGGATGTCATCACCGACTCCATGGACATGGGTTTGAGTGGACTCCAGGGGTTGGTGATGGACAGGGAGGCCTGGCATGTTGTGGTTCATGGGGTCACAAAGAGTCAGATATGACTGAGTGACTGAACTGAACAGAACTGAAGGCCATACTAGGATCCAGATACCAGCAACTACATGACAGGGGTGAGGGTGTGTGACATTGCAAACTAGTGAGTAGAAGCCAGAGATGTGACTAAACATTCTACAGTGCACAGGACAGCCTGCCATGAAAAGGTTGTCTGCTCCAAACCATCATTACAACTGACTTTTAGGAACCCTGCTTCAGAGGGAACAGGAAGAAGAAATCTATATGGAGGCCATTTCTCTACGCTTTTCTTCTGGTTGTGTCCTCCCTTTTTGTCATTGGCATGTTATCATATAACGGGCCAAGATCAGCTCTCAGCTTAGCAAGAATGGGTCAAGGAGGCCACACAGCCCTGCCTTATCTATGCAAGAACTGCTAGTGACTCAGTGAGGTTCTGGACTTCCCTTTTGGCTCAGCTGGGAAAGAATCTGCCCGCAATGTGGGAGACCTGGGTTTGATACCTGGGTTGGGAAGATGCTCTGGAGAAGGGAAAGGCTACCTACTCCAGTATTCTGGCCTGGACAATTCCATGGACTGTATTGTCCATGGGGTTGCAAAGAGTTGGATATGACTGAGTGATCTTCACTTTCACTTTCCATGAGGTTCAGGCAAGCCCTGTGGGGCACAGATTTACTGCAAAAAAAAAAAAGTCTTATTGTAATAAATAGAGTGAGTGCCTTTGAAGAGACCTACCTGCAATTTCAGAGCACATGACTGCAGGAGAAAAATGGCCAAGGGTTTGGGATACTGACTGAGGTAGACAGCTTTCTTTTTCCATTGAAGATATCCATGAATACACACTACTTTTGCTCCTTTATTTTAGTGATCTTTGTGATAACTTTTGTACTTGAAGGTGGAAACTATTAAAGCCCTCCAACTATATGTGAAAAACATTTTGCTAAGAATTCTGCCATTGGCTGTTTGAGATAAGGACCTGGGCATGTGCCGCGTGATTTATGTGTACAACTCAAACACTAAAAATTCTAGGAATCTTTAGGAAGGTGCATTCTGTGTATGTACTTGTAGGTATGAAAGAATCTAAGAAGTCATTTGAAATATGTTAGTATTTGAGATGCCAGGGAAATAGAAACAGAAGGAAAACCTTTGAAAATGTAAAATTAAGAAATATTCTTAGATGCTATTGCTGTTACTGTTTTAAATATTTAGTGACACCGTGCTACCATGGTTCCAAGAGATTTATATAAATTAACCCATTTAATTCTTACAACAACCCAAAGAGGCGGGGACTATTATTATCACCATTTCACAGTTGAGGAAACTGAGATATACTTTGAGTTGTCTGTCCAGTGAGGAAGTGGCAGAGACACAGTTATAACCCAGAGAGCCAGGCCACAAGGCCGGTGCTTACCACTACCCTGTATATTTGTTCATACGTTAAATGCTGAATTACAAGAAAAAAAGGTATTTTTGGATAAAAGTCACATTATATCCCATAATGCAACCCATTTTCCTTTTTAGGGGCATTAGTAATTAAAACTTTCTTTAAATTTATCTCTGTGGCACCCACTTAACTATTCTAGCAATATGATCTTAGGGGAAAGAAATCAGATATGAGGAAACTATTTGGAAAATGTGTTCATCATATTTTTATTTATGTGCCCAATTCTTTGCGACCCCATGGATAGTAGCCTGCACCAAGCTCCTCCATCCATGGGCAAGAGTACTGGAGTGGGTTGCCATTTCCTTCTCCAGGGAATCTTCCCAACCCAGGGATCGAACCCAGGTCTCTCACATTGCAGACAGATGCTTTACCATCTGAGCCACCAGGGAAGTCCATTTAATAAAAAAAAAAAAATTTATTTATAATATGCTCCAAATAAAATCATTCTAAATAGACAAATTACTATAATAGGTGATTATGGCCCATTTATATGATAAAAGAAAATTTAGTCATTAAAATATCTACAAAGGTTTAACGGGACTGTGAAAAAATTTTGCTATGATAGATAATACAGTGTGCTATGATATATAAGTGTGAGTTAGCAACTAAAAATGTGTATAAATGTGTGCCTGTACACACATACGTATAGGTTTCCCTGGTGGCTCAGTGGTAAAGAATCCACCTGCAATGCATGAACCACAGGAGACACGAGGACATGAGTTTGACCCCTGTGTCAGGAAGATCCCCTGGAGGAGGGCATGGCAACCCACTCCAGTATTCTTGCCTAGAGAATTCCTATGAACAGAGAAGTCTGGTGAGCTACAGTCCAGAGGGTCACAGAGTCGGACATGACTGAAGTGACTTAACACAAGCATATATATACATCTCCAATAATACTTGTGTTATTTAGGTATACTATATCTAAAATATACATGAAACAAACTTATGGTTACCAAAGGGGATGGTGGAAGGATGGATAAATTAGGAATTTGGGGTTAACATATACACACTACTACATATAAAATAGATAACAAGGACCTACTGTAAAGCACAGGGAAATCTCAATATTTTGTAATAACCTATAAGGCAAAAGAAATTGAAAATGAGTATCTATATATCTGAATCATTTTGCTGTATACCTGAAACTAACACAATGCCATAAATAAACTGTATTAACAAAATTAAAAACAAACAAAAACTAAAACATACACGAATAAATTTCAAAGGTCCAAAACCAAATTCTGCCTTAATCAGTACTACAAAGGTTTTTAACATGGTCTAAATGTGAGAGTTGGACTGTGAAGAAGGCTGAGCACCGAAGAATTGATGCTTTTGAACTGTGGTGTTGGAGAAGATTCTTGAGAGGCCCTTGGACTGCAAGGAGATCCAACCAGTCCATTCTGAAGGAGATCAACCCTGGGATTTCTTTGGAAGGAATGATGCTAAAGCTGAAACTCCAGTACTTTGGCCACCTCATGCGAAGAGTTGACTCATTGGAAAA
>SJYT01076854.1:125511-193298 GCA_006410635.1 Cephalophus harveyi | reverse complement strand
TTGACTCATTGGAAAAGACTCTGATGCTTGGAGGGATTGGGGGCAGGAGGAGAAGGGGACGACCGAGGATGAGATGGCTGGATGGCATCATGGACTCGATGGACATGAGTCTGAGTGAACTCCGGGAGCTGGTGATGGACAGGGAGGCCTGGCGTGCTGCGATTCATGGGGTCGCAAAGAGTCAGACACGACTGAGCAACTGAACTGAACGGAACTGAACTGAATCTTTAAAAACTGAACAAAGAATCCAGTACCTGAGAAACATGTCTGTGATGCCATAATCTGATTTACCCTGAAACACTGATGTGACTAAAAAGAAAAGACGTGAAAAAATAACATTTGTCTTGATATTTATCCATATAAAATATGTCACTGCAAGGGCACAACAGTGCCCCCTGTGCCATGCACAGGTGTGGGGTAGGAGCCGTCCACTCTGAAACTGACCGCTGGCAGGTGAGTTCAGAAACAGGAGGGACTCAGTTTAGTGGACTGGGACCAATCTCTCTGAAACTTGTACCCCCCTTTCCTTTTTTAGGTGAATATTTCCTGATTATCATGCTTCTTGCTAGAAAAGGGATGGGCATGTGAGTCAACTGTAGAAAAATTTATAACAATTTGGCACACTGTTATGAAACTGTATTATTAATATCTAATTTTTAAAAGTTTAAGTCTAACAAGCTTTAATGTTTTGGTCTTAGGAGTCACTCTAAGCAGTGGTCAGGTGCTGTGCTTGAATTTTGGAAGGGTAAAAGTCTATTCTTTCCATCATCAGGTACTTCAAGAGGAGATTAGAACAGGGCAGAAAATTACACTCAAGGCTCAATGATGAAGGAAAACTGTGATAGCAGGATGAAAGCAGAAAAGTTAATATTTAACATTTAGACTTTCTAAATAAAGTTCACTGGACCTTCTCAATATCCTTGACCTTTTCTGTCCTGCACTTGTCATTTGTTGAAAGAGGACAAAGCCTCTTCCTTTTTCTTCATGTTCATTAAACTTAGCACCTTCAGAAGAAGAAACGGTGAAGTAAGTACCAGGAAACAGATGTTTTGCTCTAATTTTTTTATAAAAGGCATTTTTAGCTTAAACATTTTTTAAAGCCTTCTAAATTAGAAAAAAATTTAAAGCCTTTGATTTTGCTCAAAAGTGATTTAAATTTTGCTTTTCAGAAGTGAGATTTATTTATTAAACAGCAACTATCCATTCTCCTGATAAATAATTTGATCAATCTTTTATGAGCCAGCTACAGTGCAAGCCTTTTCATACTGTTCATGGGGTTCTCAAGGCAAGAATACTGAAGTGGTTTGCCATTCCCTTCTCCAGTGGACCATGTTTTGTCAGACCACATCATTACTTTGCTGAGAAAGGTCTATCTAGTCAAAGCTATGGTTTTTCCAGTAGTCATGTATGGATGTGAGAGTTGGACCATAAAGAAAGCTGAGCACCTAAGAATTGATGCTTTTGAACTGTGATGCTGGAGAAAACTGTTGAGAGTCCCTTGGACTGCAAGGAGATCAAACCAGTCAATCCTAAGGGAAGTAAGTCTTGAATAGTCATTGGAAGGACTGATGCTAAAGCTGAAGCTCCAATACTCTGGCCACCTGATGCAAAGAACTGAGTCACTGGAAAAGACCCCGAAGCTGGGAAAGATTGAAGGCAGGAGGAGAAAGGGACGACAGAGGATGAGATGGTTGGATGGCATCAACTCAATGAACATGAGTTTGAACAAACTCTGAGAGTTGGTGATGGACAGGGAAGCCTGGCGTGCTGCAGTCCATAGGGTTGCAAAGAGTCGGACACAACTGAGCGACTGAACTGAACTGACAGCGCAAACTAATTAATGTTCCAGTTTTTTTTTTGTTTTTTTTTTAAGTAAGTTATTAACATGCTTTAGGAAAATTTGCAAGGTAGCTTCTTGCACATATCTCCCCCCCGCCCCTTTTTTTTTTGGTATAAATGGGTCAATGGTAAAATTATAACTAATTAAAATCTTATCTTGATCTAAATTTTAGAGTGAATCCATACTTGGTATAAAATCATCTTAACTAAGATGGTGACTGCAGCCATGAAATTAAAAGACACTTACTCCTTGGAAGAAAAGTTATGTCCAACCTAGATAGCATTTTCAAAAGCAGAGACATTACTTTGCAGACTAAGGTCCGTCTAGTCAAGGCTATGGTTTTTCCTGTGGTCATGTATGGATGTGAGAGTTGGACTGTGAAGAAGGCTGAGCACCGAAGAATTGATGCTTTTGAACTGTGGTGTTGGAGAAGACTCTTGAGAGTCCCTTGGACTGCAAGGGGATCCAATCAGTCCATTCTGAAGGAGATCAACCCTGGGAATTCTTTGGAAGGAATGATGCTAAGGCTGAAACTCCAGTACTTTGGCCACCTCACGCGAAGAGTTGACTCATTGGAAAAGAGTCTGATGCTGGGAGGGATTGGGGGCAGGAGGAGAAGGGGATGACCGAGGATGAGATGGCTGGATGGCATCACGGACCTGATGGACGTGAGTCTGAGTGAACTTCGAGAGATGGTGATGAACAGGGAGGCCTGGCGTGCTGCGATTCATGGGGTCGCAAAGAGTAGGACACGACTGAGCGACTGGACTGAACTGAACTGAAGTTGGTTAGAAAAATTACTCACATGACAAAAAATTCACAATATAAAAAGTTCATCTTGAAATGTAATAGATCAGATTAATTACGGTTTCACAGTGTGGCTCAAGTAAGTAAGCAACCTCTTGCTGCTGCTGCTGCTGCTAAGTCGCTTCAGTCGTGTCCGACTCTGTGCGACCCCATAGATGGCAGCCCACCAGGCTCCCCCAACCCTGGGATTCTCCAGGCAAGAACACTGGAGTGGGTTGCCATTTCCTTCTCCAATGCAGGAAAGTGAAAAGTGAAAGTGAAGTCGCTTAGTCGTGCCCGACTCTAGTGACCCCATGAACTGCAGCCCACCAGGCTCCTCCGTCCATGGGATTTTCCAGGCAAATTTAACTCTTCTCACACCTCCTCTCTCCTCTGTAAAAGCTACAAGCTATCACAGCAGAATTTTTTGTCTGTTTTGTTAATTGCTGTTGCCTTGCATCCTAGAGTAACACTTGATAAATAGTAGAAGACTGTTAAATATTCCTATAATGAATAAATGAATAACAGAATGAACTGATAGTATCCACCTTTCTTTCACAAATACTGATACCATAAAGCAGATTAACTCCATTGTGTAAGCATTATTCTTATTTTAAAAGTGCCGTCTATATTCAGTTTCAAAATTAAGTCAGTTGAAAAAATAGCTATGGTAAAGAAATGGGTAGAATCTAAATTTACAGAGCATGAGGATTATTAATGCAACACCAGGGATGGGAAACTGCATTTACTTGGACTAAGCAGCCCCATAGTAGAGCCATCTGGCCTGAGACTTAGGCTCAAGCAAGTCTGTTCTTTTAGGGGCTGCTCATAGAGAAATCTGTACATGGCAGTAAGGTGAGCCCTCTCACTAGCATCAACACAGTTCCATCTGCTATTATAAAGTCATTTGTTCAAGTTTCTGACTTTAGGTCTTTCATCAGGAAAAAATTCAGGTGTGTAAACTGAGTAGTTTTGGAATTTAAATGTAAGATTTCTACAAATTCTCATTCTGTTAGTAATATACAAATCTGCTTTGAAAATTTTGATCACTTATCTCTAATCAAAATCAATGATCAATCAATAGGAATGTTTACCATCCAACCCGAAATGCAACCCTTTGGCCTCAAGTTCTTGTGAACTTAGAGGAGAGGATTACACAGGGTGATGAGGCCTTAAAACAAAATGTTCTCTGGATGCTCAGGGATCCAGAGGGATGCTACTGACACTAGATGGAATGCCAGGAAGCAGTGCTTCTTACCCAGGGGTGCACATCAGAATATCCTTTGGAGATTTTAAAAAAGTGGTACACTTGCCAAAATTCATCCTACCACCTCATTTCCCATTCCCACCTCCAATAGATCCTGGACAGGTGAATTTTTAAAAAATCCTTAGAATAACATATGCTGATTCAGAATTTAAAAAATTATCAAGAAGTAAATAATTTCTCTTCAAGGTTTTGAAGGTAAGTTTTAAAATGGAAAAATAAACTTAACATTAAATAACTGAATTGTCTGATTATGGCCGGTCACACAAGTTTCACGCTCATGCAAGAAAAATAGGTGGAATAGTCAGAAATTAAATGACTATTTTAGAATCACTTAGTTTTAAAGCTGATGAGAGGTCTGTTCTAATCCCATCATCCCAGAAATAATGTAGAGGGGTCACAGAACTGAAATGATTTGTCCAGGATTGTACAGAGAATTGGAAACTTGACTATTAAACTCCCCTTCTCCTGACCAAAATGAAGGTGAGAAATGAAGAAATGAACTGTCAAATTAAGGGCAAACTAAATGATGAATGGAAGTGCAGGGCGGCAACATGCCTTCTGTGGCCTGGTGGGAAAGCAGATGGCAACACCTAGGCAGGGAGCCCTGCACTGCAGCTTTGAGGAGCTGTAAGCTAAAGGGCCTTGGCTCTGTAGTGACCTCCGACAGCCTCATTACCCCTCCTAGCCTGACTTACAGATTGTGCACATTTGAAGGAAATATATCTTTATAGCTCTGTTTCTTTTGGCTGTGCTGTGTGGCATGCAGGATCTTAGTTCCCTGACCAGGGACTGAACCCATGCTCCCTGTATTGGGAATGCAGAGTCTTAACTACTGGAATGCCAGGGAAGTCCTGAAATACATTTCTATCTTGTTAAAGTCAATGTTGTTTGGGGTTTGTGTGCTTAGTCACTCAGTCGTGTCCAACTCTTTGTGACCCCATGGACTGTAACCCTCCAGGCTCCTCTGTTCATGGGGATTCTCCAGGCAAGAATAATGGAGGGGGTTGCCATGCCCTCCTCCAGGGGATCTTTCCAACCCAGGGATCAAACCCAGGTCTCCCACATTGCAGGCAGATTCTTTCAGTCAGTCAGTTCAGTCATTCAGTCGTATCTGACTCTTTGTGACTCCATGGACTGCAGTACGCCAGGCTTCCCTGTCCATCACCAACTCCCAGAGCTTGCTCAAACTTATGTCCATTGAGTTGGTGATGCCATCCAACCATCTCATCCTCTGTCGTCCCCTTCTCTTCCTGCTTTCAACATTTCCAGCGTCAGGGTCTTTTATGTAAAAAAACAAACAACAACAAAAAAGACCACCTAGTCCAAACTGATGTAAGATTTTCCTCAAATTCTGCTTTATCAGTGGAGCTATCTCTGATAGTACAGAATAAACAGCAAAATGCCCCACTCCCTATTAACATGACCCCACTAAATTAGTCCTGAATATTCACTGGAAGGACTGATGCTGAAGCTGAAACTCCAATTTGGCCACCTGATGTGAAGAACTGACTCATCTGAAAAGACCCTGATGCCGGGAAAGATTGAGGGCAGGAGGAGAAGGGGATGACAGAGGATCAGATGGCTGGATGGCATCACCGACTCAATGGACATGAGTTTGGGTAAGCTCCAGGAGTTGGTGATGGACAGGGAAGCCTGGTGTGCTGTTGTCCATGGGGTCACAAAGAGTCAGACATGACTGAGTGACTTAAAATGAACTTTACTTATTTCCGCTGCAGCCAGTACCATCAAACACATTGTGTATCTATTTTCATTAATTTTTTGTCTTTTCCCTGAAGCAGATATAAATTCCATGAGGGTAGAAACTTTGGTTTGTGTTGCTAACACTGTGGGATAGAGGGAGAGTGAAGGGAGAGTGAAGAAAGGGTAAGCCCCACCCCGCCCCACCTTAAAGAGAAATCCCACTGCTTACTTTTATTGGCCAAAATTTAGTCTCATGGTGACACACAGCTGCCAGGGAAGTTAGGGAAAGTGGTCTTACGGCTGTGCATCTGTCTACCCAGCCAAGAAAGAGAAGATTAGATCTTGGGAGGTCACTGGCAGTCTTGGCCACAGACCTAAGGAAATAAAGGGAAGTCTCAGAAGAATGTCTGGGGAGGAGCATTTCAGATGCAGAGCAGTGCAAAGATCCTGAAGGGGAAGCAAGATTTGCAGGTCTGAGGAACAGCAAGGAGGCCACTGTGGCTGAAGACAAATGAGTGAGAAGAGAAGCGGCAGCAGGTGCGGTCACGAAGCAGCAGAGGGCTCGGATCACGGAGGCCTGGGGGCATTTTTGAGACTTTGGTTTTCACCTTGAGGGGAAAAAACTTTGATAAAGTGTTGAACAGAGAAGAAACAGGTCTTTCATTTTAAAAGGATCCTTACACGACTGAGCGACTTCACTTTCACTTTTCACTTTCATACATGGGAGAAGGAAATGGTAGCCCACTCCAGTGTTCTTGCTTGGAGAATCCCAGGGACAGGGGAGCCTGGTGGGCTGCCGTCTACGGGGTCGCACAGAGTCGGACACGACTGAAGTGACTTAGCAGTTACTTCTACATCCAGAAAAGACTGGTTAGAGTGATTAAAGGAGACCAGCTAGGAAGTAACTGAGAAGTTTGTGGATTGGATCAGGGAGACGTTGAGAGAAGACCAGATGCTGGACATGCTTTGAATGTGGAGTCAACAGGATCTGCTGATGCCCCTGGACAGGAGGAAGGATTCAAGGATGACTCCAAAGGTTTTGACCTGAGCGTTGGAAAAAAAGGAACCGCCATCATGGAGTTGGAAAAGAGCAGGAGGTACAGATTCTGGGGGGTAAATCAGGAGTTTATAGCTCTAGACATGCTAAAATTGAGATGCACATAAGATAGACAAGTAGAGATGTCATGGAGGCAGTTAGATACAGGAGTTAAGAGTGGAGAGGCTTGAACTGCAAATACAAGTTTGGAAATTCTCTGTATATAGATGGTATTCAAAAACCAAGTAATTGGAAGAGATCACCTAGACAGTGAATCTAGACAGAGAAGGAAAGAAGACTAAGAACTGACCTCCAGAGCACTCCAAGTTTAGACAGACTAAGGAGGGGACAGTAAAGTAGAGGGAAAACCAACAGTGTCCTGGAAGGCAAGGGAAAAGGGTCTCAACAAGGAAGAAACAAATTCAGTTACCATATAATCCAGAAATTTGAAAACACTGGTCCACATAAAGACTTGTATGTGAATGCTCATAGCACCATTACTCACTAGAGTCAAAGAATGGAAACAACTCAAATATTCATCACCAGATGAATGGACAACTAAATGTGTATATCCACATAATGGTATATTATGCAGCAGTAAAAAGGGATGAAGCAATGATACATGCTATAACAGAGACGAATCTTGAAAACATCACATTCAGTGAAAGAAGGCAGATGCAAAGGAAATATGCTGGATTATTCCATTTATATAAAATGTCCAGAACAGACACATCTGGAGAGACAAGAAGTAAATCACTGGCTACAAGGGACTGAGTGATGGGAAGTGACTGCAAATGACTATGGGGTTACTTTCTGAAGTGATGAAATGTCTGGGAATTGCATAAGTAAGTCAATATATTAAAAATCATTTAACTGAAAATTTATAATTAGCTCAGTTGGTAAAGAATCTGCCTGCAATGCAGGAGACCCTGGTTCGATTGCTGGGTCAGGAAGATCCACTGGAGAAGGGATAGGCTACCCACCCCAGTATTCTTGGGCTTCCTTTGTGGCTCAGCTGGTAAAAAATCCTCCTGCAATGCGGAAGACATGGATTTGATCCCTGGGTTGGGAAGATCCCCTGGAGAAGGGAAAGGCTACCCACTCCAGGATTCTGGCCTGGAGAATTCCACGGGCTGTATAGTCCATGGGGTTGCAAAGAGTTGGACACGACTGAGTGACTTTCACTTTCATGTATTATGGTTCACAAATTATATCTCAAAAAGTTGTATTATACATCAAAAAATCACATCTTTAAAAAAGAATGTGTGACCAAGTGTATCAAATGCTGCTGACAGGGTGAATAAGATGAAAATTAAGAAAGTGGCATCACTTTGCAAAGTGGCATCATTTGACAAAACCATTTCATTCTGTAGCAGGACAGATTAGTGTGGGTTACAAAGAGAACAGAGAAGAAGTGAAACAGCAAGCTTATATAAGTCATTGAGAACTTCTGATGTAAGAAATAGCAGAGCAAATGGGGGAAGGTTAAATGATGAGGGGCATGTTGGAGTCAAGGAAGAGGCTGAAAGTTAGTCGCTCAGTCATGTCCGACTCTTTGCAACTCCATGGACTGTAGCCCACTGGGCTCCTCTGTCCATGGGATCCTCCAAGCAAGAATACTGCAGTGGGTAGCCAGCCATTCCCTTCTCCAGGGGATCTTCCTGCCCTAGGGATTGAACCTCAGTCTCCTGCACTGCAGGCAGGTCCTTTACCATCTGAGCCACCAGAGAAGCTCTCAAAAGGAGAGGTCCTCCCCCGCCACCCCCTCAACTAAGTTTGGAAATACAGCATATTTCTGCACTAATGGGATTGATTTGGTAGAGAGACAAAAAACCTGATGATCACAGAAAGAAGGAGCGGGTAGAGGGTATGGGATCTTAGCCACAGGGGAGGGCTGCTCTAGGAGAGAAGCAAACAGGGCACATCTGTGAGGGGAAGGAAGGAGAGAGCGCGGCACAGGTGCAGAGTGGATGAAGGTGAGAACAGGTGCATACTCTCTTCTGATGTTCTCAAATGGAAGTAAGGTCATCATCTGAGAGTGAACAATGAGAAGGGGGATGTTGTAGGTTAAGGACAAAGGAGAAGGTATACAACAGTGTTTAAAAGAGAGTACAGTGAAAGGACCCGAGAGAGCAGTTGGACTGCCAGCAAAATGAAGGCCCATTTGAGGACGGCAGTCACACATTTAAAGTGAGACATCAGGCCCAGAATTAGCAGACAAAAGGTAACAACAAAGATCAGGGTAGAATTAAATAAACCAGAGGCTAAAAAGACAACTAAAAATGAAACTAAGAACTAGATTTTAGAAAAGATAAGCAAAACAGATAAACTTTTAGCTAGATTCACAATGAAAAAAAAAGAGAGAGGATTCAAATCAACAGAAGTGAAGGAGGAAGTGTTATAAATGATACTACAGAAATATCATAGATTACTAAGAACAGCTATATGCTAACAAATAGGATAACCTCGAAGAAACAGATAAATTCCTAGAAGTATATAATCTACCAAGACTTGATTCAAGACTGAATCAAGACTGAAGAAACAAATTCTGAACAGACCAGTTACTCGTAAAGGGATTGAATCAGTAATCAGAATCTTCTGAACAAACAAAAGCCCAGAACCAGATGGTTTCACTGATAGAGTCCACTAAACATTCAAAGAATTAATACTAAATCTCAAACTCTTACAAAAAGGAAGAGAGAAGCGAACACTTCCAGATTAATTTTGTAAGTCAGTAAACCCTGATACCAACCAGATATGGACACTAGAAGAAAAGAAAATTACAGGCCAATATTCTTAATGATAATTACAATTTATAATTTAACGTATATGCAGAGTACATCATGCAAAATGCCAGGCTGGATGAAGCTCAAGCTGGAAACAAGATTGCTGGGAGAAATATCAATAACCTCAGATATGCAGAAAACACAACCCTAATGGTAGGAAACAAAGAGGAACTGAAGAGCCTTTTGTTGAAGGTGAAAGAGGAATGTGAAAAAGTTGGTTTAAAACTCAACATTCAAAAAACGAAGTTCACGGCATCTGGCCCCATCACTTCATGGCAAATAGATGAGGAAACAATGGAAACAGTGACAGACTTCATTTTCTTTGGCTCCAAAATCACTGTGGCTGGTGACTTCAGCCATGAAATTAAAAGATGCCTTCTCCTTGGAAGAAAAGCTATTACAAACCTAGACAGATATATCACTTTAATGACAAAGGTCGGTAGAGGCAAAGCTATGGTTTTTCCAGTAGTCATGTACAGATGTGAGTTGGACCATAAAGAAGGCTGAGTGCCGAAGAATTGATGCTTTTGAACTGTAGCGTTGGAGAAGATTCTTGAGTCCCTTGAACTTCAGGGAGATCCAACGAGTCTATCCTACAGGAAATCCACTCTGAATATTCATTGGAAGGACTGATGCTGAAGCCAAAGTTCCAATAATTTGGCTATCTAATGCGAAGAGCCGATTCATTGGAAAAGACCCTGATGCTAGGAAAGATTGAAGGCAGGAGGAGAAAGGGAAAACAGAGCATGAGATGGTTGGATGGCATCACTGATTCAGTGGACATGAGTTTGAGCAAAATCCAGGAAATAGTGAAGGACAGGGAAGCCTAGTGTGCTGCAGTTCATGGGGTTGCAAAGAGATGGACAGGACTGAGCAACTGAACAACAAGTCCTTAATGAACATTGCTGTTGTTTAGTTGCTAAGTTGTGTCCAACACTTTTGTGATCCCATGGACTGCAGCCCACCAGGTTCCTCTGTCCATTGGATTTCCCAGGCAAGAACTGTACAGAGGCTTGCCATTTCCTTCTCTGAGGCATCTTGACCCAGGGATCAAACTAGAGTCACCTGCATTGCATGCAGATTCTTTACCACTGAGCCACCTGGGAAGCTTAATGAACATACATGTAAAAACTCTCAACAAAATATTAGCAATGATACATTAAATTAAAACATACATTAAAAGGATCACATACTATCATCACATGGGATTGAATCCAGGGATGCTGTGATGGTTCAATATCAGAAAATCAATAAATGTGAAACACTGTATTAACAAAATGAAGGATAAAAATCATAATATTCTCAATAAAGAAAAAGCATTTGTCAAAAATTCAACCTACAGTCAAGACAAAAAAAAAAAAATAAAAAAAAACCCTCTCGACAAAATGGGTATAGAAAGAAAGCAATTCAACATAATAGAAGTCATATATGATCAGGCCACAGTTAACAAGATACTCAACAGTGAAAAGCTTAAAGCTTTTCCTCTGAGATCAGGAAAAAGACAATGATGGCCACTCCTGTGACTTTTATTCAACAAAGTGTTGCCAGAGCAATTCAGTTCAGTTCAGTCGCTCAATCGTGTTCGACTCTTTGCGACCCCATGAACCGCAGCACGTCAGGCCTCCCTTTCCAAAACCAACTCCCGGAGTCCACCCAAACCCATGTCTATTGAGTTGGTGATGCCATCCAATCATCTTAGCCTCTGTCGTCCCCTACTCCTCCTGTCCTCAATCTTTCCCAGCATCAGGGTCTTTTCAAATGAGTCAGCTCTTTGCATAAGGTGGTCAAAGTATTGAGGTTTCAGCTTCAACATCAGTCCTTCCAATGAACACCCAGGACTGATCTCCTTCAGAACGGACTGGTTGGATCTCCTTGCAGTCCAAGGGACTCTCAAGAGTCTTCTCCAACACCACAGTCCAAAAGCATCAGTTCTTCGGCGCTCAGCTTTCTTTATAGTCCAACTCTCACATCCATGCATGACCACTGGAAAAACCATAACCTTGACTAGACAGACCTTTGTTGACAAAATAATGTCTCTGCTTTTTAATATGCTGTCTAGGTTGGTCATAACTTTCCTTCAATTAGGCAAAATAAATTTAACATATTGTTAATAAAAGTTAACAAATCAAAAAGGAAGAACATTTGCTTGCAAATGACATGGTCTTGTGTATAGGAAACCCTAAAGATGCCACCATAAATAACTATTAAAACAAATAGATTCAGTTAAAATCAGTATTCAAAACTCTGCTGTGTGTCTGTAACTAATAATAAACTATCAGAAAGTGAAATTAAGAAAATAATTCCATGTATAATTGCATCTAAAGAATAAAACATGTAGGTATAAATTTAACCAAGGAAATTAAAGACATGTACAATGAACACTGGAAGACACTGATAAAAGAAACTGAAGAACAAACAAATAAATAGAAAGATACTCCATGCTCATGGGTTGGAAAAATTAATATTGTTAAAATGTTCTATCAGTTCAGTTCAGTTCAGTCGCTCAGTCGTGTCCGACTCTTTGCGACCCCATGAATCGCAGCACGCCAGGCCTCCCTGTTCATCACCATCTCCCGGAGTTCACTCAGACTCACATCCATCGAGTCAGTGATGCCATCCAGCCATCTCATCCTCGGTCGTCCCCTNCTCAGTTCAGTTCAGTTCAGTTCAGTCGCTCAGTCGTGTCCGACTCTTTGCGACCCCATGAATCGCAGCACGCCAGGCCTCCCTGTCCATCACCATCTCTCGGAGTTCACTCAGACTCACATCCATCGAGTCAGTGATGCCATCCAGCCATCTCATCCTCGGTCGTCCCCTTCTCCTCCTGCCCCCAATCCCTCCCAGCATCAGACTCTTTTCCAATGAGTCAACTCTTCGTATGAGGTGACCAAAGTACTGGACTTTCAGCTTTAGCATCATTCCTTCCAAAGAAATCCCAGGGTTGATCTCCTTCAGAATGGACTGGTTGGATCTCCTTGCAGTCCAAGGGACTCTCAAGAGTCTTCTCCAACACCACACTTCAAAAGCATCAATTCTTCAGCGATCAGCCTTCTTCACAGTCCAACTCTCACGTCCATACATGACCACAGGAAAAACCATATAATACTCAAAACAGTAAACAGATTCAATGCAATTCTTATAAAAATTTCACTTTCATTTTTCACAGAAATAGAATAAATGGTCCTAAAATATGTATGAAAACACATAAGACTCCAAAATAGCCAAAGCAATCTTGAGAAGGAAGAACAAAGCTGGAGGCATCATACTTCCTGATCTCAAACTACATTACAAAGCTACAGTAAATAAAATAACATGGTATTGGCAGAAAAAACAGACTCAGATCAATAAAACAAAATAGAAAACTCAGAAATAAACTCAAGCATATCTGGTAAATTAACTTATGACAAAGGAGAGATAAGAATAGTATCTTCAGTAAGTGATGTTGGGAAAACTGAGCAGCCACATGGAAAAGAAACTGGACCACTATCTTACCCCATACACAAGAATAAATTCAAAACACATCAAAAGACTTGAATGTAAGATCTGAAACCATAAAACTCCTATAAGAAAATAGGAGGTAAGCACATTAACATTAGTCTTGAAAATGTTTTTTGGATTTGACATCAAAAGCAAAGGCAACAACAACAAAAAAATAGACAAGTAGGAGTATATCAGTCTAAAAAGCTTCTGCATAGCATAGGATTCCAACAAAATAAAAAAGTAACCTACTGAACAGGAAAAATATTTGCAGGTCATGTATCTGATAAGAGGTTAATATCCAAATTATATAATGAACTCATTCAACTCAACAGAAAAAAAAATCCAATTAGAAAATGAGGATCTGCATTTTTTCAAAGACAGATGATCAACAACAAGTACATGAAAAGGTGCTCAATTGCAATCATCATCAGAGAAATAAATTATCAAAATCAAAAGTAACATATCACATCTGTTAGAATGACTATTATCAAAAAAACAAGAAGTTTCAAGGATGTGGAAAAAAGGGAACCCTGTGTATTGTTGGTGGGAATGTAAATTGGTACAGCCACTATGGAGAACTGTATGAAAATTTCTCAGGAAACTAAAAAACAGAACTACTATATGACCTAACAATTCCACTGCTGAGCCTGTATCCAAAGAGAATGAAGTCACTATTTCAAAAAGATACCTTCAAACCCATGTTCATTGTAACATTACTTATACTATTAATAATTAAGATATGGAAACAATGCAATTGTCCATAGACAAATAAACACAAAAATAAAATGTGATACAGACACACACAATGAAATGTTATTCAGCAAAAAAAGGGAAATCTTGCCATTTTCACCAAACTAGATGAATGCTTGAGAGCATTATGCTATGTGAAATAAGTTAGACAGAGAAAGACAAATACTGCATGATCTCATTTACATGTGGAATCTAAACACAAAAAAAGAAACTGAGACTAGACTATTGGTTGCCAGAGAAATGGGGAAGCAGGTGGGTGAAATAGGTAAAATTAATTAATGTGGTGAAAGACACAAACTTCCAGGCATACGATAAGAAAAGTCTGGAGGATTTTATGTACAACGTGCTGACAATAGTTAATACTGTGCTGTATGTTTGAATGTTGCTAAAAAAGTAGATTTTAAAAGTTTTTATCACAATGAACAAAAAAAGTTGTAACTATGTGTGATGATGGATGTTAGTTAAACTTATTGTGGTAATCATTTCATAACACATACAGCTGACTCTTGAACAACAAACACAGAGGATTAGAGATGCTGATGAAAATTCAAGTTTTACTTCACCATATGCCCTCTATATCTGCAGTGCTGCATGAGTTATTCGACACACCATGGGTCATGCAGTATTGTTGTCGGTATTTACTGGGAAAAAAAAAAATCCATGGACAAGTGAACCTGAGCAGTTCAACCCCGTGCTGTTCAGGGTCTAACAGCATATACCTCAAATCATAATGCTGTACATCTAAAACTAGTACAGTTTTATGGGTCAACAAATCTCAACAAAAAAATTAAGTGAAGTATCAGCTTAGTTGTGTGGGTTTCTCTAGCTCTGTTCAGCTGCTGGGGCAGGCAAGGAGCGAGCAGCCTGCTGATTTCAGAGAGGGTTGAGATTTTAAGGAAGCAGATATTAGCTTCTTTACTTGCAATCAGTCTCATTACTTTAGTGACACCTGAGTGTATGTCTTTCACACTATTGCCTCCTCTGCCTATAACTTTGACATATAATAGGTAATTAATAAATGTTTAATATAATATTATTTATATTATATTGTATATGTATATACTAATATAATAAATAATAAATGTTTAATATAGTATTTTCTTTCTGAAAACATTTTATAAACTATTTTGTTGATTATTCTCCCTCCCTAAAATACAGCCAATGAATTAGTTAGACAGATTTACTTATAAACTATTTAAGACTACAGTTTTCCCCTACAGGTTCTTTATATTTAAATGGAAAAAAGTAATATTTTCAGAAAGCAGTTACTTTTCAAAAGTAGTCCCTTTTCTGAAAACTAATCAGATGAGTTCACCAAAATACTAATCAAATATAAAATGTCTTTCGATACTGTCATGGGTGAGTTGTTAAAAAAATATTAGCTTATTCTTCTAAGCATAAATATTGGGGCATGTAACCCAACCCAGCCTAGGTGTCTCCAAAAAGATGAGAGCTAACTCCCCAGGGAAAGATACATATTTGCAGGATACCTGGTTGTAAGACTTCTCATACTGTCCAGCAACAGACGAGCTTCCTCCTCTGGAAACTTCTAGTATAATTCTTTCTTCCATGTCTGTGAACAGTAACTATCGGGCGATCTGGTTGTGTTTTTATGATAAATTCGTAATTAAAGGTACATTTTTCAGGGGAGGGGAAGCACCTCCCACATCAAAAACAGTGAAGGAATAGAATATTGCATTTAAGGCTCTTTCTGAAGGTGCTGTTTCGGTGAGCAGGGCAGCAACTTCTATCTGCACGTATTTGTCAATGTGTGTTGCGAGCATGACTGCCAAAAAATGATTAAAGGGATAAAAAAAAAATGCTCTTTGTAGTCCAAGCTTTCTTTAAACAGAGTTCTTACTATAAACAAGGAAAGCTGATGGAATGTTTTGTACTCCTTTTGCCAAACTCTGAAACTAATGAGCCCTAATCCGCAAAGCCACCTGGGAATAACAAGATCTAGTCAGTGGAGTTTCTTTCCTTTTGGAAGAAGTCTCCATTACGGCCCAGCTCAATGCAACAAACTGTAAGATGTCACTGGGTTTGGTTTTTAGTAAAATACCTATTCTCAGTACATTATAAACCATTTTCATTGTCATAAATATAAGTATTTTATTTTACATCATATTCGTTTCTGGGGAAGAAATTGGCTTTGAGTTCTACATATTTCTTCCTGTTGCTGGCTGCATGATTTGGGACAAGTCTACTTTCCAAAGCTGCACTGCCTCATCTGTATAATTGAAAACCTACACCTCCTAAGATGTGATGGAAATTAAATGAGATAATTCGCATTCCATTAGCGCTGAGAACAGAATAAGCACATAATAAATGAGAGAAGTGAGAGCTATTAATTTTAACAATTACCAGATATAATAAAGGACTGCAGGACTTGGGACAACATGGCACTATTACCAAATTAACCTAGTGATTTAATCTCAGATAGCATTCTTCAAATTTGACAACAATGCAATTCAATGAGTGTTTATTGAACAATTACAACATGCTGGGCCTCGGGCTATGTCCTGGCATCATTAGTGATGCTGGCTGCTGTCTTAAAGAAGTGGAGTATCTAGCAGGGAGACAGACACACAGACTCCTACCTCCAGTAATGAGCATAACTGCAGTAAGAGCTAACTGCTATGTTTACTGAATAGGAGGCATAATATTTAAGCACTGCATGTATAGCTCCCCTTTTTAAATTAAAAAACAACCCTATGAATTAGGTATGGCTATTCTCAAGTTATCAAGGTGAGAACTGAGATACAGAGAACTTAAACTTGCTAAGGTTTATTAGCAAGGTCATCTTGCTAATAAAGCGATGAATCTAAGATTTGAATTTCTGGCAGTCTCACAAAGGAGCCAGCAATCTTAACTATTATGTCACCCTGCCTCTTATATTTTTAAATACATACAATAGTAACAAATATTTACTGAGCAACTTACCACCTGTAAGTTGAGGGGGAATAAATCAGACCTATTTCTGCACCCTGGAGCTTGTGGTATAGTAGGAAAAACAAGTGCTAATCACATAACTGCATGAATATATACATATGAACTATGATAAATGTTAGAAAAAATTGTGTTAAGTGAAGTGAAGTGAAGGTCACTCAGTCATGTCCGACTCTTTGCAACCCCATGAACTGTATATAGTCCATGGAATTCTCCAGGCCAGAATAATGGAGTGGGTAGCCTTTCCCTTCTCTGGGGGATCTTCCCAACCCAGGGATCGAATCCAGGTCTCCCACATTGCAGTCAGATTCTTTACCAGCTGAGTCACAAGGGAAGAATACTGGAGTGGGTAGCTTATCCCTTTTCCAGCAGATCTTTCCGACCCATGAATTGAACCGGGGTCTCCTGCATTGCAGGCGATGTTTTACCAACTGAGCTATAAACGATGTATAATATATGCAATATTACTTAAGAATGTATACAGGGCACACAATCAACTCTGCCTGAGGAAGACGGTGAGGAGAGAGGGCCTTTCATGGGGTAATAGGAACAGGAACAATGGTACAAAATTAGGAACCTGAAATGCCTGGGCATGGAGCACATACAAAGAAGTGGGGGCAAGAGCTGAGGCTGAAGGACTGTGTTGAAGTCACACTGCTAAAGGCACGTGTACTGTACTAAAGGGTCTGACTATTATTCAGTACACAGTGTTGAACAAAGCATTTTATAATACTTATTCCAGCTACAGTGGTGGAAGAAGGACTTGGGTGATAAACAGTGTTGGGCCAAAGCTCCTTTAGACACTAACCTTTGCTGATAATAAAATGCCCCAGATTACATTCATATGTTTTTCACATTTTAACTGTGATATTCAGTAGAGTATGTGGAATGAGCAATTTTGGGTTGCCTCCACAATGCTCATATCCCCGCTTCTCCTCTGCCAATGTCCCCAATTTCTATTGGTGTGCCGTGGGGTTCCCAAGAAGGTGACTGCTCTCCTGGCTTGGAGTGAATCATGTGACCTAGACTGAGTCAATTAGTATATTCCTATTTTCCAGCCACAGTAATTTATGACAGTGAACCTCAGGAATTTTCCTGGGAATGCTACAACAAAAGCTTCTCTCTTGTTTCAGTGAACAGAGTAATGCAAGGAGGGAATTCTCTATAGGTCTCTCAAGTTCCTGCATGTCTTAAACAAAAGCACTGACTGTCTTTGTTCTAAATTGTCTTTTCAAGGTGTCTGTATAATGAACAGCCTTGGAAGATTAGATAGATTTTGCATCTGGAGCAAAAGCTGGTTTCCTTACAGCCTTGGAAGTCAGAGACAGCTTCTCCCTCTGGAGTAAAGGGTAGTCACGCTTACTGCCTGTTATAAAAGAGTCAGGTTCCCTAAATTCAGAACACTTCTCTGGTAACACAGGTGACTGCTAAGGTATCATCCCTCTGAACCTCTTCATATCACTGTGTGGGGATTGGAGTTTGGGTAACCAGCATAAAACAATGCTGGCTATTCTCATTGGAAAAGACCCTGATGTTGGGAAAGATTAAGGGTAGGAGGGGAAGGGGGTGACAGAGGATGAGATGGTTGGATGGCATCATTGGACTCAATGGACATGAGTTTGAGCAAACTCTGTCAGAGAGTGAAAAACAGGGAAGCTTAGTGTGCTACAGTGTATGGAGTCACAAAGGGTTGGACAAGACTTAGTGGCTGAACAATAACAACATTGCTACTGCAGGGAATAAGAAGGTGTCCTTCATCTCAAACTTAGGAGTCTCATGTCTCCTAGTAGCAACCATGAAACTGGCAGATTAACTTGAGATCTAGCAAGACACCACCTAAACCAAGTGGTCAAACTCAGCACCAGATAATGAAACAGACATTATATGCTTCTGGTACACAATGGAGAGCACACAACAAAAAGGTTACCCGTGATCTAGAAGAAGAAACCAAGATAAAACTAAACTACGGGACATTTTGCAATAACTCTTGGCAAACTTTTTCTGTACAGGCCCAGATAGTAAACATGTTAGGCTTTGCAGACTATAAAGTCCCTGTTGCAGCTATGCAACTTTCTGTTGTGTGAACTGGTGTGGCTGTGTTCAGTTAAACTTTATTTACAAAAACAAGTGGTGTGTCTTAACCAAAGAATTGGTTTGCCCACCTTTGTTCTGTCCCATGACAACTGTTCAAGGGTCTTTCAAAAATTTCAAAAATGCCAATATCAAGAAAGAAAAAAAAAAAGGCAGGATGACTGTTCTAGATTAAAGGGATCTAATGCTATATATGACAATAAACTCAATGCTGGATCCTTGATCAGGTGGTGGACTTTAAAGTCATTTGGGGTACCACTGAAGAAATTTGAATAAGGACTAAAATTTATCCTATATTTATTTTATCAATGTTATGTTTCTTCAGTGCAATAATGGAATTAAGATGTCCTTGGTTTTTATGAGATAAATGTTGAAAACATGATGTCTGAAAATTATTTTCAAAAAGGAGAGAGAAAGTAGATGTGACAAAATGTTAAAAACAAAATAAGCTATCTACTAATCTGTACCCATCAATATTATGGGTCTATAGGTGAAAAACAAACCACAACAGTTAACTGAAAAGAAAATTGATGAATCAATGGACAATACATAATGGAGATTTTCTGGAAAACCAACTTTTTGAAACTTTAAGGAATATAATTACATTTTATTGTACCAAGAATCACTTCAAAATTTCCAAATGTAGACGGTAAGATAGATTTTGCCAGGTATGTTAAAATGCCAACACCAAATTGGTTGTCTTGTCTCCATTCCCTGATCTTGAAAAAGAAATGATTCACAGGCAGTCTTTTAATTTTTTGCTAAGGCCTAATCAATAAGCATGATGTTATGCCTGTATCTGCCCTGTGAAAGCCTGTATGAATGTTTAGTCAAAACATGTTTCTGTTAGTCTTAGCATTTTATGAGAGAACCCCTCTACATTTCCCCCAAATAGCCACAACTCTACAATACCCAAACTAAACTCATTAGCTTCCCAGCCCTCAAGTAAGTTCCTTTTCTTATAGTTCTCACCTTGATTAAGGCAGAAAACATCCATTTGAAATGTCCATCTGGAAGAAAATGTCCATCTGGAAGGCATTCCTCTGTTTCCTTGCCTTGTACCAAGTCCTGAGGCTCTTTATCTGTTTACTTTCCTCCCCTACCTATCACATTAGTCAGGCCCTTCCCAGTTCTCATTTGGACTGGAGCTTCCTCATGAGTCTCCTCCTTTTTAATTCTCTCTCTCTGTTGACCTGGTCTTATTCCCTGACAAAACTGTTCTATGGCATTCTGCTTCCTATAGTCTATAATCCAAACTCTCTGACATCATATAAATTGCAGCAAACTATTTCTGCACGTCCATCTCTTGCCACTTCCCTAGACACACTATATCCTCTAAACTGCAAGACTAGAAACATGCATGCTCTCTCCTTCCCTTCGTACGTGCTGTTCCCTCTGCTCAACACACCCTCTTACAATACAAGTTCTATCTTGGTTACTCGGTACCTACACAATTTCTCGATGACTTCAACACAGGCAGAGCAGTGCTGACACTGTCAGCAAAGAATCAATTTTTAAATTTATCACACTAGGCTTTCCTTAGTTTTCATATTATTATAGAGGGAAGATTTTGACACCTAATGTGTGCACCATATTCCAAAAATACGCTAATGAATCTTAATCTTGTACCTTTCTTTGTTCAGACCTCTCCTGAGCTCCAAACCTACATCCAACCACGATCTATTTGGAAGCTTGAGACGCTAAAGCAGAAAGCTTGCAGAGCATGCAGCAGATCTGGGGTTCAAACCATCAGGTACATGGTCTCCAGGCAGCTGGTTCCCCAGACCAGGGACCTGAGAGCCATCTTTGCCAGTTGCCTTTCCTTCACTTCTCACACCAAATCCATCACCCAGTTCTAGTTAGGTCATTAAGAAAGATCCCAAGTAAGTCCACCTTCCTCATCTCTAGCCATTCCAGGCTCCAATAACTGCAACTGCTGATTTTCCTACATTTCCTGCCCGACTGATTTTCCTACATTCATTTTTGCTCTCTTCTGACTTTATTTACCACATAGGAACCAGATTTATATTTTCTAAACATAAATGTTGTTGCAGTTTTATCTAAAGCTTCTCTTCTGACTCAGACAGGAAAGAATCTGCCTGCAATGTGGGAGACCCAGGTTCAATCCTTGGGTCAGGATGATCCCCTGGAGCAGGAAACGGCAACCCACTCCAGCATTCTTGCTTGGAGAACTCCGTGGACAGAGGAGCCTGGCAGGCGACAGCTCATGGGGTCAGACATGCCTGAGTGACTGTCACTCTCCAGTGGTTTCTCATTTTGTCTTGGCAAAATGCCCCAATTCTCAACAGCCTACAAAACCCTTCTTCAGCCTCAGGTGAAGGTGCTCCCTGCTGCTCTCAGTGGCCTTCAGCCTCCCCCCAAGCAGCCTGGGCTCAGTTGTCTCTCCCTAGCTCCTTCCTTGCCACATGTTGCTACAATGTTTAAAAATTCTCTACCCCCAACCTCCCTTCCTTCCTCACCTAAAGCTTTCACTCCTATTTGGTCTCAGAAGAAATGTATCCTCCTTTAAGAGTTCTTCCCTGGATGCATCCCTTTAAAACAGTTACAGGCTGTGAGTGCATGCTATTTTCCTTCCTAGCAATTCATTTAATTTGCAACTAAATATTTGAGAGTTAGTCTCTGTTCCTCACTGGATTGAAAACTCCACTACCAAGTTTAAAATCTAAGTGGCTTATCTTCTAGTTCAGTGCCTGTCATAATGTAGACAATTATTGTTTTGAAGAAATAAGTAAATGATGCAAGCCAAAACAATAGAGGCTAAATGTCTGGTAAAGACAAAGAGAAGCAATGATCAAAATAGACATGACTCAGCATGAAATGACCAAAAGGATTAACCTCAGAAGGTGAGCAAAATTCAGAATACGTAAGCAAAATCACTATGGGCCAAGATAAAATAGAACTACTTGCAATACTATGCATAATTCATGTATTTACATTCTCTCTGATTCTGCCAATTTTCAGAATGCAAGATTAAACTGAGACTTTGGCAGTATAAATTTATGCTTCCATCCTGAGCTTGTGATCTAAAGAAACTATTTCTCTATGCTTCTTTCTTCCCTAAGAACAGGTAACATTTAGGTCATGAAAATTTACTTCAATGATGAACATTTAAAGGGGAAAATAGTTTGAAAAGTACAGCATTATCATACTGTAATATGAATGAAATGGGAGAATAAAAAACAATTCTGCCTAGTGTCAGACCAGCATCATTTAAAAAAATAATGTAATACAGAATTTTTCTCACTGGTGATTCTGTTCTAAAATCTATTCAGTAGACCACATGCAGATTAATCTTAATATATACTTATGTCTGGTCCCCTCACTTCTTTTATCACAAACCTTCACTTGCTAGTATTTTTAATATACAATTAATTCTCATAGCTTCTTAAGAAAGACACTAAGATTGCAACTGAGAGCTAAATGGATAAGTACGTTGAAATGAAAGATACCAAAAGAGGAAATGTAAACAACAGTAAGCCTGTATACAGAAATACGGGATTCCCAGGTGGCACTAGTGATGAAGAACCCATCTGCCAAAGCAGCAGATGTGAGACACAAGTTCGATCCCTGGGTCAAGAAGATCCACTGGAGGAGGCCATGGCAATCCACTCCAGTATTCTTGCCTGAAGACTCTCATGGACAGAGGAACCTGTCAAGCTACAGTCCACAGCATCGCAAACAGTCACACATGACTGAAGCCACTCTGCATGCACACAAGCAGAAATACATGGAATTTCATTAGCAATATATGAAGCAAGCAATTTAGAACAAAGTCTTAGTTTTAGTCCCTTTGGCTCATAGACAAAAATTAAGTCATAATACCTAATGCTGATGAGGATGTATGCAATTGGCACTCTCATATTTTCCAGTGGCTGTGTAAATTTTTACAACTCTTTAGTAAAAATTTAACTTAGCAATAGGTTTTAAGGGTCATAAAAATATTTTTATCTTTTGAACTGGTAAGTCCACTTTTAGCAATCTATTCTGAAGACATAATTCTTGCTAAGAAACTATGTGCTGGAAAGTGTTTAACTCACAGTATTTATAATCACCGAAAACCTGAAATACAATAATGCGAGAATGATTATCACTGTTATTATGAAATCTGTACTAACAAAGAAAATGCTTATAAAATATATTAAGGGAAAATAGTAGAAAATAAAATTGCTTAGATATTTTTCAAATCCATTCACATATATGTAAGAAAAGAGTCAAAAATTATTTACTAAAATTCTAACAGTGATTATATTAATAGAAGTAGAAAGGGAGGAGCTAAATTTTTGCTATTTTCCTTTACTGTCTTTTTCAATGTAATTTTCCTTTTATAATGAAATTAACAAAAGAAATCTTCACTGGCTCCCCACTATGTTTAATAAGGTTAAATTTATGAGTGTCATCTCCTGTTCAAGGTCCTCTTCAGTTCACCTCTGCTTTCACTCGAATCTTACTCCATAATTGCATCCCTCCCTTAACATGTTCCCTCCCAGGGAGTCCAATAGTGGTACTCATTTTAAGTTTACTTAGTTGAGTAGACATTTTTTTTTCCTTTTTGAACATTTCCTGACCCACTCTCTGTGGGATGGAGATATATTTTAGGTGATGCAATGTGGAATTTTTAAGAAAAGTTCTCTTTCCATAAAAAGATTCTTTATGAAACCAGTAACCTATTTGATTTGGAAATAGAAAGCTCTACACTAGTATCACTACCACTACACCAGTATTTTTTTTTTAATTTTGCGGGCAGAAGAGTAATTAATTTTATTTCCAAGGTACCATATATATCAAAATAGGAAGTAAAGTTGCTTCAATTAATCAGTTTAAAGGAGTTGAGTTATATTTCACATCCAGAATTTTGTTCTCTTATTTAATATTCATTCCATTAAAATTTTAAGAGGCAAAGCAAACAAATATTCAATATTGATTTTTCAATATAATAACTAGGTAAAGCTAATGACAGGATTATAAGAACTGAGGTAGTATTTAGTGGTGGTTTTAAGAAACTTCTTTAGCATTTATAGTTATTCAATGCCTATAAATTCTGGGTATGAGAGGCCTTAACAAACAAGTACATTTTACATCTGCATCTGATAGTGTGAAACAGTAAATAAATATTTATCACCTTGAGGAAAAAGTCCAAACTTTGTGGCCTAATATGAAACTTAACCTATAATTCTCCATAGCAATATTCACAGTATTGGAAAGGTTGTTGGATTCCTAGGATACCCCTCTAAAGCCTATCTTTACATTGAGAATTATCTTATTACATTGAGAGTTTGGTAGGACAGTCTGAGAAAGTCCTGTATCCTAAAAGTTTAGTTGACATATAGAATTGTTTTCAGAATGGCTAATGAGAATATGAAGTCATGCGCAACAGGACACCTTTACACACAAGACATGTCCAACGCGGATAACTGGGAAGAGCTGTTGTCATCCTGGAGAAAATAAAGTCACTACAAAAACAGTTCAGAGCTTTTGCACTTAAGAAGGACTCTAAGTTATGGGTAAAGAAATTTTTTAAAAATGAAGAAAAAAGGTAACCACAAGGCCCTGCATGCTCACTCCATGTCCTAGGCAGTACATCAATTACTTAGTAAACTTTAGTTCTCACAACTTCCGTGCCATGGAGGCAGAATAATGCAATACACCATGCAGGACTACAGAAATGGGAGAGGCACTATGAGGGTAAAGAATTTGATCTCTAGGTTCAAATATATCTGGCCCTTATTATCCATACAACCTTGAGAAAATTAACTAGTTTCTCTTAAGCTTCCATTTTCTCATGAATAAGGAAAGAAGAAAAATGAAGGTATTGGTAAGTACTATTAAACTAGTAGTAGAAGTGTTGGCACTTACTCGTATCCGACTCTTTTCGATCCCACCAACTGCCCGCCAGTCTCCTCTGTCCATAGGATTCTCCAGGCAAGAATACTGGAGTGGATTGCCATTCCCTTCTCCAGAAGTTTTTTCTGATCCAGAGGTCGAACCCAGGTATCTTGCATTGCAGGCAGATTTTTTTGCCATCTGAGCTATAGGGAAGTCCTTCATCTATAAAGAAAGAAAAAAAATTAAGATATTGGTAAATACTGTTAAAGTTTTTTCCAAGCACATAATAGAGTTAGTTGTATTTCCTGTTTTCATTGTGGGTAGGTGATGCAATATGATTAGTTCTGGCTAAATGAGTTATGACTGGAAGCGAAGAAATACTTTTGAGTCAAGGACAGAGGAGACTGGCAGGCTACAGTCCATGGGGTTGCAAAGAGTTGGACACAGCTCTTTGTGACTTAGCATGCACGCATGCAAGGCATTTAACTGTCAATGCAAGATCCCACAGAACTCTTTTTCCTCTGGCACCACAATGGCCACATTTGAGATGGGTTACTCTGCCAGAAAAGATCCTCAAGCGACCAGAGTAAACAGAGCCCACTTGTCAGTCTAAATTGGACAGGTAGCATGAGCAAGAAATAAATGTAGTTTTAAGGCACTAGGATTATGGGATTGCTTTATTACTGAAGTGTAACCTAGGCAATATAGATTGATAAAAGTAATTTTTATCTTAATAGTGTCACGAAGGTTTAATAAAGTAATATCAGAAGTATTTTTCACAGTGTCTAGCAAACAGTTCCCAGGCGGCTCTAGTGGTAAAGAACCTGCCTGCCAATGCAGGAGAACTAAGAGACGCTGGGTTGGGAAGATCCCCCGGAGGAGGAAATGGCAACCCACTCCAGTATTCTTGCCTGGAAAACCCCATGGACAGAGAAACCTGGCAGGCTACAGTCCATGGGGTCACAAGGAGTCAGACACTACTAAAGTCACTTAGCAACAGCAAACAGTAAATACTCAAAAAGTGACATCTGTAAGATGATTATAATACATTATTATCTTTTATAAGTTAGAATACTGAGGTTGTAAAATCTTCTGTAATGTGCCTCAGGCCACACTGCTGTTTAGTGAAAGAGCTGCTTCTGTAACATGTACAGCCAAAGGTCTGTTTATTTTTAAAGTCATCTCACTCTCCTCTTGTCATCAAACCTGGCCAAAACAAATCCCTCTAATAATTATTACCTTTTTGTTCATACATGTGCCTTTTTTGTTATTGTTCTAAAACCCTCTTTCTGTTACACAAAAATTTGACTTAACCTCTATTTCTTCCACATGTCAACTGGAATCAACTTAATTGCAGACAGTCCATTGTACTTATTCGAAACATAATTTCATGTGATTTTATAAGACAGCTGTGTATGGCATGGGGTATAAAGAAAGGAAACTGCATTTCCCAGAATCCTTTGCCAGTAGGATTCTGGTTAATTTCTTCTAAGGAGGAATTCCCATGAGCTTTGAAGGCAGAGGAGAAAATAACATACTTTGAGGATTTTAACTGCCTCATGGAAATGACTGAAAGCAAACAGATTGGATGTTAATCATGTTTTTACATTTGGAGGGAGTTTATTATAAACCTTGCCTCACACCACAGCAAAAGAATCAACAAACCACTACCATTACTACAAAAAAATATCAGGCCAAACTAAAGAAGTCTTTGCTGTGCAAGAGGTAAAACAATTCCTGAGACACCAAACTTCCACGAACAGGAGGCAAGCTGTAGTTTAAGGAAGATACAATCACTGCACTCACTAACAGGGGATTAATGACAAGGAGGAAATTCTAAAAGGTGAAGGCAGCTTTCAGAGAGAAAAAGGAAATGCAATTCCTCACAGAAAGTGCCTCCATGACTTCAGTGCACGTGTATGTGTGTGTCCTGGAGTGAGAGTGAGACTGTTTAGTACAAACATTACTGTCTGTACATGGGATGGATGTGTGTGGAGGGATGGACAATTTGTCTTTTAATTTCACAGAGTCTCAGAACAAGGAGAACCATGTCTAGACCTGATGGAGCACTGATGTGTCTCCTAGATACTTTGGAGATTGAGTTGGTTGTAATGACTGGCTGGTTCTTTGGATTTTCATCCATGCAGAAGGACTGAGTGTGTTTTCTGCAGGGTAAGAGAAATGGTAAAAAAAAAATATATTTGGCAAACAGAAGGGCATGCTGTAGAAAGAACAATGTTATGTACTCATCAATTCCTAGTTCATCTTCCTTTTCCTGGGCACACTGGAAAACTACATTTACAGACTCCCACAAATGTTACTGAGTTCTGGAATGTGAGCAGAAGGGACAAGAGTTGCTTCTGTTGCTAAGGCGGTTAAGTATCTATGAACTCTGAATACACTTCTTTTTCTTTTCCACTCCTGAGATTAGAAGTCACCTTTTAGATGACATAGTTGAAAGATGGAAGCAGCCTGAGAACTGAATCACTGTTTGGACATTTCTATCTATAAATCCTCCTCCAGCTACACTGGACTGTGACAGGAGTGAGAAATAAACTTTATAAAAGAAGTCATTAATATTATGGGGCTGTTACAAAAGTTGTCACTAATGATTGTGATCGGACTGGTCATACTTATTGAACAGGACAAACCAGGGGAAATTGGAACAAAAAGGTCAGTGAGATCTTTAGGGCTAATAAGCAATCATGGCAATCAGGTTAAGATTTGGTTGTTTGCCAAATATGACAGTAAACTCAAACGCAGATCTGAGATTAGAAAACCGGTCCGGCATAGTGATGTCTTAATTTAGTTGCTAGTATATATATTTGGGCTCCAGTTCCTTCAGGTAAGAAACAGAGTCTTCAACTTTGCATCCCAGGCACACAGTGCAGAAGAGATGAGATGAAATGTCCAACTTAGCATGGGCTTCAGGCTGTTTCTCAAAGCAGAGCAGATATGCAAGAGGAGATAATTTTGGTTGTAGAAAGTTAGCGAGCAAGTATCTAGACCCAGGCTTAGGAAGCTGGGTTCTCAGGACCACTGAGACCAGGCAAGCTATGCTCTGCATGCCACAGCAGTGCTAATCAAAAGACATTTCACAGAGGTCCCTCCATTCCTTGGCCTGGGGTCACAGCAGGTTATAACATCTGATGGAAAGAGGCTAAGTATAGAGGTTACATTAGCCAAGTTATTAGATTAAGAGATTATGCAAGTACACCCAGAGATACCATATTTGTATTATCTTTTATTTATTTATTTTTTTTAATTTTATTTTTACTTTATTTTACTTTACAATACCGTATTGGTTTTGCCATACATTGACATGAATCCACCATGGGTGTATATGAGTTCCTGAGGTACCATTTCACACCAGTCAGAATGGCTGCGATCCAAAAGTCTACAAGCAATAAATGCTGGAGAGGGTGTGGAGAAAAGGGAACCCTCTTATACTGCTGGTGGGAATGCAAACTAGTACAGCCACTATGGAGAACAGTGTGGAGATTCCTTAAAAAACTGCAAATAGAACTGCCTTATGACCCAGCAATCCCACTGCTGGGCATACACACCGAGGAAACCAGAATTGAAAGAGACACATGTACCCCAATGTTCATTGCAGCACTGTTTATAATAGCCAGGACATGGAAACAACCTAGATGTCCATCAGCAGATGAACGGATAAGAAAGCTGTGGTACATATACACAATGGAGTNAGGAAACCAGAATTGAAAGAGACACATGTACCCCAATGTTCATTGCAGCACTGTTTATAATAGCCAGTACATGGAAACAACCTAGACGACCATCAGCAGATGAATGGATAAGAAAGCTGTGGTACATGTACACAATGGAGTATTACTCAGCCATCAAAAAAAATTCATTTGAATCTGTTCTAATGAGATGGATGAAACTGGAACCTATTATACAGAGTGAAGTAAGCCAGAAAGAAAAACACCAATACAGTATACTGACACATATATATGGAATTTAGTAAGATGGCAATGATGACCCTGTATGCGAGACAGCAAAAGAGACACAGATGTATAGAACGGACTTTTGGACTCTGTGGGAGAGGGAGAAGGTGGGATGATTTGGGAGAATGGCATTGAAACATGTATACTATCATGTAAGAATGAAGCACCAGCCTATGTTTGATGCAGGATACAGGATGCTTGGGGCTGGTACACGGGGATGATCCAGAGAGAGGAAATGGGTGGGATGTGGGAGGGGGATTCAGGCTTGGGATCTCATATACACCCATGGTGGATTCATGTCAATGTATGGCAAAACCAATACGGTATTGTAAAGTAAAATAAAGTAAAAATTAAAAAAAAAATCAAAAGACATTAGGAGGCTTAAACTCTAGTCTTTGTTATAAGAATAGCTTTGTAACTGTGGTCAAGCTAATTCTCTGAATCTAAGTGGCAGTAGGGAAATATGAGAGGGTTTAATTTCAGTGTCCTTTATTTTTCTGGAGTCAGAGAGAGACCCATTTAAGAGTTAAGTGAAGCTTTGCATCCCCTCTCTAAAAAAATACACAAGTGCACTTACGGACACAATCTTCATACACTCCTAGTAAGTTCATCCAACCAATCCATTCTGAAGGAGATCAGTCCTGGGATTTCTTTGGAAGGAATGATGCTAAAGCTGAAACACCGGTACTTTGGCCACCTCATGCGAAGGGTTGACTCATTGGAAAAGACTCTGATGCTGGGAGGGATTGGGGGCAGGAGGAGAAGGGGACGACAGAGGATGAGATGGCTGGATGGCATCACGGACCTGATGGACGTGAGTCTGAGTGTGGTGATGGACAGGGAGGCCTGGCGTGCTGCGATTCATGGGGTCACAAAGAGTCAGACACGACTGAGCGACTGAACTGAACTGAACTGAACTAGTAAGTTCAAAGTATTTGACCCACATACTGAAACCCAGATTAAGAAATTATAGGATTCAGTGATTACCAAAGTATCTTTCAGGTTTGAAATTTGAAATATGACATGTTACCTCAGAATCATACACAAAATTTAGCTTTTTAAATTGAAGGGACACATACAGCATAAAATATTCTGTTGTTTTCAGACACCCCTGAAAGTACTGATTTAGAAACACTGGGATGGGATCCAGAAATCTGAGTTTTAATGAACTCTTCAGATGATGCTGGTATGTGCTCATGTTTGGGAGCCACTGACTGTAACAGTAAAGTGAGTAGGATTGAAAGTAGAGTATGTGAAAATCTAGATAGATTTGATGGCCCTATATGTAGGGCAATAATGCCTTAATAGGGGTGACAGGAGTATAAGTTCACCATCACATATGTTAATTAACTTTAATGGATTTGTTGGCATAATAGCTTATAAATCTGTAGTACACTGAAGTGATAAAATTGCTTTCATATATCTTACTATATTGGCTCTTCATAATAACCCTCTAATTTAGATAATAAACATTTTGTTCCCAATCTATAAGTAGGAATATTCAAGATTTTGTTAAAAATTTCTCAATTGAAGATGAAATTAGAGCTTATTTTTCTTTCTCTGAGGCTCCTTATGATGTGCCATGGTATGATAAGACCTTAAAAGACAGACATCAAAATGCACATTTTTATCATACTACATCAACAATATTTCCAACTTTGATTATTACCCTTAGTACTGTGACATTGTTAAAATGTATCAGAGGACAGATTTTTACTTGTTAGAAATTTAATGATTTGCATCATGTGATTTAAGGAAAGTAATCTCTTAAGCCCAACACATTTAAAGTTTATTTATTGCATTGTTGAGATGTGTATAAGAGACAGACTTACCTGTGAGTGTCCAGGAGTCTGGCGGAGGCATGATGTGACACTGTCTCTTATACACATCTAGATGTGTATAAGAGACAGGTATTGTTCTATGTAAAACTTATATCGAAGTATATATATTTCAAGGAAAAAATGTGTAATTATTTTATAGAGTGATAAAAATTAGCTGTTCTTTCCTTTATATCCCCCAGTTTTACTATTTGAGATGATTATTTTCATCTCCTTTAGCTATTTCTTCTGATATTTATTTTTTCCTATAGAAAAATAAGATATCTATATTGTTTTCTAAATGAATTATTTTTTAGATGTTACAGAGAAAGACCTCTATTGTTTTCATTTATATTAAGCACAGTATTATCAGAATATTATTTCACTTCCAATCCCAGATATGGATGTGGGTTTTCTATACATCAGATTATCCTGTGATATCAGCTAGATGTTCTACAGTTTAACTCAATTCTGACACTATCTACCTGAAGATATCATCAAATCCCACATGTTAAGAGTTCAGTCCTCCAGGAAAGTGAAGTGAAACTAGATTGTCACCAGTGCCTCTAACTGACTGGCTATAGATTGGAGATTCCCACATACCCCTTCTTTGGGTCAGTTTATTTGCTTATGGTTCACAGGTCTCAGGGAAGCATTTTACTTATTAGATAGCTAATTTACTGTGAAAGAACAGAACCTCGGAGCAGCAAAATAGAAGAGATGCAAAAGGCAAAGTATGTAGGAAGGGTGTGGGGTTTTCATGCCCTCTCTTGGTGAACCTCCACCTGTTCACCAACCTGGAAGCTCTCTGGAGCCTGTCCTTTTGGGTTTTTTGGAGGCTTCACTATATAGGGATGATTAAGAAATCACTGCTGCTGCTGCTGCTGCTAAGTCGCTTCAGTCGTGTCCGACTCTGTGCGACCCCAGAGACGGCAGCCCACCAGGCTCCCCCGTCCCTGGGATTCTCCAGGCAAGAATACTGGAGTGGGTTGCCTTTTAGCCATTGGTAAGTGACTCACTCTCCAGCCTCTCACCCATCCTGAGCATGAGGGTGAGGCTAAAACACCCAGCCTTCTAATTTGGCTGGTTCCCCTGGTAACCCACCCTCATCCTTATCTAGCGGCTTTCCAAAAATCACTGTATAACATAAACTCAGTTGTAATGTAAAGGGACTTGTTATGAATATGAAAGACATTTATGACTCTTATTACTTAGATTTTAGGAGCTCTGTGCCAGAAACAAGGCAGAAGGCCAAATATATACACATTTTTTATTATAAATCACAATATCACAGATGTTATATGTATATATTAATTTTCTATATTGAATGAAATATAAGAATTTACGTTATCCACTTCTGCTTTGCGTTTTCCTGTCTTCTATCTCTCCAAGATATGCATTTGGAGTTAAATAAATTTTCAGTTAAGTCAGTGTTTTTAGGAATGATCCTGGGTCTCTGGCATTGCAGGCAGATTCTTTACCATCTGAGCTACCAGGCAAGCCCGAGTGTTTTTAGTTAAGTCAATATTTAGTTAAGGCATATGTTTATGCCTATGTATGTAATATTCACTTTCACTCAACAAGTATTTATTATAAGTTTATAATGTGCCATGGGGCTTCCCTGAAAGCTCAGCTGGTAAAGAATCCATCTGCAATGCAGGAGACCTCAGTTTGATTCCTGCATCTGGAATATCCACTGGAGAAGGGATAGGCTACCCACTCCAATATTCTTGGGCTTCCCTTGTGGCTCAGCTGGTAAAGAATCTGCTTGCAATGCAGGAGACCTGGGTTCAAGCCCTGGGTTGGAAAGATCCCCTGAAGAAAGGGTACCCACTCCAGTGTTCTGGGCTGGAGAATTCCTTCGTGGTCACAAAGATTTGGACATGACTGAGTGACTTTCACACAATGTGCCATACTACTTTTTAGATACAAGAGGTAATTCATGAACAGAATGTTTTAGTGAAAACACAGAAATGAAAACGATAAATGAGTAAGTTGCATGGTAAGTTTGCAGAAGGCAAGTGCTAAAAGAAACAGAGCCAGTTAATAGCGATGGGGATTGAGAATGCTTTGTGATTTTAAATGGATCCTTATTGAAAAGGTGACATATGGCAAGCAGTTCAGCAAGTGAGAAATAAGCCACTCAGAGATCTAGCGGGTGAATGTTCCAGACCAAGAAAACCAGGCAAAGGTCCTAATGTGGAAATGTGCTTATGTGTTTCAGGAAAACAAAGAGACAGTGTTGGTGGAACAGGAAGAAAGAGGGACGGTAGCAAGAACTGAGGTTAGAGATTCATGAGAGGTTCATGTTGTATTGAGCCCTATAGGCCATTGTAAAGATGTTGGCATTTACTCAGAGAAATGGGGGCTTCCCTGGTGTCTCAGATGGTAAAGAATCGACCTACAATGCTGAAGACCTAGGTTTGACCCCTGGGTTAGGAAGATACCCTGTAGAAAGGAATGGCTACCCACTGCAGTATTCTTGCCTGGAGAATTCCATGGATAGACAAGCCTGGAAGGCTACATACAGCCCACGGTAAAGAGTCAGACACAAATGAATGATTAATATTTTCACTTCATTTTCAAAGAACTGGAGAGCCGAGGAGGACTTCAAGGTATGGACTGATATGTTTGCTTTATATATTAATTTGCATCAGGAAGATTCTCTGGAGGAGCGAACAGCAACCCACTCCAGTATTCTTGCCTAGAGAATCCCATGGACAGAGGAGCCTGGAGGATTATGGTTCCTAAGGGTCACAAAGAGTCAGACACGAATGAAGTGACTTAGCAAGCACTCAAGCAGGATAACTTTAGCTGCTGTGATGAGAACAGATCATGGGTTGGAGAATTGTTTGAAAGCAGAGAGACTAGATGGGAGGTAATTGTAAGAATTTACTCAAGAGATGATGATAACTCGGACCTAGGTGGTTGGGATTTTGAGAAAGGGTGATGTTATGGGTATATTTTGAGGGAAATTGAAAACCTACTACAATTGATCCATGTAATACTTTCACACTTGTTTGCTTCAACACTTTTGTTGGCCTTTTGTTTTCTATGTGCCTATGAAAAATTCATGGGAAACTTTCCAACTTAAGTATAGATTACTCCTCTATAATTGAACACATCAAATATTCTATTTGACCTGTTTTTAGACTGTAAGATGAAGGTATCCCCCTTGTACCTCTTTCTCCTCTTTTTCCAATTTAGGTTCAGTTATCTCTACGCCTGATACATTCTTTTTAATTAAATTAATTTATCTATTTTAATTGGAGGCTAATTACTTTATAATATTTTGGTGGCTTTTGCCATACATTTACGTGAATCAGCCACAGGTGAACATGTGTCCCCCATCCCAAACCACCCCCACCTCCCTCCCCATCCCTTCCCTCTGGGTTGTCCCAGTATCACTACCCAGATTTTACTTCTTTAACAGATTGGGATATTTGCTTTTTGGTATCATGGCTCTATTTTTCTTTATTTCCACCTTTGTCTATTTGTGTATCTCTTCCAAAAAAAACAATGCATTGGAGATAAAATTTTTGAGACTTTACATGCCTGAGCATGTTTTCATTATACCTTCATGAGTCTTATATTTTTGACTGGTTAATCTAGACAGGTGTTCTGGTTAATTTTATGTGTAAACATATGTAGGCTATGGCACTGAGTTGTTTGGCCAAACACCATCTAGACGTTGTGAGCTATTTTTTTCAGATATGATTAATATTTAAATCAATAACCTTTGAGTAAAGCAGATTATGCTCCATAATTTGAGTGGACCTTGGAGAAAAGTGGTGCTTACTCCAATTCTTGGATGTAGGGTTCTATATATGTATACTATTTCAAACTTGTTTATTGTAATTTTTTGATTTTTTCCTATTCTTTTTTCCTGTTGAATATACAGGTAACAAGAAGAGATTTGTTCTCAATTCTCCAAGCAAGAATACTGGAGTGGGTAGCCATTCCCTTCTCCGAGGGATCTTCCCAACCCAGAGATTGAACCCAGATCTCTTGCGTTGCACACAGATTCTTTACTGTGTGAGCCACCAGGGAAACCCTCAATATTTCACTCGTTTATTCTGTTTCTTCTTGTAGTTCTATAAAGTTTTTTCTTCATTTATTTTGTGACTGTTATCTGGTATATTTTGTTTTACCCTGGTAGATTAAAATTTTTTAACATGATAAGAGTTTTCCTTTATATGTATAAAAATGCTTTTTGCTTTGAAGTTTATTTGTCTGGTAGAAATAGAACTGCATGCTCCTCACTTTTATGAGTATGAACCTGGTATATATTTTATCAGTTCTTTACTTTCAAATTTCTGTGTTTTAGATGTAGTTTTCCCAAGTAGGCTATATCTAGATTGAGCTTTTTTAGGACACTGGGATAATTTTTGACTTAACTGTAGCATTTTGTCCATTCTAAATTTACGATAGTCATTAATATTTTTATTTCTATCATTTTATTTTGTCCTTTCCCCCAACTTTCCTTTCTTTTACTTAATCTTTTTCTTTCTTTTGATTTTAATTTTCCTTTTATTTGCTTTTTTTGAATTGATTTTTTGTTATCTTTCCATATTGTTTGGCTTCTAAAATAAATTGCCATCAGTTCTCTTTGGGAATGGGCAAGGGGAAGCATTAGAATACACTTACATGGTATTTATGGGTCCTTCCTCATTGATACCTGTCCTCTCCTTCATTCATTGGATTCAGGTTCTGAGAAGTGGTTCATATTCAGAAATTGAGCAAGGATGATAATTTTATTGGAGAAGATTCCACAGGCCCATGTTCATTCTTTTTTTTTTTTTTTAGATTGTGTAAACTAAGCAATACACTTTTTTGGCTCTTCATCTATGTTGTCTCTAGGAACATCTGGTTTCCAATCAGACTTTTCTGATATTCATGATAAATATACTCATCCTGCTTCTGACCATTAGTAATATCACCTGGATTCAATTATTTCAAAAATCTTATAATCTTTACTGATACTAGGATTCTAGGTCTATATCAAGACTGGCTATAAATGAGAACTACCACTCTCAGCAATGGCAATGGCTTCTCACTTTCATCATTTCAATAAATGGAAAATTTTCATGAAGCACAGCTTCATGAAATCATTGAATTTCTGGTTTCATCAATCTTATTATGCACTCTAGCATTTCTGATTTTCTTGAGGCTTTTGATCCTTTCTTTCACCATCTGCTATGATAGTTCTAGTATTTCTACATCACTTAGTATGGGCCTTGGGATTCCCAGGTGACACAGTGGTAAAGAACCTGCCTGCCAGTGAAAGAGACTTAACAAACACGAGTTTGACTCTGGGGTCAGAAAGATCCCTTGGAGGAGGGCAAGGCAACACACTCTGGTAGTTTTGCCTGCAGAATCCCATGACAGAAAAGCCTGGGGTCTGACAATCCACAGGATCACAAAGAGTAGGATATGACTGAAGCGACTTAGCGTGTAGGCACATAGCATGGACCTTCACTTTTTCTAAGCTTCAAAAGGCCATCTGAGCAATGTGTTAGCATAGTCTCCTAGAGTTCCTATCAAAGTATTTTATCCTGCATCTCAGGAAATTGGTCTCATTAAAAAACAAACAAACAAACTATGCTTTATTGAATTGTGTATTGTTTCCTTGATCCAGTACATTCAGTATCCATTACATATATTCACTTATTGTTCTCTTCCTCTCATAGCAGGCCTAGTAGTAACCCCTACTCACACCCCTCCCCTAGGTGACTTGACCAAAATCATTGATCTAATGGTCAAAAGGAGAGATGTGGAGAAAAGACGCTCCTGTAGGTATGTGTCATTTTGAAACACAAAGTTTACTGTATCATCTTTAATACAGAAAATGCTAGACTTTAATTGGTAAGAGTTATTTTTTCTGTAGGATGTTTCAGGGGAATCTGAAGATTCAGGGTATTCACTGCATCAGTACCAAAAGTTCAGTCCAAATCTGAGTGTCCAACATCTCTTCAATTAAGGACCTGACCTTGGCATAACAGACTAGCTGGACACGACAATGCAAACTTCTCTTGAACTCAGCTAGTCTTAAATAATTAAGTTCTAGGTCTCATTCAGAGCATTCTTCTGCATTTCCATGACAGGGAAGTAGAGACTTTATATAATGTCAAAAAGGACCTCAATTCACACTTTGTTTTCAACTGGTATTTAATAACCCATAGCCTTTTACTGTCTTTCATTAGTGCATCAATATTGCCCAGGAATACTCATCTGATTCTATAATCCTTGTATTTACTACTCCCACTGCACCTCTCAAACATCTACAGTACTGAAGCTGCTGGTATACCCTTTCATTGGTATTGCATCCCAGATCATCACTGGTGAAAATGTTAAAATTGGCACTAATATAGCATAACAGGAGCCATCAGTTATGCACTTATCACTAGTGATGGTGTCCTCATTGCCAGACAGCCAATGATGGTTTATAACCAGCTATAAACCTCTTTTAGGGCCTGCTTCTTAGGATCACACCTCATATCAATTGCCTTATTTTTCTTTCTCAGGCTGTAAGCTCAGACATGGAGATTGAACATGAGATATTTATTTTGGAGTGTGGTTTGACTTATCTACTTCTACATAATAAAAAACTTTTATGGCAGAAGAAAAAGCTATTTTATTATATCTTACAGTCATAAGAGTCAAGAATATGGGCAGAGCTTAGCTAAGTGATTCTTGTGCTTCATGTGGAGTTGAAAAAATCGGTTGGGGATGTATTCACTTGGCGGCTGAGCTGGTTCTCAGATCACTCGTGCCTGATGTACTGGCAGAGAGGACTGGAAGGCTGTTTAGTTGAGCTCTTTACTCCTTTCATATAAAGTTCAGGACCTCTTAAATTCCACAGTCTTCTTTACAGTTTAGGCCTAAACTGGCAATATCCCTTCTATTGTAGTTTTTTGTTCAAAGTAGTCACAGGTAGCTCAGGTTCAAGGTGAAGATACATAGACTTGGTGGTAAGAATGTCACAGGATTTGCGGTCATCTTTATGGCCAATCTGACACAAATACTCTCAGGGACATGGCATATTAGGGAATCAAGAGAAGCAGGATTGGGCAGAGGGAGAATTTAGACTAAAATACATTTGCAACAGAGGCAAATTCCATTGGGAGTTCTGGAGCTAGAATGACCATTTGAAGTTGTCCTGAATTATGGCCAGCAGGTCAAGTTTGTGTATGGGCCAGCCATTTGATACTGACTGTCTCTGAGAAAGAAAGGCATGTAACTTTTTTTGAGGAAGCTCTTTTTTTGCCTATGGCGATTCTCAGAGAGAAATTCAGTTGTGAGCCATTATCAACCAACACTCCCGCCCAGCTAAGCACCCATGTTGTGAAGGGGCCATCTGGGTGGTGCATCACAGCATCCATTACAAATATCAGGAAATAAATTGAAGAAGCAAACACTATTTATGGCCTAAGTACATGAATTATAAATAGCAAGTATCAATAACACTGAAAATTAAAATATTGATGAAGAAATGGGTTAAGATAATTGAAAGCATGTATTTTATTAAAAAAAGATAGAATTGTTAAAGAACAGATAATTCAGTAAAGTATAATCAGTATCTCTAAAGGCAGAACCTAATCAGTGGAACAGAAAATGATTTCTAAAATGGTTATGATCAAAAGATGAAAAGAGCACATGGTTTGTAAGGAAATTTTTTCATAGGCTGCTGAACATAAAAACGTATTCTTTTTAACCTTTTGCATTTCAAAAGTGAAAATAAAATTCTTTACTTCTAGTAAATGGAAGATTGAACTGTTTCTCCATTTTTTTCTTAGAAAAACAAGCAAATAAAAATCCCCTGAAATTTTTATATTGAAACTAAAAAAATAGAAATGCCCCATAGATTTTAAGTGTAAAGGCTGCTAAGTTTTGCAAGGCAGCATGAGCCACACAGGAGAAGGGAAGCAGCAAAGTACTCCAGGAGCAACAGGTTTCTAGAAAGGCCAATATGCAAAGAAGGTGTGGATCTGGAGAGGACAAAACAGAAACTGAAAAAAAAAACAGTCATAGAGCATGAAAGAAATGTATACGGGGAATTTCCTGGTGATCTAGTGGTTAGGACTTGGCATTTTCATTGCCCAGGCTTGGGTTCAATCCCTGATTGGGGTACTGAGATCCCACAAGCCACACCACAGTGCCGAAAAGAAAAAAAAAAAGAGAGAGAGAGAGAGAAATGTATAGAACAGAATTACGGATAAGTGGTGGTATGTCTTCGAAAAGCCAGTAAAACCACTCTGTAGGGGAAACTTTTGCAGTGGCTGGACAGATATCTAGTTTATTACATAATAAGTAAAATTGGAGCTGGCCAAGCATTGAAGAAATAAAGTGGGAAAGACCTTCCCAAAGTATATGTCATAAAATAAGAAAGAATAGATGAAAGTTTTGATCAATACTTTTTCAGTTCAGTTCAGTTCAGTTCAGCCGCTCAGTCGTGCCCGAATCTTTGTGACCCCATGAACCGCAGCATGCCAGGCCCCCTTGTCAATCACCAACTCCCGGAGTCCACCCAAACCCATGTCCATTGAGTCGGTGATGCCATCCAGCCATCTCATTCTCTTTTTCATGAACTATTAATAAAAAGTTAAAAAAAGAGACAATTTCCATGAAAGGAAACCCCAAAGTGAAAATTCAACATTTTGGGGAAAATATAGTGAGAAGACAGGAAATGATGAAATGTACATAGGCCAACTAAGGAAAAATGTAGGAAAAATAACAACAACAAAATACAAATGAAGTCAAAATTGACTGTAACACAAAATAACAAAATCACTCAGGATAATACAGAAAGAGATCCAGAATATAGAATGAGAAAATTGATCTAAATAAAATAAAAATATAGTGGAGTTGAAAAGGATTAAAGAGAATGGTTAGATATTCAAGAAAGGCAAAGGAGATCAATGCACATAATTGGAGTATCCCAAGTAGAAAGACATAATAATGCAACAGAATATAGAAATATATAATTCAAGAAAATATTCTTGAAATAAAACAAGGCTTGAATGTACATTTTTGAAGATATATTGTACACCAGGGCAATTTGAACCTTAATGGTCAATAATGAGATACATTTTGAAACCATTAGTCCTTAAATAAAGAATCTTTTGCAAAGATAAGGCAAAATATCAATTTCTTTAGAAGAGGGGGAAAAAAGACAAATTAATCAGATTTCATGTTTTCCTTAGCAGGATTCAGTATTTGAAGATAGTGGAGCAATATTTATGTGATAAGCTAGGTAAAATGTATAAACCAAGGATTGTATATCCAGTCAATTTGTGCTTCAAGTGAAAATTCAACAAACTGATTTGAACACACCAAGCACTCATGGATTATTGCTACAAAAAGTCCTTGTTGAGGAAACTGCTTATAGGTGAACTTCAATCAAATAAGAGGTAACTAGAAAGCAATGGAAAAGTCATGAATTAATTTTGAATGTATATATTTTTTAAAACCAAGACTAAAGCAAATGTGGAGCTGAGGGTGACAAACCAAATATAAACTTTATTATGTTCTAACAATTGTAAAATGTTAACTACTCACAAGGTGAAAAGGAAAGAAAGTCTGTTACTACTTCAGAAATGTCCTCGAGTCAAAAGATATCATTTCAAATTTATAAAATTAAGTAATATGTAAATACATAAGAACAATCACACAAATGTATGCTGTGGTGTGTTTAATCACTCAGTCATGTCTGACTCTTTGTGATCTCATGAACTGTAGCCCTCCCGGCTCCCATGTCCATGGGGATTCTCCAGGCAAGAATACTGGAGTGGGTTGCCATGTCCTCCAGAGGATCTTCCCCACCCAAGAATCAAACCGGGGTCTCCTTCATTGCAGGTGGATTCTTTACCAGCTGAGCTGCTAGGGAAGTACTTGTATATTGGATTGCTTAATGTCAAACTGGCATTTGCTGCTGTTATCTAAATCTAAAGTTTTTTTCTTAGGTTCCTCTTTATTCTGTAGTATCTGACTGAAGAGTTGGTACAGTTGTTCAAATAAAGGAGCTCCCAGAGGGTGTGGAGTAGAAGAAGGAAGGAGAATCCATTTATTTTGGAAGGCTACGTGGGTGGGGAAGATCCTTTGGAGAAGGAAAAGGCAACCCACTCCAGTATTCTTGCCTGAAAATTTCCATGGACAGAGGAGCCTGGCAGGATATGGTCCACGGGGTCACCAAGAGTCGGACATAACTTAGCAACTAAACCACCACATGGTGATCAGACATGACAATTATATGCAGACATACATGTAGATCTTAGTTGATTCTCGTTCTCTTTCTGCTTCCATTGATATTTGTTTAATGAATAAATTAATGCAGAATATATGATATTAATGCTATATAAATCAGAAGAAACAGAGCATTGCAAAGGATAAATGGTTAAAAAGTCAAATACCACCCACAGATCATACAAGATGACTCCAAAGCACCCACAAGACTCCCCAGTTAGGAACTGTTGACCATGTGAGAGACATTTTAATGGATCAGGTTTTAGTGAGTTGAAAATGAGTTTGCAGGGAAGGAAAGTAGAGAGTAAAGAGAATAGAAATAAAGAGAAAACTTTTGTTTGTTTCTTTTTGTTTATTAATGTGTGAGACATTGAACACATTCCTGGCATGTAAGGAGGAAATTAGGTGAGGGAACAGATTTTATGATATGAAGAGAGTAGTTCATGATGAAGCCCACAAGAGGAAAGATAGACCTTGTACAGAAGCACGGAAACCTCCTTTGAGAATGGAGTTAATAGTAGGGATGGCTGTAGTTAAATCTGGTGGCAAAATATTATAAAGATTGATGATACTCTGTTAGAGTGGTCTTATTTACAAATGTGGATATTTGCCAAAGGAGGGGAGAAAGCAGTGCTATTTGAGAATAAAGAAGCTTGGATTAGATTACAATAGAAATAGGACTGAGTAAGCTGACTTAGTTCTAACTCAGTTGTTTGAAGACTTTGTGTGTGGGTTTTTTTTTTTTTTTTTTTGAGGTACAGAAATTGGATGTGCAGGTTTTCTGAAGTGATGTTTCTACATCAAGGTAAAGTGTATACTGAAAGAAAGTTTGGAGTTTTTAAATGAGTGTATAGATGTAGACTGACAAACTGGTTGACGCAGTGAAATTGGAGTAAATGGTTTAAAGAAAATAAGACAAAGAAGATATGGTAAGAAATTAGCTTATTAATTTCAAGATTTCAGAGATGGAGTCTTGTAGAAGATAACGAGGTTTTTGAAGCTGGTAATTTTACTGTAGTGAAATAAAGGCCACTGAAACTGAGGTCAATAAACTGAAGGTAAAGGTCACATGTTACCGTGGAAAAAGCCACAGATACTGACATGTATCTCTCAATCTCTGGGACAATGGAAAAAATAACATCTCTGTGGCCCTTGGTTTCCTATAAGTAGAATTAAAGTGCTATTTTGAGCATTTTTATATAAAGTACATATAAAGGGCCTAGCAAAAAGCCTAGCATGGGAGTTGTTTGATTACATTATTTTATTGTTGCTACTGCTATCATTTTTACTGTTATTGTTGTTAAATAGGTCATGGACATTGGTGTTATCAGATTTTGAGTGCAGAGGGATCAAGTCTGTAAGTTGTCAGTGAACACAAGGCATCAATAACAAAAAGAATGATAGAAAGTGGTAATGGGGATTGCTAGAGGTGATAGCTTGGAACAAAAGAAACCTGACTTTCATGCTCTGGTGAAATCAGGAATAAAAATTTAAATAGTAATTTGTAACAAGAGAATTGTGACTTCTCTGTCTGCATTTTTGCCTGGAAAGAATAAGATAAAGTAGCATTGTATGAAGGAATTGTAAATCTAGTAGAAAATAGAGTAGAATGAAATTCCAGGGCCTGGGGTGGGAAAATTGTGAAGGACTAAGGGAACAGTAGGAGAATGGTTAAGGAGAGAGGAGAGAGAGTAGTGTAAACATGAAAATGTGGGAAAATGAGAAAATCAGAGGGTCCACAACCTGGATGATAGCAAGTGTGATACGCATAAGCACAATGTACTGAATGACTGGGTACCAAATAGTCATAAAAATAAAATTATTTTCATGTGGTGCTGGCTGAATCTTCTCTTGTTGGTGAAAAGTTGGGGGTGCTAGAGACCTGATCATGCCATATATAAATAACTGAGACCAAGGATACAGAATATGTTAGATATTTTAAAATTGTTTTGGGAATACAAGGATAGCTAAACTCAAATAACTAAAATCACATTTAAAATGTAAATATGAGTTTTTAAAACCTACATTTTTATTTAACTGCAGTGATCTCAGAGAAAAGATAATTAAAATAGTGCTGGAAACTTGCTTCTTTGGTAGAATAAAATATTTGAGATTTCCACTTAGCTGGCTAAATTGTCTTCTAAACTTTCATTTACCATTAAAAAATATTGGTCATTTCAAAATCTTGGGCACAAAAAGTTGCATTTTAATTCTAGAATAATATATGAAAAAGTGAAAATATTGCAAGCATTAAAATGTGAGCTTTTTAGATAGTACTTAAAACTTTAATTAGGAATATAATCCAGAGCTGATAGGTTTTCTTTGTCACCCTTGAAACAACACATAGACAGCAAGTTGCATGTGGCTCATAAACACATATGGAGACTTGTCCTTAACCTGCCTGGTTCAGGGAGTCTTGATGACGGGCAGCTACGCAGGCATCAGAATGAAAGCAATGGACTATCATCCAGATGTGATACTCATTTATTAAAATCTCAGCCATTTGCATTTTTCTTAAAACACCATATTTAAGATATTTATTGGCAATTGGAACATGAATTTGTAAGTCTTCTAAAAAGATATAAATAAATCTTAATGATTAAATTATTGATTTGGAATTTTTTTTAAGCCAAGTAGTTAAAGGTATAAACAAAATAGACTAACTCAACATTCAAAAAACTAAGATCATGACATTCAGTCCCATCACTTCATGGCAAACAGATATGGAAAATATGGAAACAGTGAGATCTCAACCATAAGAAAGGCTGAAGAACTGAAGCTTTCAACCTGTGGTGTTGAAAAAGATTCTTGAGAGTCCCGTGGACTGCAAGATCAAACCAATCAATCCTAAAGGAAATCAGCCCGGAGTATTCATTGGAAGGACTGCTGCTCAAGCTCCAATATTTTGGCCACCTGATATGAAGAGTCCACTCATTGGAAAAGACCCTGATGCTGGGAAAGATTGAGGGCAGGATGAGAAGGGTGGTGACAGAGGATGAGATGGTGGGATGGCTTCTCTCAGGAGCATGCTTTCCCCAGATGTGGGTCTGGCTTGCTTCCTTATCTCCTTCAGATCTTAACTCTAATAACACATTTTTAATGAGCGGTTATTTGAACAGACTGTTTAAAGTTGCAGGCTCTTACTCTGGAATTTCTTACCCTACTTAATGTTTCTCCATAGCAAATATTACTACATCTTCTAACAAAATTTCAATTTACTTATTTCATCTATTATCTGCCTCTGTAAACTATCATGAAAGTTTCACTAGGAAAAGTGCTTGTTTGTTCACTGCTGTATCTTCACCACCTAGAACAGTGCCTGGCGTGTGTATTCTGTCTGATAAATGTAAAAACTAGAACTCAGAGGCCCATTTTCAGAATGATAATTATGGGGGAATTTTTCATATGTCAAGAAAATTATTAGAGATGTATTAAACACTGCCTCTTGAGAAATCTATATACAGGTCGAGAAGCAACAGTTAGAACTAGACATGGAACAACAGACTGGTTTTAAATAGGAAAAGGAGTACGTCAAGGCTGTATATTGTCACCCTGCTTATTTAATGTATATGCAGAGTACATCATGAGAAACACTGGGCTGGAAGAAGCACAGGATGGAATCAAGATTGCTGGGAGAAATATCAATAACCTCAGATATGCAGATGACACCACCCTTACGGCAAAAAGTGAAGAGGAACTAAAAAGCTTCTTGATGAAAGTGAAAGAGGAGAGTGAAAAAGTTGGCTTAAAACTCACCATTCAGGAAACGAAGATCATGGCATCTAGTCCCATTACTTTATGGGAAATAGATGGGAAAACAGTGGAAACAGTGTCAGACTATTTTGGGGGGCTCCAAAATCACTGCAGGTGGTGATTGCAGCCATGAAATTAAAAGACGCTTACTCCTTGGAAGAAAAGTTATGACCAACCTAATAGTATATTCAAAAGCAGAGACATTGCCGACTAAGGTCCGTCTAGTCAAGGCTATGGTTTTTCCAGTGGTGATGTATGGATGTGAAATTTGGATTGTGACGAAAGCTGAGTGCTGAAGAATTGATGCCTTTGAACTGTGGTGTTAGAGAAGACTCTTGAGAGTCCCTTGGACTGCAAGGAGACCCAACCAGTCCATTCTAAAGGAGATCAGTCCCGGGTGTTCTTTGGAAGGAATGATGCTAAAGCTGAAACTCCAGTACTTTGGCCACCTCATGCGAAGAGTTGACCCATTGGAAAAGACTCTGATGCTGGGAGCGATTAGGGACAGGAGGAGAAGGGGATGACAGAGGATGAGATGGCTGGATGGCATCCCCGACTCGATGGACATGAGTTTGAGTGACCTCCAGGAGATGGCGATGGACAGGGAGGCCTGGGGTGCTGCAATTCATGGGGTCGCAGAGTCAGACATGACTGAGCGACTGAACTGAACTGAAGCACTTGCTACTTGTTTATATTTTCATATTTTTTATTCAAAAAGATGATTTTAATAAGAATCATAAGATTTAAGCTGAGCATGAAAGGGGTTGAGTTTTAGCATCATAAAAAAGCATTTTAAGATGCTTTCATCTTAAAAATTAGCATGACACATGAATTTTATAGAATGGGACAAAAATATAATAAACACTTGTAGGATTAAGTTTAAATAATGTTGCAAGATCAACATTAAATTTTATCAGACCCTGAAAACTTTGCCACATTTGCTCTTCACAATTTGTTAAAAAATTACAGATATAGTTGGAACATCTTGAAATATCAGATGATCCCATTTTTCACTACTATATTTCTAGACTGACTGCTATCCTGAATTTGGTATTTGAAATTTCCATGAATTTATATACATATGTATAACATATGGGTGTCTCCATGTGTTTCTATAATATTGTTTTATGTCTTTTCATACTTTATATATGTGATGCCATAATTCAAGTCATATTCAACTTGCTTTTCCCCTCACCACAATTCTGTTGGTATTTATATGATAATACTGAGAGCTCAATTAATTTTAATTGCTATATAGTATTTAATAATTATGCTAAAATGAATTTATTCATTCTATTGATAAACATTTAGACCTGTCTCTTATATTGGGAACAAATGTGAAAATTTCTCTAATGTACTTAAAGGTGTAAATTTTAAATCAAAACTTTTATGCATTTTTCTCTTCATTAGAGATTATTAAATTATCCTTCAAAGTCATTATGTTGATGAGTATGCATAAAAGCAAGGTTAAGCATTTTTTCCAGATCCTTTCACTAGTTATTATTGTTAGACTTAAAATTTTCTAATTTGACATGTGTGAAATAGTGTCTAATATTGCTTTATTTGCATGTCCCTGATTAGTCATGTTGTTGAGAATCTTTTCATTTTTGGTGGGCTATGTAAGTTATCTCCTCAACAAATTATTTGTTAAATATCCTTTAACAATTGTCCTCTAGATTAGTTTTTTTCTTATAGATTTATGTGCTATTCATAAGCTTTGTATATAGCATTTTTGAAAGTTTCATGGGGTGATCATCCAAACCAGACCATTTTTTAAGAATGCAAGGATTTACCTTTAATAACTGTATCGGTAATAGAAGAAAATCAGGATTACTTTGGGCAATCTGTGTTTTATGGTTACCTAGTTATAAGCATTGGCAACTATAGCTTCTCTTTTAACTTTGTTGATAGTATATTTCACTGAACAAATGACTTTAAAGATAATCAAATTCATCAATTTTTAAGCTAGTCACAAAAAATAAGTGCTGTATTGTTAAACATATATGAAATACCTAGAATAGTCAAATTCATAAAGACAAAGTAGAATGATGTTTACTAGGGGATGGGAGGAGAGGGGGAAAGGGAGTTTTTTGTTCAGTGGGTAGAGTTCCAGATTTTCATTAGTGGAAGTGTCCTAGAGATGGATGGTAGTGCTAGTTGCATAACACTGTGAATGTACACAGAGCTCTACACTTACAAATGATTAAATTTAATTTTGTGTATATATTTTACTATAATAAATGTAAAATTAGAATCAATGAGTTATTATAAAGAAAAAAATGCTGGTGGTTAATTAGTTGGTTACATTTATATTACCTCATACATCTTTTTTTTTTTTTTAGGAAGTATCCAAGATATTTTTTAAAATGTATTTTTGTTTTAATTACTGTGAATCTTCATTTTATTTTCACATTGATGGTAATTTAACTGGACATAAAATGTTTAGTGGATGATATTTCCTCTTGGCACTTTTCTCGTGGTCAGCCTAATGACCAATTCTTTGTGGAAAATATCTTTTTGATAACTTTATAGTTTCTTGCAATCTTAGATGGTTTTATTATAACATTAGTTTAGATTCAGATTAATTTAATGGTGTAGTAATTAAATTTTACTTCAATCTGAGGATTGGGTCTTTTTGTAGAAGTCTTAGAAAATATTTTGTTGTTATTATTTTAGAGTTGTTTCTTCATCAACTTTCTTATGAAATTTTTGTTCAATAATTTAAACCTTCCTAATTGACCCCACACATCTCATAGTTATTTTTTGTTTCTCTGGTCATTCTTTTGAAACCTTTTTCAGAGTGTCTATAAGATTATTTTCATCAGGAACAAGTTCATATTTTTAGTTTTACTTTCATTTTGATTTAACTTTCCATCTCTTTCTTTCCAATGGAAGATTTTTGGGTTTTGTGTTTATTTGTACTTTATCCTTGGGACCTTGCTTATGTAATGTTACTTTGGGTTTTCTGCTTTATTGTAATATGGTTGAATCTCATGATCTGGTCATATAAATACTGGGTAGTTGATTAAATTCCTGGGTCGTACGGCTATGTCTTCTTTTTCTCATTATCCTAGATAGAAAGATTTCCTTGAAAATCTAACCCAAGGCAGTGTAACAGCAACATTTTTTCCCCAAGCATCCCATAGTCTTCTGGTGTCAGGCAGTGAGTTTACCTTTCGTCTTCTATTTTGTATTGAGAATGTTACCTTCCACACCACCTGGTTACAAACTATTGGGCAGCACTGCTGCTTCCAGTCTTGAAATCCTCCAAGCCTATGGTTTTCTCTCAGGTCATTATTTTGTATTTCTATATTATCCCCATGTTCCACTGGACTTATCCCTTTGTTTTATTGCTATTGCTATGTGTTTTGAGTAAAAGCCGTGTATTTAACCATGCATTTAACATCTTTACCAGAGTCATTTGTTAAGTATAATTTTAAATGGTTATGATACATTATAGTTGGGAATGGAAATAAAGATTATGATCTTATTTCCCAAGGTTGAAAACTATTATAAAACAGTTTAAGGGTTAAATAAACTTTCAAATAAAAGAATCCTATTTAACATCTTTACCAGAGTCATTTGTTAAGTATAATTTTAAATGGTTATGATACATTATAGTTGGGAATGGAAATAAAGATTATGATCTTATTTCCCAAGGTTGAAAACTATTATAAAACAGTTTAAGGGTTAAATAAACTTTCAAATAAAAGAATCCACTGACACCTTTTCTTGAATATGCATCCCATCTTCTAATCATGAAAAATTTTTTGACTGCTCTGTATTACTCTGAAGCCTTTAGTTAAAGTGGATATTGGGAGTCCTGGGAAATGAGAAATAAAATGAGGCAGACTCGTCAGTGGACAATTTTTATAAAATATTTTTCCATTTAATGCATTAAAAATGCTGCTTAGTATTTGACACCAGAACTTATGTAAATACTCACACTACGTTGTGTCCTGTTTGTACCAAGGGAAATGAAGAATAAGTAGATTTTGAAAAAAAATATATAGGCATTTTTCAGAGACATTCCAAAATTCCCACAAAGTTTAGCTCTTAGGAAATCAAACCACTGAAACAATGACCCAGTCTATTATTGTTCTAACTGACCCAGTTTTCCTGTGGAAATATTCCTTAAATGGTGAAAATAGACTATTCTGCTTGCTAATTAATATGAAGTTCAGTGAAATAATGTGGAATATTCAAAACTGTGTAGTTAAAAGTTAAATTATCATTTGTAGGTTTTTAGTGATCCAAACTTTTTTTTTTTTTTGGGTTTTGTTTATTTTTGTGTGTGTGAACAGAAAATATTCTTTGGTACAGAATGATTGTGAAAAGTCTGGCATAAAAGATAGATTACATCAGTTCATAAAGGATATAGAGGATGTCTAAGTTGCAATTTTCTGCTAACCATGCCATAATTTGCAATGTTATATAATTCTAAATAGTTAACATTTGAGTATTTAGTATCAGGTAATATGCTAATGCTGGAGAAGGCAATGGCACCCACTCCAGTACTCTCGCCTGGAAAATCCCATGGACGGAGGAGCCTGGTAGGCTGCAGTCCATGGGGTCGCCAAGAGTCGGACATGACTGAGCGACTTCACTTTCATTTTTCACTTTCATACATTGGAGAAGGAAATGGCAGCCCACTCCAGTGTAGTTGTTTGGAGAATCCCAGGGACGGAGGAGCCTGGTGGGCTGCCATCTATGGGGTCGCACAGAGTCGGATACGACTGAAGTGACTTAGAAGTGACTTAGCAATATGCTAATGCAGTTCATGTGTTATCTTACTTAATCTTGCAAATAATCCAGTGATATTTGTTTCAATTTTAGAAATGAAAATACTGAGACTTAGGGAGAGTAAATAACTTACCCATGAATGTACACACCTTGTAGATGATAGGTTCAGCATGTAAATTAGATTTGCTTGAGCTTAACTCTTATTCTAAATTGTGTCTCAATAACTTATTATAATCAGATTAAAAAAAAGAACAAATGTGGTTATATGAATTTTTGTTATTCAAGTATTAGAATAATATTAAAAAAATAAAACTTGAGAATAGGAATTTCTTCAAGACTGATAGAAACATGTCTGAAGAACAGAAGAGTCAGCTTAAAGTAGCTCCCATGAACCAAATATGGAATCATTTGAGCATTAAAAATTATAATTACAGTGAAAGACAAAGAAAAGGGGGAGGAAGAAGAAAGGAAAGCCCCTTCTCATAGAATGATGCCAGTTAATAAATGTTGAAGGAATGACAGAAATAGAAAATCATCATTTGCAAGTGTCATCAGGTCAGTACAGTTCAGTTCAGTCCAGTTCAGTCGCTCAGTCGTATCTGACCCTTTGCGACCGACCCCATGAACTGCAGCACCCCAGGCCTCCCTGTCTATCACCAACTCCTGGAGTTCACTCAAACACATGTCCATCAAGTCGGTGATGCCATCCAGCCATCTTATCCTCTGTCATCCTCTTCTCCTCCTGTGCCTAATCCCTCCCAGCATCAGAGTCTTTTCCAATGGGTCAACTCTTTGCATGAGGTGGCCAAAGTACTAGAGTTTCAGCTTTAGCATTATTCCAAAGAACACCCAGGACTGATCTCCTTTAGAATGGACTGGTTGGATCTCCTTGCAGGCCAAGGGACTCTCAAGAGTCTTCTCCAACAATCAATTCTTTGGCGCTCAGCTTTCTTCACAGTCCAACTCTCACATCATAGTAATAATCAATTCAGGTAAGGGTTATCAATGAACACGAAAATAATTGAGTGAAAGATGTTGGGAACAGAATATTCATACAGGATCAGGGTATTACTCCAGAGATTACTTGTTAATTAAAAAGAGAAAAGGATCATTTGCAATGGAGAAATTTTAAGCATATTACCTTAACCAAATGATTGAAAGGAGAATCACCAATGGTGAGAAAATATGACAATAAGTATATCATGATATGATTATAGGGAAGTACACAATATCAATTAAGAGATTTTTTGGAAAAGCTATTTAATGTGTATACAATCAAGAAAAAATGATTAGTCTAGCTTGCAAGATTATCTACTGAATAACTTGGTCAGATTTTAAAAGGTCAATATCATGAATGATAAAAAGAATGAGAAAGAGAAGGAGGAGGAGGAGAAGGAAGAGAATGAAAAGAAAGGAGAAGAAAAAGAGTTGACAAAAGTTCTAGGATGCTAGAGATATGATAAATTACAAATGATATTTGTTTTAGATCCCAGAATAAAGTTAAAATGATCATTAAGACTTGTCAGAACAATGGGGAAGTTTAAATGTGAATCACATATTAGATAATACTTCTGAATCAATGCTAAATATCTGGATGTCATAATAGCATTGCCAATATGTAGAAAATATTCTCATTTTAACAAATACATGTTGAAATATTTAAGATGAAATATGATGTTTGTGTCTTACCTTTTAATGGATCAAAAAAGATGCATCTAGGTAAGGAATATGTGTACTCATTCTACTGTATTTTTTTAAGATTTGTTTATTTCTTGGCTGTGGTAGGTCTTTGTTGCTACACATAGGCTTTTTCTAGTTGTGGCAAGAGGGTACTCTTAGCTGTGGGAGGCGGGATTATTGCAGTGGCTTCTCTTGCTGCAGAGCACAGGCTCTAAGCATGTGGGCTTCAGTAGTTGCAGTGTGTGGGCTCAGTAGAGTTGGCACATGGATTTAGTTGCTCCGCGATATGTGGGGTCCTCCCGAATCAGGGATTAAACTGGTGTCCCTTGCACTACAAGGCAGACTCCGCCTTGGACCACCAGTGAAACCCTCCATGTACTATTTTTTTCAGTTTTTATATGGGCTTTAAATTTTGTAAAATATAAAAAGTTGGGCAAAAAATAAATTCACTTATTGCTATTGATTCCATCAATTTTTTTGACTGCATTAATGATCAAATGTAATAACGACGGAGAGCATGTTGGGAGAAATTCTACTTAATTACTAAAAACAATTTTACTCAGTGGCTTGACTGTATTTCAATGATTATTTTTCTTCTTTCTTTTTTATTCTTTCTTTTGTGTGTGTGTGTGAAGAAATGTAGACATAGTCAAAGTTTTAGGATTGCCTTACATTAACCAAGTTTTACTAGGGAGGTGGAGAGAAACTTTCTTGTCACCAGAGAAGAGCTAATACGTAGCCTGGAATTTTATTTATTTGAACCAGTAACTGTGTATAGATAGACTATACTTAAATAAAATAATTGTTTTTAAAAGGTGACTTAATGCGGATATTTTGCCTTTGCTTCACTGTTGTATTTGGACTGAAGATCAGGAGATAGATAACTTATCTTTTAAATTTATAATTTAGGGTGTCATAAGGAATAGTATTTGAACTGGATGGATGGTAGGATAGACGTGTGCATGATATCTTGGAGTTTGAGCTGGATAACTGGTCTTAAGGTTGTCTCCCTTGAGGAGAAGTGAGTCTGTCCAATGTGTGAAAGAAAGGTGCAGAGATGCATACATTGTAAATTATGCCAACTATTCTCTAAAGTTTGTACTTTACTTTGCACAGGATAGAGTTGTCATTAGGAAGGATCATTTTTATACACTGTATCAACTCCAGAAATTATTATTCTTTTAATGCTTGCCAATCTGATTATAACATATCTCATTATTCTTTTATAATATGCTCTTCTGCTGATTACTAGTGAACTTGTATATATATATCAAGATATGTTCATTGGCCATTTCTGGTTATTTTCTAGAATTGCCTGATGTATATATAGCATATACCATTTATGTGCTAGTTCTGAGCCATTTTATCTAATATTTCCTGAGACCTTGGAAATGTGTTCTGTCCCACCTAATACTTTATATATATCAAGATATGTTCATTGGCCATTTCTGGTTATTTTCTAGAATTGCCTGATGTATATATAGCATATACCATTTATGTGCTAGTTCTGAGCCATTTTATCTAATATTTCCTGAGACCTTGGAAATGTGTTCTGTCCCACCTAATACTGAGGCAACCAACTCTGTACAGGCTCTTACTGCTTCATGTGGTCACAACATGACAGTTACCTCAAAACATCTGTTTGGAACTCATACCTGCACTACCAAGTGGTCTGGGGAAGTTAAAGCCCCCTGGGGTAGGCTTTCAATAATATGAGAGGCAACCATAAATAAATACTTGGAATGACTCTAGAACACAGAGTCTCAGAATGGTATTTTGGGGCTAGATCACTCAGCACTGTGAAAGCAGTAAGAACCTTGCTGCAGGTGAGAAGTGGAGTGGCTGTAATCCATGGGGTGCACTGCCTTCACAGCCATTAAGGATTTCATCTGTGGTTAACTGGTGAAAGGTAACATTGGGACAGGCAATATCTAGTGGACTAGCTATCAGAGAGGCAATGAAAATTATAAAGATTGTAGCTTCTGTTACAAAAACTATGGGGGGAGAGGGAGTTGAGGGGAGAGAAAGAGTACCAGAGATCATGCTAAAAATAAGGCCTAACCTCTAACTATAAAGGTTTCACAACTGCAAACAGATTTAATGTGCAGCTTCAAAACTTTTCATGTAAAAGTTAAACATTGGTAAGATAAGAGAAAGACCTTAACTCTGGCATGAGGATATTTGTATTAATGAGCTTGAGAATATTGTACGTATAAATTCCTCTGAAACTTGTAGGCCAGCAGAAGAATCTTCCTCCTGCTCACCAGAAGAGAACTGTCTTTTTCTTGCCTGGCAGTCCTGTGACAGACAGGACTGTGACAGACCTGAAAGAAACCGCTTGTTCAGTTCAGTTCAGTTCAGTTCAGTCTCTCAGTCGTGTCCGACTCTTTGTGACCCCATGGACTGCAGAACGCCAGGTTTTCCTGTCCATCACCAACTCCTGGAGCCTACCCAAACTCATGTTCATCATGTCGGTGATGNCAGTTCAGTTCAGTCTCTCAGTCGTGTCCGACTCTTTGTGACCCCATGGACTGCAGAACGCCAGGTTTTCCTGTCCATCACCAACTCCTGGAGCCTACCCAAACTCATGTTCATCACGTCGGTGATGCCATTTAACCATCTCATTCTCTGTCGGCTCCTTCCCCTCTCTCCTTCAATCTTTCTCAGCATCAGGATCTTTTCAAATGAGTCAGTTCTTCACATCAGGTGGACAAAGTATTGGAGTTTCAGCTTCAGCGTCAGTCCTTCCAATGAATATTCAGGACTGATTTCCTTTACGATGTACTGGTTGGAACTCCTTGCAGTCCAAGGGATTCTCCAACACCACAGTTCAAAAGCATCAATTCTTCAGTGCTCAGCTTTCTTTATAGTCCAACTCCCACATTCATACCTGACTACTGGAAAAACCATAGCTTTGATTAGACAGACTTTTGTTGGTAAAGTAATGTCTCTGCTTTGTAATATGCTGTTTAGGTTGGTCATAGCTTTTCTCCCAAGAAGCAAGCATCTTTTAACTTCATGGCTACAGTTAGATGATGTTTATACCTCACAACACTTATTGCTTCTGGCTGATAGCAAGGAGCAGATCTCAGCATAGTCTGAGTAGGAAAGTACAGTCCCTGCTCCACTCCAAGAGAAGTATTCTATGCATCAAGTTGAAGGGCCTGGTTAATGTGTGCCTGCAAGGACCAGAGAAAAATATGTGCAGAAGAATACTGAGGAGGTTGAGTCAAGGGGGTAGATTTTTAGGCTTGTCAAAGCAGGATTTAATAATTGGGGTCTACCCATCTGTGACCTAGAATTCAGTGTTTTGGCAAGACTACCTGGATTTAGTTATATTAATGTATTGAGATGTTTCCTTGAAGCTTGAGCATATGTTAGCCACATACTTCTCACTCCCAATTCCTTGCACTACCTTGGGAGTGGAGACACATAATTTTTTTTAAGTATTTTTTTTTTCATCAGATTTGCTTTCTAGGGTAACCAGGCTAGGATAAGTTGTTTGATGCTTTGTCATGGATTTGTGAAAATCCATGCATATGCATGCATCCATATGCATTATGGATGCATATTTTATATTTATATTACATGTATGGGTTATAGTGTAACATATACATACTATATGTTTTTGTCTATTTTAATGTATATTTATTTAATATATCTGTTTTCACTTTTGCTTTTTAAAAAAGTGCAAATATGTCTTTCTTTTTAAAAAACTTTATTTTTTGTGTCATTGAACAAATATGTCATTCATCATTATATGGATGAATCATGCCATTTTTAAAAAGAAATTTTGAGATGTCATATTACATAAGAAGTCCTTTCCACCTTTGGAATTCTGTTTTCTTGTACCTGAGTATAGCACTGTTTGAAGCACATAGATTTTGATAAGGTAATATTTTTCTTTACAAATCTACTGGAATAATGTTATATATTGTTACTTTTGGCTTTTAGAAGTGTTTCTTAACCTTTAGACCTTCTTAATTTTGCTCATAATTGCTTAATTTTCCACATATGGTATAAACTAGAGGTTTACATAATGTCATTCTTTCACTTTTGGAAGATTTTTTTTAGTGGCATGTTGTACAATGTATTTTCTATATGTTCAATGATTACTTGAAAAGAAGTTTTTTTTCTTTAATAAAACTCTAATATGAGTTTTGTTTTAAATTATTGAGCTTAGACTTATTATGGATCTAGAGAAGTGTCTACTGCAAAAGTTAAGTTTTCCTTGTATTTATATTCTTATTTTTAATTTTAATTTTATTTTATATTTTTACAATGTGAAGATTCAAGATTTTTAAAGCTTTGATATATAGCTCATTTTTATTAATACATAAAAGTTTATTTCCGCTATTTAGTGCTTTTGTTTGATTTTTGTTGAATCAGCTATTAATATGGTTAGTTTTGATTTTTTTTCTTAAATTTGTTTAAATAGGTGTTATAATAGTTAGCTATGAACAGGATAGAGGTATGTTTGATAGGGGCTTCCCAAGTGGCTTAGCAGTAAGGAATCCACCTGCAGTGCAGGAGACAGATATGAATTTGACCCCTGGGTTGGAAAGATCCTCTAGAGGAGAAAATGGCACCCCACTCCAGTACTCTTGCCTGGAAAATCCCATGGACAAAGAAGCCTGGCAGACTAAAGTCCATAGGGTCACAAAGAGTCAGACGTAATTGAGCACACAGGAAAGATACACATGATAAAAATGAAATTAGATATAATACATTTACTATCTCACTTCAGAGAATTCAAAAATTAACAACACCAAATAGTATAAACAGACTTATTTCATAATAATAACTGCTAATGAAGTAGACCAATGTGGTCTGAAGAGTTTTGAAACATAGGTATGTGGTTTTTAAACTGTATGTTAGGTGAATTTTCCAACAATATTCTTAGAATGAAAGTGAAAGTGAAGTCGCTCAGTCGTGTCCAACTCTTTGCAACCCCATGGACTGTAGCCCACCAGGCTCCTCCGTCCATGAGATTCTCCAGGCAAGAATACTGGCGTGGGTTGCCATTTTCTTCTCCAGGGGATCTTCTCTACCCAGGGATCGAACCCAGGTCTCCCGCATTGCAGGCAGACGCTTTAACCTCTGAGCCACCAGGGAATATTTACAGTTAATTCCTGAATGCATTTTCTGGTAGAGTGCCTCTAAGTTTAAAGTAAAGTTTTAATTGCTAACCTGAAAAAAGTGCAATAAATACAACAAAGAATCCAAAAAAGTTGGTAACTCAGGCAAATGAGTCAATTTTAGTTCAAATACTTTTATGTAGGGAAACTTTAATAATGATAATTAATAGTTCAAGCAGGTAGATGGCTAAACTCTCCTTATTATAAGTTAACCGTAGCTCAATCTCAGTGTTAATCATGCCCATTATAATTATATTTTCCCTAGTTTTTTAACTTAGTTTTCTCCCTTAGGCAGAAGATCTGCCTCTTATTCAGTGGTTTTAGAATCTTTATCTTTATTTTTTGGGTCAGCAGTAAAGGCTTGAATTTGGATTTCACAACAGTTTTGAATTAACTTGGAGTGCCTACTTGCTGCCAAGACAAATCACTTGGAATGAAAAGCAGGTGTCTTCATTGGTTCTGTCACCTCAAAACACCAAACTCTCAATTTAATAATGGAGAAATTGATGTTACTTTTGGCTCCAAATCTCTCATCAATAAGTAAAAGTGGAAGATACTGTTGTTAACCTCAACTTACTGTTTCCCAACATTAGTGGCTCCCATTGGTTATTATCCCCTTAAATTGCTTTTCTATGATTCAGTTCAGTTCAATCACTCAGTCGTGTTTGACTCTTTGTGACCCCATGAACTGCAGCACGCCAGGCTTCCCTGTCCATCACCAACTCCTGGAGTTTACCCAAACTCATGTCCACTTAGTAGGTGATGCCATCCAACCATCTCATCCTCTGTCATCTATGATTCTATGTTTCTATGATTATATAGTCATTATTTTCAGTTCTGCCTTTATGTACTCTATCTACTAAGGAGCTACTTGCCACATCCCAGCAAATAAATGGGTAGTGAACTTTTTCTTTTGAAAACTTTGAAATCTCCAAACTATATTATAAGAAACATGTCTAGTTTTACTTTCAGGACCTTAAAAATATGGCCTTATGGTCAAAAGTAGACATGAATTGGGCCTGAATTTAATTGAATGTCATTTAAATATATCCCAAAATGTTGGACTTGACAGATAGGAGGGATTTGAAAAGTGTCAGGAGAAAACAAAACAGTAAGTAATAAGCCCAACCAAGCAGTGAAATACCCTGAAGAAGGGCTTAGGAGTTGATGATTTAAATTAGATGGAAGTTATGCAACCAGTCCATTCTAAAGAAAATCAGTCCTAGGTGTTCTTTGGAAGGACTGATGCTAAAGCTGAAACTTCAATACTTTGGCCACCTTTTGCAAAGAGTTGACTCATTGGAAAAGACTCTGATGCTGGGAGGGATTGGGGGCAGCAGAAGAAGGGGACGACAAAGGATGAGATGGCTGGATGGCATCACCGACTCAATGGACATGAGTTTTAGTGAACTCCCGGAGTTGGTGACTGGACAGGGAGGCCTGGGTGCTGCAGTTCATGGGGTTGCAAGCAGTTGGACACGACCGAGTAACTGAACTGAACTGAACTGATGCATTTATAACTTGAATCTATGGGATGTCAGCTGTGAGATCATCCTTTTTCTCAGTAAGTTATAAAGCTATATAAAAAAAAAGATAGGAAGAATTAAAATCCTATTTTCTGCTAAAATTTTCTTGGTCAAAATTTCATTTTATTCAGCTAAAACCGTAACCCCTTAGAATGAAGTGATTGGCTCTTTAGTGCATAAGCATTCACAAGGTAAGGAAGAAGCCCTATAGAAGGAAATGGCATCCCACTACAGTATTCTTGCCTGGGAAGTCCCATGAACACGGGGGCCAGACAGGTAGGCTTCAGTCCATGAGGTCACAAAAGAGTCAGGTACAATTTAGTGACTAAACAACAACTCATAGCCCGTGGAAGTTAGAAAGAAGTATAGAGGAGATGAAGTAATTAAAACCTTTAGGATGACTGTTTTCTAGTGTTTGCATTGCTTTAGAGAATGTGGCAATTAGAATATTTAATTACTGGCCAAATGACTCTAATTGAATATTTCATTTTAAACTTGTGATTATAAATTTAGTCTTGTAAAAGAACATGGCAAAGTTTATAATGATATTCTAATATTTAAGAAAGTGTAATATTCACCATACTTTTGTTGGATGTAATATGTTACATGAATGATCTTCATGGGCAAGAATGTATTCATTTGTTAAATAATTTAAGTAGTGAAAAATATAATATTTTGGATTTATAAATGTGGTTGCACTTATTTATGAGAGTTTCATTAACTAGGTTTGAAAATGGATGATTTCAAAATTTCCATTGGATTAGTCATGTGCTCTTTTGAAAATTATACTTAAAATTTTCCAGATTAATATTTTCAAGTTAACATATTTTCTGCTGCTAGTGTGGTGAATTACTGCAAATTCAGTGCCTTAAAAGAACACAAATTTATTATCTTTCAGTTATTGAGGCCAGAAGTACATGTATTTTAGGGACTAAAAGCATGGTGTTGGCAAGGCTGTGTTATTTCTGGAAGTTCTAGGGAGAATCTATTTCCTTGAGATTTCCAGCTTCTGGAAGCCACCTGCATTCCTTGGCTAACAGCCCCTATCTCCAGCTTCAAGCCAGTAGCACAGCATCTTCAAACCTCAGTCAAACTACGATTCCTTTTTCTATTTTCACATCTCATTCTCTGACTCTGACCCTCCTGCTTCCCTTTCTTCTGGATTCTGTGATTACATTGGACCCACTAGATAATATAGGACAATCTTTTCATTTTAAGATTTCTAATTTAATCAACTTGGGAAAGTCTTTTTTTGTCATTTAATATAGCATACTCATAGATTCTGGGGATTAAAATGTGGGTATCTTTGAGGTTATCTAACCTATTACAATCTTGAACATATGAGAAGGAAAGATTTTTGAGTTTATAACTTCAGTAAATTTAACATGAATTATAATAACTCAACTAACTGCCAATTTTCTTTCTGTGTACAAAATCCATTTTCAAAATCACCAAAAATTCACCTTAACAGTGGCTCTTAATTCACCAGACACTTGCCTTTCATTTGACTAATATCTCTAATTATTTTCTTTTTCTGGTGCTAGCTTTTTATAATATTCTTTATATTAGCAGTCATCAATCTTTGGCACCAGGGACCAGTTTCATGGAAGATAATTTTTTCTATGGACATTGTGGGGGGATGGTTTTGAGATGATTCGAGTGCATTACATGTATTGTGCACTTTATTATTTCTGTTATTATTATATCAGCTCCACCACAGGTCATCAGACATTAGATCTTGGAGGTTGGAAATCCTGCTTTATATCCCTTCTCTCTGAGTTCTATGGACACTGAAGTATAGGACCATCTCACCCAGTTGCTCATCAGAGTGGATGATTACTTTTTAAGCTCACTGATCTTTTAAAAAAATATACCTTATAGGAGGATTCCAAGCTTCTGTAAGCACTGAATTTAACTTTATTCATATTTTTTGACCCTTTGGCTACATTTTGGTGAATCTAATAGCAGTAAAATAATTGAGTTAAATTAACTCATTTTTAAAACATGAATGAGGTAGAAATTAAAAAAAAACTAATAGTGTGGGTTTTATAAAGCATGATTTGAGAATTTAATCCCTTAGGTACATTAAAAGCAGGGCTTACTTGGTGGCTCAGTGGATAAAGAGCCCATCTGTAATACAGGAGACCAAGGTTTGATCCTTGGATTGGGAAGATTCCCTGGAAAAGGAAATGGCAACCCACCCAGTATTCTACTCTGGAAAATTTCACGGACAGAGGAAATTTTCTGGTGGGCTGGAGTCCATGGGGTCAGAAAAGAGTTGGACATGACTTATGGTCTAAAGAACAACAATGTTAAAATTAGAAGATTATGTTAAGAAGAAGAATTAAGACTTAGTCTTGAGAAGGAAATGGCAACCCACTCCAGTATTCTTACCTGNTCTGGAAAATTTCACGGACAGAGGAGTCTGGTGGGCTGGAGTCCATGGGGTCGGAAAAGAGTTGGACATGACTTATGGTCTAAAGAACAACAATGTTAAAATTAGAAGATTATGTTAAGAAGAAGAATTAAGACTTAGTCTTGAGAAGGAAATGGCAACCCACTCCAGTATTCTTACCTGGAGAATCCCATGGACGAAGGAGCCTGGTGGGCTACAGTCCGTGGGGTCGCAGAGTCGGACACAAGTGAGTGACTTCACTTGTTATAACTATAATAGATGATCTGATTAAGATAGGACTTATGTTTTCTCTGGTCGTGCAAACACCTTCTTCCAACAATACAAGAGACAATTCTACACATGGAAATCAGCAGATAGTCAATACAGAAATCAGACTGAGTATATTCTTTGCAGCTGAAGATGTAGAAACTCTCTAAAGGCAGTAAAAATAAGACCAGGAACTGACTATGACTCAAATTATGAAGTCTCTATTGCCAAATTCATACTTAAATTGAAGAAAGTAGGGAAAACCACTAGACCATTCAGGAATGACCTAAATCAAATACCTTATGATTATACAGTGGAAGCGGCAAATAGATTCAAGAGATTATATCTGATAGACAGAGAGCCTAAAAAACTATGGACAGAGGTTCATAACATTGCACAGGAGATGGTAATCAAAATCGTCCCCAACAAAAAGAACTGCAAAAAGGCAAAATGATTGTCTGAGGAGGGCTTACAAATAGCTGAGAAAAGAGAAGTGAAAGGCAAAGGAGAAAAAGTTATATCCATCTGAATGCAGAATTCCAAAGAATAGCAAGGAGAGATAAGAAAGCCTTCCTAAGTGAACAATGAAAAGAAATAGAGGAAAACAATAGAATGGGGAAGACTAGAGATTTCTTCAAGAAAATTAGAGATATGAAGAGAACATTTCATGCAAAAACGGGCAAAATAAAGGACAGAAATATTATGGATTTAGCAGAAGCAGAAGATATTAAGAAATGGTTGCAAGAATACACAGAAGAACTATATAAAAATATCTTCAATTCAGTGAGTTCAGTCGCTCAGTCATGTCCGACTCTTTGTGACCCCATGGACTGCAGCATGCCAGGCCTCCCTGTCCCTCGTAATACACCTATATCTTAATGACCCATGTAACCACAATGATGTAATCACTCACCTACAGCCAGACATCCTGGAGTGTGAAGTCACATGGGCCTTAGGAAGCATCACTATGAACAAAGCTAGTGGAGGTAAAGGGATTCCAGCTAAGATTATTTCAAATCCTAAAAGATGATGGTATTCAAGTGTTGCACTCAATATACTAGCAAATTTGGAAAGCTCAGTAGTGTGCACAGGACTGGAAAAGGTCGGTTTTCATTCCAGTCCCAAAGAAGGGCAATGCCAAAGAATGTTCAAACTACCACACCACTGAACTCATATCACAGACTAGCAAAGTAATGTTCAAAATTCTCCAAGCTAAGCTTCAATAGTATGTTAACTGAAAATTTCCAGATGTACACACTGGATTTAGAAAAGACAGAGGAACTAGAGTCCGCATTGTCAACATCTGCTGGATCATTGGAAAAGCAAGATAATTGCAGAAAAAAATCTACTTTTGCTTCAATGATTACACTAAAGCCTTTGACTGTGTGGATCACAACAAACTGTGGAAAGTTCTTAAAGAGATGGGAATCCCAGGCCACCTTACCTGCCTTCTGAGAAGCGTGTCTGCAAGTCAAGAAGCAACAGCTAGAACCAGACATGGAGCAATTGACTGGTTCAAAATTGGGAAAGGAGTACGTCAAGGCTGTATATTGTCATCCTGTTTATTTAATTTCTATGCAGAGTTCAGTTAAATTGCTCAGTCATGTCTGACTCTTTGTGACCTCATGGACTGCAGAATGCCAGGCCTCCCTGTCCATTGAAAACACCCAGAGTTTACACAAACTCATGTCTATTGAGTTGGTGATGCCATCCAACCATCTCATCCTCTGTTGGCCCCTTCTGTTCCTACCTTTAATCTTTCCCCAAATCAGGGTCTTTTCCAATGAGTCAGTTCTTCTCATCAGGTGGCCAAAGTACTGGAGTTTCAGCTTCGTCAGTCCTTCCAATGAATAATCAGGACTGATTTCCTTTAGGATGGACTGGTTGGATCTCCTTGCAGTCCAAGGGACTCTCAAGAGTCTTCTCCAACACCACAGTTCTAAAGCTACAATTCTTTGGCAATCAGCTTTCTTTATAGTCCAACTCTGACATCCATACATGATTACTGGAAAAACCATACCTTTGAGTATACGGACCTTTGTTTGCAAAGTAATGTCTCTGCTTTTTAATATGCTGTCTAGGTTGGTCATAACTTTCCTTCCAAGGAGCAAGCATCTTTTACATGGCTGCTGTCACCATCTGCAGTGATTTTGGAGCTCCCCAAAATAAAAGCCAGCCACTGTTTACACTGTTTCCTGAAGTGATGGGACCAGATGCCATGATCTTAGTTTTCTGAATGCTGAGTTTTAAGCCAACTTTTTCACCCTCTTCTTTCACTTTCATCAAGAGGTTCTTTAGTTCTTCTTCACTTTCTGCCATAAGGGTGGTGTCATCTGCATATCTGAGGTTATTGATACTTCTCCCGTCAATCTTGATTCCAGTTTGTGCTTCATCCAGCCCAGCATTTCTCATGGTGTACTCTGCATAAAAGTTAAATAAGCAGGGTGATAATATAAAACCCTGATGTACTCCTTTGCCTATTCTAAACCAGTCTGTTATTCCATGTCTAGTTCTAACTGTTGCTTACTGACAGGCATACAGATTTCTCAAGAGGCAGATCAGTTGGTCTCATATTCCCATCTCTTCAAGAATTTTCCAAAGTTGGTTGTGGTCTGCAAAGTCAAAGGCTTTGGCATAGTCAATAAAATAAAAGAAGATACTTTTCTGGAACTCTCTTGATTTTTTGATGATCTAGCGGATGTTGGTAATTTGATCTCTGGTTCCCTGCCTTTTCTAAATCCAGCTTGAACATCTGTCAGTTCATGGTTCATGTACTGTTGAAGCCTGGATTGGAGAATTTTGAGCATTACTTTACTAGCCTGTGCTGCTGCTGCTGCTAAGCTGCTTCAGTCATGTCCGACTCTGTGTGATCCCATAGACCGCAGCCCACCAAGCTCCGCTGTCCCTGGGATTCTCCAGGCAAGAACACTGGATTGGGTTCCCATTTCCCTCTCCAATGCATGAAAGTGAAAAGTGAAAGTGAAGTCCTTCAGTCATTTCTGACTTTTTGTGGCCCCATGGACTGCAGCCTACCAGGCTCCTCCGTCCATGGGATTTTTCAGGCAAGAGTACTGGAGTGGGTTGCCATTGCCTTCTCCATACTAGCCTGTGAGATGAGTGCTATTGTATGGTAGTTAGATGATTCTTTGGGAATGCCTTTCTTTGGGTTTGGAATGAAAACTGACCTTTTCCAGTTGTGGCCACTGCTGAGTTTTCCAAATTTGTTGGTATATTGAGTGCAGCACTTTCCCACATTATCTTTTAGGATTTGAAATAGCTCAACTGGAATTCTATCACCTTTACTAGCTTTGTTTGTAGTGATGCTTCCTAAGGTCCGCTTGACTTCGCATTCCAGATGTCTGGCTGTAGGTGAGTGATCACACCATCATGATTATCTGGGTCATGAAGATCTTTTTTGTATAGGTCTTCTGTGTATTCTTGCCACCTCTTCTTAATATCTTCTGCTTCTGTTAGGCCCATAACATTTCTGTCCTTTATTATGCCCATCTTTGCATGAAATATTCCCTTGGCATCTCTAATTTTCTTGAAGAGTTCACTAGACTTTCCCATTCCATTGGTTTCCTCTATTCTTTTGCATTGATCGCTGAGGAATTCTTTCTTGTCTCTCCTTACTATTCTTTGGAACTCTGCATTCAAATGGGTATATCTTTCCTTTATCCTTGCCTTTCACTTTTCCTCTATTCACAGCTATTTGTAAGGCTTCATCAGACAAACATTTTACCATTTTGCAAATCTTTTCCTTGGGGATGGTCTTGATCCTTGCCTCCTGAACAATGTCATGAACCTCCATCCATAGTTCTTCAGGCAGTCTATCAGATCTAATTCCTTGAATCTATTTGTCACTTCCACTGTATAATCATGAGCAATTTTATTTAGGTCATACCTGAATGGTCTATTTTTTCCCCTACTTTCTTCAATTTAAGTCTGAATTTGATATAAGGAGTTTATGTTCTGTGCTATAGTCTGCTTGCCGTCTCGTTTTTGCTGACTGTATATAACTTCTCCATATTTGGCTGCAGAGATTATAATCAATCTGATTTCAGTATTGACCATCTGGTGATGTCCATGTGTAGTGTCTTCTATTGTGTTGTTGAAAGAGGGTGTTTGCAATGACCATTGCATTCTTTTGGCAAAACTCTATTATCATTTGCCCTGCTTCATTCTGTACTCCAAGGCCAAATTTGCCTGTTACTCCAAGTATTTCTTGAATTTCTACTTTTGCATTCCAGGCCTATAATGAAAAGGACTTCTTTTGGGTGTTAGTACTAGGTCTTGTAGGTCTTCATAAAGCAGTTCAACTTCAGCTTCTTCAGCATTTCTGGTGGAGCATAGACTTGGATTACTGTTATATTGAGAGTACATCATGCAAAATGCCAGACTGGATAAAGCACAAGCTGGAATCAAGATTGCTGGAGAAATATCAGTAACCTTATATAAGCAGATGACATCATTCTTATGGCAGAAAGCAAAGAAGTACTAAAGAGCCTCTTGATAAAACTGAAAGAGGAGAGTGTAAAAGCTGGCTTAAAACTCAACATTCAGAAAACTAAGATTGTGTCATCTGGTCCCATCACTCATGGCAAATAGATGGGGAAATAATGGAAACAGTGATAGACATATTTTGTTCTCCAAAATCACTGCAGATCGTTACTGTAGCCGTGAAATTAAAAGACGCTTGCTCCTTAGAAGAAAAGCTATGACAAACATAGACAGTATATTAAAAAGCAGAAACATTACTTTGCTGACAAAGATCCGAATAGTCCAGATTATGGTTTTTCTTGTAGTCATGTACAGATGTGATAATTGGACCATATAGAAGGCTGAGTGCTGAAAAATTGATGCTTTTGAACTGTGGTGTTGGATAAGACTCTTGAGAGTGTTTTGGACTGCAAGGAGATCTAGCTAGTCAGTCCTAAAGAAAATCAACACTGAATATTCATTGGAAGGACTGTTGCTGAACCTGAAGCTCCAGTAAACTTGGCCACCTGATGCGATGAGCCAGTTCACTAGAAAAGACCCTGATGCTGGGAAAGATTGAAGGCAGGAGGAGAAGGTGATGACAGAGGATGAGAAAGTTGGATGGCATCACTGACTCAATGGACATGAGTTTTATCTAGCTCTAGGAGATGGTAAAGGATAGGGAAAGGCTGGCATGCTGCAGTTCATGGGGTCCAAATAGTCCAATGTGACTGAGTAACTGAACAACAACATGTGTTCTCTACTTTTCCTTCGATAGTTATTTGGAATTTAAGTGGTCTATTTTAAATTCTACTGGTATTTATCTTTAAGCTTGTTAAATACCTACTTAGACACATATTTCTCCAATTATTAAAGTACAATAAATTTGCCTTTGTAAGGCACAATAAAAAGTTAAAAATATTTCTGCTTTTGTTGCAAGATGCTTTACTCCTTTTGTATTAATATGAGATCATAGAGACAATTATTATTATGACCTTGTAATTGGTCTCCCTGACATCTTACAATATATTACCTATCAAAATGCAAGTACTCAGTTCAATTGCTCAGTCGTGTTCAACTCTTTGCAACCCCATGAACTGCAGCATGCCAGGACTTCCTGTCCATCACCAACTCCCAGAGTTCACCTAAACTCATGTCTATTGAGTCGGTGATGCCATCCAACCATCTCATCCTCTGTTGTCCTCCCATCCTTCTCTTCCCACCCTCAGTCTTTTCCAGCATCAGGTTCTTTTCAAATTAGTCAGCCCTTCCCATCAGATGGCCAAAGTATTGGAGTTTCAGATTCAACATCAGTCCTTCCAATGAACACACAGGACTGATCTCCTTTAGAATGGACTGGTTGGATCTGCTTGCAGTCCAAGGGACTCTCAAGAGTCTTCTCCAACACCACAGTTCAAAAGCATCAATTCTTCAGCGATCAGCTTTCTTTATATATTCCAACTCTCACATCCATGCATGACTACTGGAAAAACCATAACCTTGACTAGGTGGACCTTTGTTGGCAAAGTAATGTCTCTGTGCTTTTTAATATGCTGTCTAGGTTGATCATAACTTTCCTTCCAAGGAGTAACCGTTTTTTAATTTCATAGCTGTGGTCACCATCTGTAGTAATTTTGGAGCCCAGAAAAATAAAGTCAGCCACTGTTTCTACTGTTTCCCCATCTATTTGCCATGAAGTAATGGGACCAGATGCCATGATCTTAGTTTTCAGAATGTTGTGCTTTAAGCCAATCTTTTCACTCTACTCTTTCACTTACATCAAGAGGCTCTTTATTTCTTTTTCACTTTCTGCCATAAGGGTGGTCATCTGCGTACCTGAGGTTATTGATATTTCTCCTGGCAATCTTGATTCCAGCTTAAGCTTCATCCAGCCCAGCTTTTCTCATGATTTACTCTGCATATAAGCTAAATAAGCAGGGTGACAGAATACAGCCTTACCATACTCATTTCCCTATTTGGAACCAGTCAGTTGTTCCATGTCCAGTTCTAACTGTTGCTTTCTGACTTGCATATAGATTTTTCAAGAGCAGGTCAGGTGGTCTGGTATAGCCATCTCTTTCAAAATTTTCCATAGTTTATTGTCATCCACATAGTCAAAGGCTTTGGCATAGTTGATAAAGCAGAAATAGATGTTTTTCTGGAACTCTTTTGCTTTTTCAATGATCCAGCTAATGTTGGCAATTTGATCTCTGATTCCTATGTATTTTTCAAACTGCAAAATAATCCTTTTTTCCAGCTCTATTGAGATGTAACATTTTATAAGTTTATGGTGTACAACATAATGGCTTGATATATATTGTGAAATGAATACCACAACACCTCTTCACCTCACAAAATTATTGTTTCCTTTTTGAGATAAAAACTTTTAAGATCGACTCTCCAAGTACTTGACAGTATATAATGCAATATGGTTAGCTATAGTCATCATAAAATGATTCATTTTATGAATGGAAGTTGTTTATTATTTATTTATTTTTACTTTACAATATTGTATTGGTTTTGCCATACATCAACATGTATCCGCCACGGGTGTACACGTGTTCCCAATCCTGAACCCCCCTCCCACCTCCCTCCCTGTACCATCCCTCTGGGTCCTCCCAGTGCTCCAGCCCCAAGCATCCTGTCTGTATCCTGCATCGAACCTGGACTGGCAATTCATTTCTTATATGATATTATACATGTTTCAATGCCATTCTCCCAAATCATCCCACCCTCATCCTCTCCCACAGAGTCCAAAAGACTGTTTGATACATTTGTGTCTCTTTTGCTGTCTCGCTTACAGGATTATCATTACCATCTTGAATGGAAGTTTTTATGCTTTGATTCACATCTCACTGTTTCTCCCACCCACAGCCACTGGCAACCACCATTCTACTCCCAATCCTTTTCAAATCTAAGTTTGATTATACCAGTACCAAGCTCACATCTCTGCATTGGTTTTCCAACAGTCATAGAATGAAATCTAAAAGGATGTACCTAGGGATTGAGTAGTGCTATGCTGACTCTGAGCATCTTACCGACAGACCTCTATAACTCTTCCTCTCTCTGCATTGCTCTCACACTTGCCTCCTTGCTGATTTATGGCAAGCTCTCCCCAATCTTCAGTATTTGGAACTTTGCAAAAATTCTCTAAGACTTTTACAAGCTTTCTTATCGCATTTCAGTCAGGGCCTTGCTCCTTAGAAAGTTTTTATTGAGCCCACTTGTCTAAAATTGCAGCTCTGT